>QEPC01008495.1:321871-355936 GCA_003113815.1 Sphenodon punctatus
GACGCGAGCATGACACCATCAGGCCCAGAAGTCCTTGCCAGATATTTTAGCCTTAGCCGATGAGCCGCTTGCAACAGGCGGATCATTGACTGGATCTTTTCCTGTCTCTGCTCTGGGACAAACACGGCGTCTAAGGAGGTATCTATGATTACCCCTAGGTGTAGTAACCTTCGCGTTGGAGTCAGCTGACTCTTGGGCAGGTTTGTCACGAATCTATGAGACCCTAGGTATGTCATCACCCTGTTCACGTCCCTGCAAGCCTTTTCCTGAGACGACGACCTGATCAGTATGTCGTCCAGGTAGGGGAACACGTGGATCCCCTCCTTGCGTAGGTTCGCTATTAGGGTGATGAGTGCCTTGGTAAAGGTCCTTGGGGCCGAGGAGAGGCCGAAGGGGAGAGCCCTGTACTGCCGGTGGCAGTCGTTGAACATGAATTGGAGCCATTTCCTGTGTGGTGGAAATATGGGAACATGTAGGTAGGCTTCCTTCAGGTCTAATGAAGTTAGCCAGTCCCCTTTTGAGAGACTGTGACAGATGGAAGATATCGATTCCATCTTGAATTTTTGGCTCCTTATCCATTTGTTTAACAGCTTTAGGTCTAGGACCGCCCTCCATTTGTCTGTCTTTTCTGGGACCAGAAAAATGATGGAGTATAGTCCCAGGCCCTTCTCCTTGTCTGGTACCTGTTCTATGGCTTTTATTTTGTGTAGCCTTAGAATCTCTTCCGTCATTGCCTTTACCTTGCAGGGGTTCTTTGATACGGGGAAGGAGAGGAATTTGTTCCTTGGGGCGCCCCGAAGCTCTAGGGAGTACCCTTGCTCCACAATTTTTAGGGCCCATGAATCTGAGATTGAACTTTCCCAGATATTGTATAATTTCATTAACCTTCACCCTATCTCCTCCCCTCCTAGCAAGTCATGCCTGCTTTGCTGACTGAGAAGGTGGAGGGTCTCGGAATCTGCCCGTCTGACCTGCGCTGGCATTTGCCTCGAAAACGAAAGGCCTGTTTGTAATATTCCCTGTCCGAGGGTTGTGTGTTTCCTTGAAAGGATCCGTACTCTCCTCTAAACCTGAAGTTAGGGGCTCAAAAAGGTCTTTTCTTCACCGTAATTTGCTGGAGGGTCTTTGTTTTGGACTTGTCATTTGCCTCCGTTAGGAGCTTGTCCAGACAGGTTCCGAATAGTTGAAGGCCTTTGTAGGGTCCTTCCACCAGTAGGGTCTTTGTGGTGGAGTCCCCCTACCATGACCTTAACCACACCCTTCTCCTAGCTCCCACAGATAGGGACACTGCTCTGGCTGGCCACGAGAGCGCATCTGTGGTGGAATACGCCATGAGTGCTGTAGCTAGCATGACTCTTGAAGAGAGGACTGTAGACCTCTCTTCAGAGATGTCGGAGGATTGCATCTCTCACATCCATGTTAGATCTGCTTTGGCCAAATAGGATGAGAGGATGTTGACCCTTAATGAATTTGCTGATGCCTCTAGGCCCTTTCTCAAGACCCCTTTGATCGCCCTATCTGAGGGGTCCTTGGAGAAGCAATCCCCTTCAGTGGGAAAAACGGTCTGTCTTGCCAGAGAAGCAGCCGCTGCATCCACCTTTGGGTTTTTAAATAGTGGTTCTTTTTTCTTAGAGAATGAATATAGAGCCTCCTGGGTTCTATTCATTCTGCACGACTTGGCAGGGGATTTCCATTCCTCTAGGATGAGCCGGTCGAAGGCTCTAATTCTTCCCCGATGTAGAGGGAAGCCGCTGTCTAACATCCTCTTCTGATTCAGAGGATTGACCCTTTTTGCTTTTCTTCTCTAAGGTCGGTGTTTTAATGACCTGGGTCACGAGTTCCTCTTTGAAATTTAGGGGAAATAGCCTCTCCTGATCCCTGTTAGATGGAGAGATGTCCTGCCATTCCCCTTCCTCTAGCTCCGGACGGGTGCTCTCTGATTCAATGTTGGAGTTTGAAGCCAGGGAAGAGTATAGCAGCTCCTGCAGCCATATTCCCTTCTCCCTCCCCTGCAGAGCTAGCTTGCTCAGAAGATGGAGGAGAGGAGAGTGGAGTAGGCGGGAAATGGCGGCCCCTGTGGAGGAACGAAATTTTCCCACCTTTTTTGTCCACCTCCTTTTTGCCTGGGAGGATTTTTCTCCCTGCGTTTGCCTTCTCTTTATTCCCTCCTATTGAGGAGATAGCTAGGAGGATTTTCTCCATATTGGAATTTAGGGTTTGGAGAGCTTCTTTTTGTGTGTCCCAGCCCTCCCGGGGTGGTCAACACAGAAGCCCCTGAGGTCCCCCCTTGCTCGGAGTCCTGTGGAGATATGACTCCAGTTATAACCCTGCTCCCAGGGGAAGGGGGAGAGGGCGGGCGGGATGGGGATTTTCCTACTCCCCTTGATTTGGTAGGACCCTTCTCCGGGTCTGACCCCCTTTTTGTGGCCCCGCTGGAAGTTTTGGAGGGGACTCACTTTCAACCGGGAAGCGCCTTCCATGTTTGTTGCCCGCTCTCCCTCCGCCGCCGCGTGGGAGGGATCGAGCCTTTTTCGCCCCTGCCTCTGTTGCTCAGGCAGTTTGGGCTGATTGGGCCCGCTGCTACTGCAGGGGACCGATCCGGACGGGGGGAGAAGGCCGCCTTGCTCCGCGGTTCGCTTCTCCCTGCTCCCAGGCTACCGCGCGGGAGCCGGCTGGGTTTTAATCCGCGCTGCCGCTGGCTACTGCTGAGGCAGGGAAACCCTCTCAATTTGCCCCGTCAAGTTTTCTTTTCCCTTTGGCTCTGAATCGTTTCTTTTTCTCAGAGCCTGCGCCTGAAGTTCCCGTCCGAGGCAGAAGAAAAAACTGAAGAGGAGGGTAGCGCAGGAGGCGCATGCGCACTGGATGAAAAATGCATCTTCTGCCTCCTGCCAGTCAAGGAGGAGCTACCCAGCCGGAGGACTGTCTGCCTCAGAGGGAGAAATCAAATTCCACTGAAAGGTGTCTCACGTCTCTGGACATAAAGTGAGCTGACAAGCCCTGAGAAACAAATGGAGGCCCACTCATGCCATGCCCAGTTTTCCTCCTCAAACCAACCACTGAATTAAGTCAGTATCCAGGTGATACTGGCTCCAGGGGAGACCCACTCTTACAGGGTTTTCCTGAGTGGCTGAGGCTCCCACGTCTGCAATTTCAAAGCCAGCCACAGAAGTAGCAGCTGGTTTGCACTGTAAGCCAGACCCTACTTCCCAATGAGGCTGAACACCACTGACTGGCAGGCAAAGGGGATGCCCATTTACAGAAGTCCAAGTAGAGACTGGGAAAGCTAACTTGATTTATTTTCACACGCGAGCAGTGGTTACTGAACCCACTTCAGGAATGGACACGACACCTCATCTGCTGCTCTGAAATGCAAGGCAATGCCTGTGATTAGGTCTGTGTTTATTTACAGTTACAACACATGAAATGTACAGAAAAAGTTTACAAAATAAGATCTTGTTCAGAGGAACTCGGTCACAAAAATCTGCTCCAGCAGTAAAGGGGTGGCTGGCAGATTCGGTCCTTGGTCACTGCCAGATGGGCTCAACGCCTCACAGAACACAACTCTCTCTCACACACTTGCATGAAAAGCTCACAGCTTGGGAAGCAATTCCCAAGCCTCCCATCTCAGGTCTGTTCAGCCTCGGGGCTGTCTCCACGGGCAGAGGGGAAAGGCTCGTTTTGGGCTGGGAAGGGAGGTTGGGGCAGCTTGCCACACTGGAAGGGACAAGACACACAAGCTTTTACAAAAGGACAGTTCATTCCCTCCATTACAAACACGGCAGAGTCTACAGCCAGGTTTACTTTAGCTTCTTGGGTGGCAAGAGAAGCACAGCTGCAGCTCGATCCTTGGAACCGACGCTGTGTTCATGGTCCTGTTCAGCTCTGGTGATAATACTGATTGTAGTTCCATGGGTTCTGATAGCCGTAGACTCCATAATTCTGCTGTTGCTGTTGTTGCTGCTGTTGCTGTTGTTGTTGTTGCTGCTGCTGCTGCTGCTACAATGAGACACAGTAAAACCACTGGTTATTGATGGGATACACATTGCAGGCTTCTCTTCTAGAGGGGTGAAAATCACTTCAGCAACGAGGCTACTGCCATTCCATAGCACAAGTAAAAACTCAAGAGGAGCTTGGATTACATGCACANTTGGCCAAATAGGATGAGAGGATGTTGACCCTTAATGAATTTGCTGATGCCTCTAGGCCCTTTCTCAAGACCCCTTCGATCGCCCTATCTGAGGGGTCCTTGGGGAAGCAATCCCCTTCAGTGGGAAAAACGGTCTGTCTTGCCAGAGAAGCAGCCGCTGCATCCACCTTTGGGTTTTTAAATAGTGGTTCTTTTTTCTTAGAGAATGAATATAGGGCCTCCTGGGTTCTATTCATTCTGCACGACTTGGCAGGGGATTTCCATTCCTCTAGGATGAGCCGGTCGAAGGCTCTATCCAGAGGGTCTTATTCTTCCCCGATGTAGAGGGAAGCCGCTGTCTAACATCCTCTTCTGATTCAGAGGATTGACCCTTTTTGCTTTTCTTCTCTAAGGTCGGTGTTTTAATGACCTGGGTCACGAGTTCCTCTTTGAAATTTAGGGGAAATAGCCTCTCCTGATCCCTGTTAGATGGAGAGATGTCCTGCCATTCCCCTTCCTCTAGCTCCGGACGGGTGCTCTCTGATTCAATGTCGGAGTTTGAAGCCAGGGAGAGTATAGCAGCTCCTGCAGCCATATTCCCTTCTCCCTCCCCTGCAGAGCTAGCTTGCTCAGAAGATGGAGGAGAGGAGAGTGGAGTAGGCGGGAAATGGCGGCCCCTGTGGAGGAACGAAATTTTCCCACCTTTTTTGTCCACCTCCTTTTTGCCTGGGAGGATTTTTCTCCCTGCGTTTGCCTTCTCTTTATTCCCTCCTATTGAGGAGATAGCTAGGAGGATTTTCTCCATATTGGAATTTAGGGTTTGGAGAGCTTCTTTTTGTGTGTCCCAGCCCTCCCGGGGTGGTCAACACAGAAGCCCCTGAGGTCCCCCCTTGCTCGGAGTCCTGTGGAGATATGACTCCAGTTATAACCCTGCTCCCAGGGGAAGGGGGAGAGGGCGGGCGGGATGGGGATTTTCCTACTCCCCTTGATTTGGTAGGACCCTTCTCCGGGTCTGACCCCCTTTTTGTGGCCCCGCTGGAAGTTTTGGAGGGGACTCACTTTCAACCGGGAAGCGCCTTCCATGTTTGTTGCCCGCTCTCCCTCCGCCGCCGCGTGGGAGGGATCGAGCCTTTTTCGCCCCTGCCTCTGTTGCTCAGGCAGTTTGGGCTGATTGGGCCCGCTGCTACTGCAGGGGACCGATCCGGACGGGGGGAGAAGGCCGCCTTGCTCCGCGGTTCGCTTCTCCCTGCTCCCAGGCTACCGCGCGGGAGCCGGCTGGGTTTTAATCCGCGCTGCCGCTGGCTACTGCTGAGGCAGGGAAACCCTCTCAATTTGCCCCGTCAAGTTTTCTTTTCCCTTTGGCTCTGAATCGTTTCTTTTTCTCAGAGCCCGCGCCTGAAGTTCCCGCCGGTCCGAGGCAGAAGAAAAAACTGAAAAGGAGGGTAGCGCAGGAGGCGCATGCGCACTGGATGAAAAATGCATCTTCTGCCTCCTGCCAGTCAAGGAGGAGCTACCCAGCCGGAGGACTGTCTGCCTCAGAGGGAGAAATCAAATTCCACTGAAAGGTGTCTCACGTCTCTGGACATAAAGTGAGCTGACAAGCCCTGAGAAACAAATGGAGGCCCACTCATGCCATGCCCAGTTTTCCTCCTCAAACCAACCACTGAATTAAGTCAGTATCCAGGTGATACTGGCTCCAGGGGAGACCCACTCTTACAGGGTTTTCCTGAGTGGCTGAGGCTCCCACGTCTGCAATTTCAAAGCCAGCCACAGAAGTAGCAGCTGGTTTGCACTGTAAGCCAGACCCTACTTCCCAATGAGGCTGAACACCACTGACTGGCAGGCAAAGGGGATGCCCATTTACAGAAGTCCAAGTAGAGACTGGGAAAGCTAACTTGATTTATTTTCACACGCGAGCAGTGGTTACTGAACCCACTTCAGGAATGGACACGACACCTCATCTGCTGCTCTGAAATGCAAGGCAATGCCTGTGATTAGGTCTGTGTTTATTTACAGTTACAACACATGAAATGTACAGAAAAAGTTTACAAAATAAGATCTTGTTCAGAGGAACTCGGTCACAAAAATCTGCTCCAGCAGTAAAGGGGTGGCTGGCAGATTCGGTCCTTGGTCACTGCCAGATTGGCTCAACGCCTCACAGAACACAACTCTCTCTCACACACTTGCATGAAAAGCTCACAGCTTGGGAAGCAATTCCCAAGCCTCCCATCTCAGGTCTGTTCAGCCTCGGGGCTGTCTCCACGGGCAGAGGGGAAAGGCTCGTTTTGGGCTGGGAAGGGAGGTTGGGGCAGCTTGCCACACTGGAAGGGACAAGACACACAAGCTTTTACAAAAGGACAGTTCATTCCCTCCATTACAAACACGGCAGAGTCTACAGCCAGGTTTACTTTAGCTTCTTGGGTGGCAAGAGAAGCACAGCTGCAGCTCGATCCTTGGAACCGACGCTGTGTTCATGGTCCTGTTCAGCTCTGGTGATAATACTGATTGTAGTTCCATGGGTTCTGATAGCCGTAGACTCCATAATTCTGCTGTTGCTGTTGTTGCTGCTGTTGCTGTTGTTGTTGTTGCTGCTGCTGCTGCTGCTACAATGAGACACAGTAAAACCACTGGTTATTGATGGGATACACATTGCAGGCTTCTCTTCTAGAGGGGTGAAAATCACTTCAGCAACGAGGCTACTGCCATTCCATAGCACAAGTAAAAACTCAAGAGGAGCTTGGATTACATGCACACAAAACACTCTGCTCAACAGTGCAATATACCACTTTGGGTGAAATACGCCCTTATAATACATGTGTATAAAGTATTGGGGAAAGGTCTGATTTTTTTGATTTAAGCTCCCTGAGAAGATGGATCCAAGCAGCTTTAGGGTTTCTGTAACGACACCAAGTTACATCGGGGACCAAGGAGAAAGGGAGACATGTTCAAACCCAACAAGAGTATGCAATATTGCAGGATGTGTGATCCTACTTAAGATGACTGAACACCTGGATATGGCAGCCTTAACTCACTCTCCTCCATGATGCAATTATTCTGGGCCTTAAATTATACACTTGTTAAATGTGGTGGCACATTATAAACTAGTGAGAGTGTGTTAAGGCTGTCCTATCTGGACTTTCCATCATCATCTTGACGGTCATATGTATTTATTCTCACTGACTTGCTTTTTATTAATAACTTGAAAAGTTTTTACAAACTGGAAAGGAGGATTCAAAAATAATAAGGCAGAGTTATGGTGGCATGCAAGCTGTGACCTAACTTCAGGGCCCAGAGCCAAATGCGGGACCATGACTCGCTGATTTCCCACAGAATCCCCCTCCTCCTGCAGAATCTCCTGCCCCGCTTCTCCCACCGAAGGATTTCCAGCCTGTGCAGGGGAGACGCGGGACAGGCGATTCCACAGGGGGAGGGGGATGACAAAACCCTTGGGGCTCCTCCCTCCAGGCCTGGCTGCTTTGGGGGAGGGGGCTGCTGGGGCTTACCTCCCCCCTTCCTGCCCCCCCAGCCTGCAAAATCAACTCACCCAGCTGTCGTGGCGGCAGCAGCTCCTTTCAGCACATTCCTCATCTGGCTCCTTCTACCCGCTTCCTGGCCTCTTCCAATGGGGCCTTGCAGAGCGGCGCAGTCAGATGGTGTCATCTGGCTGTGTCGCCCTCAGACACCACGTGGGATAGGCCATGAAGTAGCCGGAAGGGGAGCGTTAAGAGGAGCTGCTGTCGCTGATTTGTCAGGCTGGGAAGGGGGAGAGGCAAGCTCTGGCAACCTGCAGCCACCCAACGCACCCTGGCCTGGGAGAGTGGGGGGGGAGGAGAGGGGGGAGCCCCTGCGCTGGATTTGCCAGGCTGGGGGGGTGAGGGAGGCAAGCCCTGACCACTGCTCCCCCCCAACGCAACATAATCTGGCCCTGAGCTGCCCCGACTTCTGTGAAATTTAAAAAAAAATCCGCAGGAGAATCGGGGCCTTGCCTAAACCTTAACTTTGCCTTTCCAAACTTGTGGCACTTACATTTCATTGTATTCAATACTCTTGAAGGGTACATATCAATCTCTCTCTGCCTTAACTAATCATTTGAACTATTTTCTAGTCCATAAATTGCTGCGATAAACCAAGCTTTGGTCTAAGCCAAGCTGGTGTTATTTTTGACAGCCGCTTCTTGGACGTGTAAGAAATTCAACATGGAGTAAGCTGCCCAGAGCAAAAATGTCTTCCTAAAGCCTTCCCGTCAGCCACTGGCTTCTGCCCAGAAGCGGGAAGGGTTTACATCTTAGGGTGTTATCGAACAAGACGACAGCCCACCGGAGTCTGGGTCCGGTCCGTGCAGCCCCCACAGGCAGCCCCGTGTGTGTGTATTTCATAAGTCTGTGGGCAGCCCCCACTGGCAGCGCCAGTGAAAGCGAGAGAGAGGCAGGAAGCGGTCGCTCCTTGGACACCACTCTATGGTGCTGACCTACCTGTACACGTGGAGGCGCTGCACACAACCTAATAGACGGGACACTGACCCACAGAAACCCGTTAGCCCACACTCGCCCACGTGGCAATCTTTGCATTCTCCGAGACCCCGTCATGAGTGGGGGGCGGGTGTCCGGTGGGGGCTAAACCCCTGCAGGAAGGCTACCGTCTTGTCCGTTAACACCCTCAGATTCCCATCCAGCCGTACTCAATCACAGCGGTAACCCAAGCAGAAGTACTTCGCCCAAGGCCACAGCGAGTGAGTGGCCAAAGCTGGATACAGACAACTGCCAATCCTGTGAGCTAAGCGCTAGAACCGTAGCTCTTTCTGTAGCCAGGAGAGAACCCGGAAGTTCAGATGCTCTTCCAATATTCATCTCTATGACCACAGGGCCTTGGCCGATTGTCTAGGGCTCATCTACACTCGAGCGTGGACTGCTTTAACTGCTTCTATGCCGCCAAAACCCTAGTCATCTCTCGCCTTGACTGCTGCAGCCTCCTCCTTACTGGCCTCCCTCGCCCTGACCTTGCTCTTCTCACTTCTGTTCACTGTTCCACTGCCAAGGGCATCCACCTCATTTGTAGCTGTGTGTTAATTCCTTCTCTCCTCCCTCTACCTGAACACATTCAGCACAAGCTCCTCGTCTCAGCCACCGTCACGGCTCTTCACAGCCTTGTACCCCCCATCTCTTCGTATTGGTTTCCAGATACATTCCTGCCTAGGGAGCTACGCTCCTCCTTCGCCACCACTCTTGCCTGCCCAAAACGTCATTTGTCCCTTCCTCCTTGCTGCCCCCCCATACCTGGAACTCCCTCCCTAAATGCATTCGCTCTGCTCCTTCCCTCCCAACCTCCAAATCCCTCCTAAAAACCTTCCTCGTCTGTCAGGTTTTCCCTAGCTCCTCATCCCCATAGGCTTGTCACTGATGCTTCCTCTTCCACTAAGGGGTCCCCTCTCCCTTGTTACTAAACTAAGCACAATGCACCTGCGACTTGTCAACTTGCAGGTGGGCATTTTGGTGTAGTCAGGGTAACTTAATCCCCACTGTGTCTGCCCACATGCTAAGCTAGTCTAAGTTGTACTGATCTAAGACATCCAAGCTGAGGAGGAAAGTTAAACCGGCCTGTGAACTGACATTTGGCCTGTGAACGGACATTGGGCATTTGGCCTGTGAGCTGACATTTACTTTGAACTGGTTACAGATGAGTTCCCTAGTCCAACTCACAAGACTGTGAGCTGCTACTGACCTGATACCAGGCGCTGTAGTTGTAAGCAGCTGCAGGATTATTACTCATGTCTCCCCCCATTCCAGGTGTCATGCCGGCAGCTGCAGGGTTGGATGCTGCAGCAGAGTCATCCAGTCTCATTTTCTTCTCGTCTGGTTCATCTGCACTGCTTGAAAGAAGTGACAGACTGCTGTCAATCCACCGCTCCTGGGACAGGTCTCGTACGCAAAAGGGAACTCATCCATGCATACATTGTTCCTCTTTGGGCACTGGGGGAGAGGCTACACAAAGTCTATGGACCGTATAAGATGCCGGCTAGTCCATGTATCACAGAAAGAGTCCTAACACATGACAGCGATGCAAAAACAGGTCCAGGATTCCGGTGAGACTGGCTGTTGGTGCATTGTGGCTCATACAGCAAAGAGGAGACTGCATTATTTTAGAGAGTCTGAGCTGCATGGCGAGCAGAGCCAGTAGGTTCTAGCCAGTGCCAAAATCAGGTGACTACAAGTCATGCAACAGCAGCAGACTGAGATTATTAATTATTATTATTATTTTGGTTCTGTTTTTCACACAGAAGATGACCTACAAGGAGACTCTTCAGCTACAGATTGTATTTAGAGAGAACCACAGGCAACCACGGAAAGAGTAAAGGGACCCAAACACCAAATTCCTGTGACCTACAAGCAGAGACCCACGTTGACTGTGTATTCCCCATTGGCTCCAGTGGGGGACACACAGCTAACACAGGTCCCTGTGTAGGCAGAGAGAAGTCAAGTAATGGATTTGTTTATTGGATTTCTATCTTGCTCTGTCCTGAAGGCTCAGGGAGGGCAACAATATAAAATAGCAACACAAGTATAAAACGTACAAAAATAGGAACCCAGTAAGATATAAACTACATTAACAAATTTAAAAGTCCAGTTAAAACAATCCCCAAATCCTATTGCCGCCCACCAAAAAAGTCACACAGTGCCTTAATCCTATCCCTTCCCATCTATGACTCTACGGGTGAAACCAAGGACCAGGGAAGGCTCTGTGTTTTCACCTGGCAAAGGGAGAGGAATCCCAAGCTTTGAGAAGGGGCAGGACAGCGGGCTTTGGAGAAAGAAAAACAGAAGGTTAAGAGAGGTCTGGGAGAAAATAGAAACCGACATAGGTGCCTTTGGGCCTTACCCATTTTCAGGGGCTCTTTTCCTCATTGCTTGGTGCTTGAGGAGTTTCTGGTGCTCGTCATATGCGGTCAGTAAGCTTGGGATTAAGGGGAAGAGAGTCAGCACAAGGCAACACGCTGTCCACATCACTGGGGGGGGGGGGGGAAACCAGGCCTTTGATCTCACTGCCACCAACTCCCCTTTGTCCCTGGGCTTCACTGCAAGCTCCAGCCACTTGTCGGCCCGTTTGCAGGGAAGAGGCCACTAACCCAAAACTTTACAGAACAGGAGGGAAGGTTGCCTTGCACCCCATACAAATTCCTTCTTCAAACCCCAACAAGAGAAAAAATACTGTTCAGGATTTCTACCTTCACCTGAAATTGCCTAAGCAGCAGCACCTCCCTTAATGCCACCACATCTACACCCTTGGAATTCTAGAGATGATTGTATTATTATTTATACAGTGCCGGCAGTGTGCCCGGCACGTATCATTAATTAGAGACCACTCCCTGCACCAGAGTGGATGGAGCTTACAAACTAGAATGGACAAGGCGGAGGGGGGCACACAGGGAGAGACAGGGAGACATTCATGAAGTTGAGAAGTCTCAGGTGCCCGTGCTTGGCTTAGTACAGGATGTTGAATGACAGGAGAAACCAGTGTGGCTGCACAAGCAGCTTTCTGATGAACGTGAGAATTAAAAAGGACATGTATAAAAAACGGAAGGAGGGACAAATCATCAAGATGCCAAGAACAAAAAAAAGGGGGGTTTTCAGCTATGTCCGAAGCAAGAGAAAGAACAAGGAAGCGGTAGGTCCACAGCTCAGTTAAGATGGCAAAATATTAACAGGTGACAGAGAGAAGACAGAATTGCTCAACTCGTATTTGGCTTCTGTCTTCTCCCACAAGGGAAACTATGGGTGATTTCAGAAGTGACATGGTGAATGTCCACCACAGTCAACCTCAGTCAAACGCGGGGGGGGGTGCATGTCTGTTTGCTCGCATCCAGATGTTCATCACAGTCAAACGCAGCCCGGGGTGAAGCTAACTACGCTTTGTGGTCAGGGTGGGAGGTAATCCAGAAGTGTGGTGAATGAAAAGTAACTTCTGAACGGAAACCCGCAGCCGTGTTTGAAGGAATTGACCAGGGTGGGATTCACTGTGGTGAACTGGAACACGTCACTTCTGAAATCACCCTACGTCCAACCTGGCAAGAGTAGCACTAATGATGAAGGGAAGGAATTGCAGCTCAGGACAGATAAAGAGAAGGTAAGACACCGAGCTACTTTAAACAAGTTCAAGTCCTGGAGATAGCCAAATGTTGTCCCTATCTTCAAAAAGGCGGGAAAGGAGGACCTGGGAAACTACAGACCAGTCAGCTTGACATCAATACCTGGAAAGATCCTATAACAGATTATAAAGCAGTCAATCTGTAAGCTTTTATAAAACAATGCTGTGATTACAAGGAGCCAGCATGGGTTTTTCAAGAATAAGTCATGCGAGACTAATCTTATTTCCTTTTTTGATCCAATAACTAGTTTAGCAGATTATGGGAATGCCGTGGACATAGTACATCTTGATTTCAGCAAAGCATTTGACAAAGTCCCTAATGATAGCCTGCTTGACAAGCTAGTAAACTATGGGCTAGATGATACTACCATTAGGTTGATTTACAACTGGCTGAAGAACCGTACCCGAAGACTGCTCGTAAATGGTTCCCCATCAATCTGGAGGGAGGTACTGAGTGGGGTGCCTCAGGATCCTGAGCCCTGTACTGTTCAACATCTTTATTAATGACTTGGATGAAGGAGTATTGGGAATGCTTATAAAATTTGCAGATGACACAAAACTGGGAGGGATCGCTAACACCTTAGAAGAGAGAAACAAAATTCAAAAGGATCCTGACAGGATGGAAAGCTGGGCCCAAACTAACAAAATGAAATTCAACAGAGATAAATGTAAAGTTCTGCATTTAGGTTAGAAAAATCAAATGCTCAAGTATAGGATGGGTGATCCCTGGCTTGGCGGCAGTACATGTGAAAAAGATCTAGGGGTTGTAGCTGATCACAATCTGAACACAAGTCAGCAGGCCGATGCAGCTGCCAATAAGGCTAATGCAATTTTAGGCTGCATTAACAGAAGCATGGAGTTCAGGTCACGAGAAGTAACCGTTCCACTTTATTCTGCACTGGTCAGATCTCATCTGGAGTCCTGTGTCCAGTTCTGGGCACCGCATTTTAAGAAGGACATTGACAAACTGGAACGGATTCAGAGGAGGGCGACAAAGGTAGTCAGGGGTCTGGAAACCAAGTCCTATGAGGAAAGGTTGAAGGAGCAGAGTGTGTTTAGCCTGGAGAAGAGAAGGCTAAGGGGAGACATGATAGTAGCCGTCTTTAAGTATCTGAAGGGCTGTCACACAGAAGATGGAGCAGACTTGGTCTCTGTTGCTCCTGAGGGCAGGACTAGAACCAATGGGCTCAAATTACAAGGAAGCAGAGTTCGGCTAAACATTAGGAAGAGATTCCTAACGGTAAGAGCTGTTTGACAGTGGAACAGACACTGCCGAGGGCTGGGGCGGGCTCTCCTTCGCTGGAGGTTTTCAAACAGAGGCTGGACGGCCCATCTGTCGGGGATGCTGCAGCTGTGGATTTAACTGCACTGAGCAGGGGGATGGACTAGATGACTCCTGAGGTGCCTTCCAACAGATTCTAGGACAGTGGAAGGAGTATCAGTCATCAGCTGAAGGGGGTGAGGCGATAGGAAAAGCCCAACAGAAGAGGTAGCTTTTTAGGAAAAATCTAAAAGTCAGGGAGGGAGGGAGCAGAGCACGTGCGTTCAGGAGAGGGAGTTCCTGGCATAGGGAGCAGCATGGGAGAAGGGGTGCCCGGGGTGTGAGAGGATGAGCAAAGTTCTCGGATGGGAACGCAGAAGGAAATTGGGAAGATAAATGCCCCGTTCATACCCTCATAACTGTGCCACTATGCAGAGTTAAGAAGGGGAGAGTGAACGCTCTTCAGTTTGGGGCAAGTTCAACCCCCCAGTCACTGCTTTCCATGATACAGTAGCCAGACGGCAAGGACTATAATATTCTTTGGTTTTGAATGCAGGACTCTTTCACTTTTTATATCCTAGTAAAACTACTGAACAGCGTTGGGCCAAAAACCAATAGTTGCGGGACCCCGCTGGAAATACAGCCATTGGATTCTCTAGTGTACGGAGGAAGGGGGGCTGGGGTTAGTCATTAGCTGGTCCCAGACCAGCCTAGAGGGGCTCCTGTCCACTCTCTGGGCAATGACCCTGTTCCCACTCTGGCGACTTCTTGACTTTATCACTGAAGGGAAGAGTCTTAAAAGCACAAAGCAAAGCTGGAGTCAGGATACTGCATTACCTCTGCATGCTGGACCCAAAATCCTCGAGGAACTCTACCCTACGCTGTGAGAAGACAATCTTGGTCTCCACAGGGAGGCTGCTGCTCAGAGCTCTCTCAAAGCAGTTCATGGTGTTGCCCTCGTTCTGCCGGACATCTGCACTGAACTCGATCTCCAGCAGGTTGGAGTACAGCTTGGCATTTTCCTGCACCCAAAGGAAGAGAGAGAGCTCAGTGTTGCATGGTTACTGGGCAGCCAGTCCCAGAAGGTCCTAGTGTCCTTTACACACTGGGAGGAAAAGCCAGAGTATCCCTGAATTTCGTGGCTCTTACTACTTTATTACTAAGTTCCTAGCTAAGTCAGTGACAACCTTCCTTCAAGCTGGTGCATTTTGCAGACCGAATCCTTGCTCCCTGCTGAAGTAGGCACCTTTGGAGTGGAAGACAGTTACACGACACTGACGCTTACAACAGGACATGAAGTAGAATCGCTGGGGGCCAATACAAGAAATGCTGGAAACACCCAGCATAACATGCATTTTAAATCCTGATTTCGCAGCTCTGTAATAGCTACTTATTTGCAGACACCTGGGCCAAGCTCCAGCATGAAGCTGTTGTGAAGCCTAAAAAGGGCAGCGGAAAGTAGCCACCGCTGCTGCTGCCATCATCCCTCTGCCTATCCAGGTCTCCTAGGCAGCAGCAGCAACAGGATCTGCTGCTGGTCCCCAGGACTGCCCCCCACCCCCAACTCATGGGTGCACACAACCCCCTAAGTGTTCAGGATTGCCCAGGCTGGTCATCTTGAACATGTAGGGGTCATATCATCTATTAGCATCCACAGATGCAGCTGAAATGGGCAGGGAATTGAAGGCAGCAAAATAGAGCCACTGATGGACACTAACAGGACGAGCCACATAACCTGCTGGCCAGTCATAAAACCATTGTCCGCAGAGTCAGGATTTGCATGCCTGTATCCGGGATCTGCTGCGTTGCAGCCGCACAAAGCGAGAGGCGCTCTGTCTCAGAGAGTCTGCAGCAGACAAATGGCAGGAGGGAAAACAGAGGGGAGCGCATTTGCCCACAGTCACCAAGTAGGTGAGCAGCAGAGCTGGGAATAAGACCTACATCCCACGGTCCTTTCACAAGAATGACACCCCACCACCACCAGTGCTGCTCACTAGCTCTGCGCATGCTCTCCACCTGGCCCATCTGGTGCAAGTGGCTGCTGGAAAGGAGACGCTGAGCATCAGGCAGAGGCATCTACCAGACCCCTTCCCCCTCCCATCCTCATGAATCCTCACCGGGTCTTTCTCCAGTGCCTCCAGCAGGATTTTCCGAGCTTTGATCAAGTTCTTTTGAACTTTCAGCACCTGCCGGGCCAGCTTGATGGCATAGAAGGAAGCCAAGGGTGTCCCCTCGTGGTCCCGCATCGATTCCTGAAGCAGCACCTCAGCTGCCTCCAGGTTCCCCTGCCGCCGTTCCAGGCTCACCCTGCGCAGGCGCACCATGGCCAGGCCAGGGAGGGTTTCCTCGTAAGACTTCAGGATGCGCTGTGCCTCTTCTACTTCTCCTGCACGGACATGGGAGAAGGAGGTGTAGCAGCTGAGGGGCAGGCGGGCACCCATGCTCAGTGAATTCAGAAGCTAGTTTGCGTTTCGCTTAAATCTATTGTACGGAGTCTCGCTTGTTTCGGAGGCAAAAAACTTACCGCGCTAGGGGGCTTAAAGGGCTTAGCAGCACTTTCCCAAATCATCTAACCTCCGCTTTAAGCCTGTAAAGACTGAAGGGGATAGCGCGCCATCATGGATACACATCACGGTCTCAGCTTTGCATATTTAAACGTGGTACAGGCCAACATTGGCAACTGAAAAAGGCATTATGCGATGAGAACGTGTTCTAGAGATGCAGACCCCAGTTTCTGGGCAAGAAGCCACTAGGTTTCAGCCTGTCTTTTACTAAGCAGCACCTGAAGGGATAACAGGAAAAACTCCCATGCAGCTGGAAGATTCCTAGACGGAGCAGCGCGGGGACTGGAAGTCAGGACTCCTGGGCTCTAGCCCCAGTTCTGCAAAAGGAGCATCTCTGGTAGTTCCGACGAGGGCTGAAACGTGAATCTTGCAACCATGGTGAGATTCTCACAAAATTCTCGAGAATCTAAAAGACACCCCCCAAAATGGTGTGTGCGGCTGCACACGGAACAGAATAGACCTGGTGGCCGTTTGTGCACACGCGCAGAGCGCTTGGGGGCTATTTTGATGTTCTCGAGAATCTCACGAGAACGCTGGATTACTGACGAGATTTTCGAGAAGGGCAAAATTTCAGCCCTAGTTCAGACAGGGTAGTGCCGACTCCTGGGGTGTTCCCAAAGCGGACCAGGGAAAGGAACGTTGGTTAGGGGTTGGGGCAAAAAAAAACCAAAAGGCATCACCATCCATGTTATAATCCCAACTCTAACAGAGATGCCTTGCGACGTCTTCTCATGCCATTTCTCCTGAGTTAAACGGGAGCAAATGACCAGCACTCCCAAGGCAAGGCAAGGACACGTATTTGTTCAGTGCATCGGACTGCTGCGTACTATTAATGTGAAGGAGAATACTTTTTGAATTTCAGAACTTCTTTGTATAAAAAATAAGCTAGAAAAGAAACGAGCTGCAGAAGCCTTTCCATTCCTATTTGGCAAGGAGATCGAAGGGGAAAAGTAACACGTCCATGCAGATCAGGAACAAGGCTAGTGTAAATGTCAGGGGCTCAATTTAAAGAGCTAGCATACTTCCATGTAGGGATCTCAGGGGGGTGTTACAGAGACAAGCCATCGCATAGCTCTGCTGTAGAGCAGCCAAGGGACAGGAATGGAATAGAGGCAGAGGCTCATTTGGATAGGGATGGAACGGAGGCAGAGAGGGAAGAGATTTATCCCATCAACACCCCAGAAGTCAGCAGTAGAGGTAGGAATATTATTCAGGAGCCCTGACTCCTGGTCCCTTGATGTAGCCGTTCTGGGAGAGAATTTACAGGCCAGAATGATAGCAGGCTTTGCCGGCCCTCAACCTGTCTCAGCCCAGCCTTCCTGCACAGATAGGTTCTGAACACTTCAGACAGGGCACTGGTTGGCTGAATGAGCGGGAAGCTAATCCCAGCCTCTTCTGAACAAACATAACTTCCCCATTACCGGGCTGCTTAGTAAAAGAAACCTCCACCTAAAAGCAGCTTCTCAGACCAGAAGATCGGGAGCGCGGGAAAGCTAAGCTTCCTCTGACCTTGCTTCTCCTCGAATGCCGCCCACAGAAGGTGGATGTTGGGTTTTCGGGGGAGGTGGTAACAGCAAACTCGCTGGAAGACGCTCCTGGCTCCAGCCACAGTGTGCTTCTCTAGGTACCTTGTGTACTGGATTAGAAGGAGTAAGGAGACAAACAGAGACAAACAGGGGATGTTAGCATGGCCTGCTTCTGGCAGCTGGGAATGTCTGAAAGTCTGCTACATCAGCTTGTATTGAGAAGGTTATGGTCCACTCACGTTAACAAGGGGCTTAACACACCTCTCTTCAGAATTCCCTGCACCCTCTTAGGCAGGTTCGAAACACGGGCAGATAAAAAGCAGCAACGGAATTTAAAAGAAGGGTGTTAGAATTTTCTCCACAATATACATGCTGAAGAAAAAAAAAACCCCAAAAATGTTTGGAAGTCTGTAAGGGAAATCTGAACTCGTGCTGACTGCAAAGTAAACGTGGGCAGCAGCCGAGGGAGCAAGGAGAAGAGGGTTTCTTTCAGCCACGCACAAACTTAACTCTCTGGCTCCCAGGAGGTGTCCTTTACCTCCCCCCTGTGAGGCTGCTGCTCTTATTTCAGCAATACTGGCCTCTGCCCGGTGCAAGGAGAGAGAAGCAGTGTCACCCGTCTTCATTGTGGAGTCAGCAGGATTCAGATGTACAGCCTGAAAAGGTGGTGTCCCTTGAGGGAGGGATCTCACCTTGACCCAGAACTCCTCGTAGAGGGCACAGGCGATGACACAGCGCTCAAAGAGGACGATGGTGCGCTCGTGGGAGCCGTTGGCAATCTCAAAATCCAAGTAGTCACGCCAGTTTTTCAGCTGAGCTCGCTCCAGCGGCTTCACGTGGAAGTAGGGTCTCTTGATCTGCAAAAAGGTTGAGGAAGGTAGGAATAAATTCAGATCCCAAAAGGCAGCTGAGAAAAAGGGAGGGCTCCTTCTTTGCTGAAAAGCATGCTTCGCTGACCAGGGTGATGATCACAGGAATAAACTGCAAGCTCTGCAGCAAAGTCTGGGTGACACAAGGAGATCAACAGAACAGTCCGTATATTTCTACAGTATTTCATAGATCGGAGATTGGGGGGGGGGGGGGCAGGACTGCAGCCTGCAATAAATTCCCAGATCCAGCCCCTCTCGTCAAGGAGCATATTTCAGGCGAAGGCAGCACAAATGCAGGCGGGTGCTCAAGGGATCCTATCCTCCCGTCCCTCAGCCTGAGCACCCACCGAGCTCTCCATGAGCTGCAACAATACACCCTCACCCCGTAGCAACTAACCCCCACTCAGCTAATTTCTCCTGGCTCAAAATATGCTTCTGTTTGGGAACTGAAGTTAATCAAGACTCTATAGATTGAGCACAAATGTTAATTGCTAAAGCTTGGGCCAAAGACAGAAAAGAAAGGTTCCCCCATTCTGTCACAGATTATACACACACACACGGGACACTGCCAAAACGCAGCCACCTCTGGGGTGAGGCAACAGATAGCCATGCTATCCAATAGCGCAGGCAGGAAATTCTTGACAAAACAAAAGGCCCCTGTGAAATCTTTTAGTGTTACTGGAGGAGACAGGACTTTGTACAGGCTTCGCAAAGAGAAATGATCTGGGACTCCGCTTCTGAACTTAGAAAGGTTGAAGGATCAGATTGGTCCCGAGATTCCAAGGTGTCTAGATATTCCTAACCCGACACTTTACTTCTCTGCCACCCAGTGCATTCTGCCTGGTCATAAGAGAGAGGCAAAAGCTCTTGGAGGAGGAGAGAGGGAGGGGAGTGAAAAGGTAGTTGCACAGGGACTGTCGGGAGTGTCAGTCTCTACATACCCCTTCCTCAAAATTCCACCGCTTGCTCACTTCCCCCTCGTTCTGAGTATAGACCTGCTGACGGATGGAAATGATGAGCTCCCGGATCTTATCCTGGTCCAGGTCTCCCTGAAACACAAGCAAGAGTGGAGAGAAGGCAACACCTTAATTACAATAGCACCTCCACTCTACTCAGAGAAGTGGGGTACATTGAAGGATCACTTCAAAATGCAGCTGTGTCTTGGGTGGAACGCACGAGTCCTGCTACATGACTGGGTAAAAACAAGAAGTGAAGTAGGATCTTTACTACCGCTGGAACAGCCAGAGAAATTCTAGGGAGCCATATACATGGCTAACAAGCTGGAATATGGCTAGCAGTTTCATTTTAGCTTCCTGCCTTAGTGTCGGTGACCCATACCAACCAAGGTTTGGGTCACGTCTCGCATCTGGACATCCACACTTCCTGGGACACAGCATCTTCTCCTGCCATGCCTGCTAAGAGCATGACTCCCATGGCTTCACCAAGGCCTGCACCGTCGCAAGATGCGAGAACTCCCCAAAGACAAAACCAGGAGTAGTTTTGTATTCAGCACAGGGCTAGCTGAAAGCAACAATGTAAGCGGCTGGGGAAGGGAGGTGCTCTGGATTGCAAATTCTTTGAGGGAGGGGCACACTGTGCACGCAGAACGGGCACCCTAACCCACTCAGGACCTCTGTGCATTAATGTTGCACAAAGGGGAAGCACAAACATCCGATCAGACTAGTGGCTAGTGTCTGTATCTATTTGAAAAGAGGCGGAGAGAGACGGTACCTGTGTCTGGCCGCTGGCATCCTGATTTCCCTCGGCCCGCGAAGGCAGGTCCTCGCCAGGCGGAGCCTCCTCAACCTCTGTCCCTCCATTCTTTACCACCGTATCAGAGGCAAGTTTGGACTGCATCCAGACCATCTCCTCTGCAGAGAGGATGTCTCTGGTGGGATTGCTTGTCACATGCTCCTTGAACCTGAGGCAGGGGAGGGAAAGCAGTGTAGTTACAGGTGGCTGGCGGGGCTGGAAGAAAAATAACGGTTACTTACCGTAACTTAGTTCTTCGAGATGGCTCTGCTTTTCTCACACACGAGGCTCACGTGATCCCCTTTGGCATTCCAGATTAGCGTGTCCCTTTAAGAACAGTTCTTTGACTAGTTTCCAGGAAGGAAGTTCTAAAAGCTCTGTGCTTCCACCTTCTCACCTCTGCTGGAGTCTCACGAGAGGCTGAGGGTATAACGAGATGGGGTCAGAGCCTAGCCCAACAATTCATTCCAACCCAGCTAGCAGTCGAATAGCGCGACGCAGCCAGCTGAGGGCAGGGACCCGAGTCGACTGTGTTGCTGCAATTTCCAGTGATTTTCGCAGAATCAGCCAATCCTGACCATGACCCAAGGGTAAATAGGCCCCTGGGAGATGAATTGTGGGTGGGTGGGGTCTGAAGGCCCTATGTTCGCGGGAGGGAGGTGCTGAAATTCCAGAGGATTTGAGTTGTTCGATTAGCAAAGTTGTGATTCTATGTCAAACCTATTGCAAATGTGTTTCCCATCATGCATCGTTATGCAAATCAAGTTAATTTTGCAAATATTAATGCTCACGGTGAATTTGCAGAATTTGGCTTCACTGGTTGCAGAATTTAAAAAATTTTGGTGCAGTCAAATCGGGTCCCTGGCTGAGGGTAATGAGAATACACAGAGCCATCTCAAAGAACTAAGTTACGCTAAGTAACCATTATTTCTTCAAGCAGCCCCGTGATTCTCCCTTATGGGAGAATGTTAGCAGTTGTCTGCCATTCTTCCTTAATTCAGCTCCCGCCTCCTACACACAGATGAGACAGCCCATCTGAAGGAAGCATTTTGTTGAGCAGGGAGGTCAAGAGTGTAGTGTTTAACAAAGCTGTCTGCAGAGGCCCAGGTTGCTCCCTTACAGATATCTTGGATTGGGATGTGGGGCAAGGCCACGGAGGTGGTGACCATTGCTCTAGTGGAGTGGGCTCCGAGACCAGTGAAAACTTCCTTTCCAGCAAGTTGATAGCAAGAGGCAATGCATGAAAAGATGAGTTTGAATATACTTTGTAAGGAGAGCTTGCCTAGAATGTTTCCTCCAGTAGAGACGAAGAGGGAGTCCATCTTTCAAAAGGGCTTAGTCCTGTCTACGTAGAAGTGCTCTTCTGACATCGAGGGTGTCTAGTGTAGATTCAGGACAAAGGTGTGGGGTCAGGGAAAAAAGATAGGTAGGGTGACCGTTTGGTTGACGTGAAAGTTAAGAGATGACTTTCAGACAGAAGGCAGGGTCTTTCGTAGTTGTACCTTGTTCTTATAGAAGAGGCCAGGCAGGGAGACTCTTAGAGCAGCCAGCTCACCAACTCTACAGGCTGAGGTGATGGCTACAAGAAAGAGAACCTTTGAGGTTAGGTACTGCAGGGAAATGGAAGCAAGCGGTTCAAAGGGGGCTTCGAAAGGCGAGATAGTACAATGGACAGGGCCCACTGGGATGGAGGGGCCAAGGTTGGCAGGTAAAGGTTGCGCAGGCCCTTAAGGAAGGAAGAAGAGTCCTTCTAGAGGAGAGAGGTGTGCAGACAATGCTGCAAGGTGAACTTGTATTGAAGAGACTGAGGGGCCCATTGTCAGTGAAGTAGGTAAGTGAGAACTACAGAGAGGTATGTTTTGCATATTAATGTGAGATTTACACGAGGATGTGAACCTTTTCCATTTTGCAGAGTAAGTGGTTCTGGTAGCTTCTTGGCATTAAGCAAGACATTGCTGTTCTCTGGGGGGGGGGGAAGAACTGTCTGGCTCCACTATTCAGTAAACCATGCCATGAGATGGAGGAATCGGAGGTCTGGGTGGAGTAGTTTGCCACAAAGTTGGGAGAGGAGATCGGTTTGAAGAGGAAGAGCTCACTTGTCTTTTACTGTGGAGGGGGGCAATACCATGATCGTCTCAGCCACTCCAGAGCTATGAGAGTACGCGAGCTTTTTCCCTGCGGGCTTTGTAGATTGCTCATGGTACGAGAGGGAAGTGTGGGAATGCGTAGAGGTATAAGCTGTTACAGCTGATCACAAAAGCACTGGGTGATGGAACCTTGTGGCACGCTGTCCCTGCTGCAAAAGCGAGGTAGTTTGCGACTGCGCATGTTTGTAATGAGGTCAATCTGTTGCCGTCCTCAACGGCTGAAGAGTTGTCAGACAATCGGGGGGGGGCAAGGGACCACGCGTGCCTGTAGTTGTGGCATCTGTTGAGGGGGTCGGCTGAGGGGGTCACCTGGGCATCTATGCACCAGTATCAGATTGTGAAGGCTTCATTTGTTAACCATTTCAACCTGGCTCCACCTAGTTTGCTGAGGTAATACATGGCAGAAAGGTTGTCCAGAGTGATCTGGACTGATCTCCCTACAACATATTTTCTGAAGGTTAGAGAGCGCAGAGGATGGCTACAAGTTTGAGGATGTAGATATGTAATGTTATTTCTATGGGGGACCAACGGCCTGGTGTACTGAGATTTTTGCAGTGGGCCCTCTAGGGATGCGTCTGTGGTCAGAACTACCGTGAGGTCCAGCTGTTGGAAGGGGATACCCACGAGGACATTCACAGAAAGGGATGGACATGCTCGGGTATTGTGAGCAGATTGGAGAGGCTGTCTTGGCGGGGAACATAATGGTCTTTCAACCAATAATTTAGTGGTCAGAGGATGACGTGAAGAGTCTTAGGAGGTGAAGGAAGAAGCGAACTAGCCTGGTAGGTTGACGGCCGAGTTCTATCATTTGGAGGATAGAGGAAAAGCGATATTGGGGAAGATAGATCTTTGCCAGAGTCTTTTCAATTACAGCTCCGATGAAGGGTAGAATTTGGACAGGTTCGAGATGGGATTTCTGGTAGTTGGGAGACCTAAATCGTGGAGGAGGTTCAAAGTGCCATTGTCATGGCAACAGAGAGTGGAAGAAGAGTCCATGGTGAGGTGCCAGTGATCAATAGGAGTCAAATGCAACTCTTTTGTGGAGTTCTGCCACTACTGGGGCCATGCACTTTGTCAAGACTCTGGAAGCAGTATACTGAAAGCATTGCCCACCTACAATAAACCGGAACACTTTTTCTGAGAGACTTTCTGATGCTAATGTGGAAGTAGGCATCTTTGAGGTCAAATACTACAAGCCAGGAGTTCTGATGCAAAGCCGGTAGGATAGTGGAGAGGGAAGTCATGCAAAATTTGAACCAAAGCAGTAGAAGTTTCTTAAGTCTAAAATGGGTCTCATTCCTCCATCCCATAGATGAGTGTTCCCTAAGGGCAATTCCTCTATAGCTTCTTTTTGTAGCAGAAAGGATCTCTCTTCCAGGAGCCTTGTGAGAGGAGTCCCTAAGAAGGGACAGGGGAGGGGAGGATTCAAATTGGATGCAGTAACCCTTGCGGATTATCTCCAGGACCTATCAATCTGATGTAATGTTGGCCCAAGCTGGGTAGTATGGCTTTATTCTCTCCTGGAAGTGGCCGTTGGCTGTTTCGTTGCAACTGACCTCATGAGAATCAAACTTACGATGGAGGCAGGGATCCTGAGGTGGTTTGGATAGAAGCTTAGATAATCTCCTCCTGTTAGATTGGTAGGAGTGTTGCAGGTGGATTTGTTGTGGAGGTACCTACCTCCTCTGATGGACGAAGGCCTATGCTACCAGTAATAAGCCATGGAGGCAGAAGTCTTATAGGTGTGCTTCTGGGGCTGGTGGCTGACGCCCTAGGCTTTGGGTGTTTGGCAGGTGTCTAATCTTTTAGGGTATCGTCAGTCAAGCTTGGAGAAGAGACCCTTCCCTTCGAAGGGGAGGTTCTCTAGCCTAGCCTTCTTATTCAGGGTAAGCATAGTAGAGCGAAGCCACACATGCCTATGGATGGCAACGATTGCTAACAATCACGCAAATGGCAGAGTCTGCCACATGCATGGCAGGAGTTGTTACTGTGCCAACTGTGAACCTTTCTTGTGGAGGGCTCGTCTTTCAATGGGATTATCCATGGTAAGTGATTTTGCCCAGAAGGCATGTTAGTAGGCAGTCTTGGCCGCTGCATACTTTGCTGCCCTTAGCACTAGTGTGGCAGTGGAAAAGGACTTTCTTCCAAGGACATCTAGGCATCATTCCTCTCTGAGAGCGGGTGAGTTGTTCACGGTGCCTGCCTGCAACCTGCTTGTAGTTGCCACTACCACCATGGAGTGGGACCTGGGTGATGAGAAAACATGTCAGTGTTGTCTTGGGAAACAGGGTACATGTCTACCAATTTGCTGACGGGGAAGAAGATGAAGGGGTATAGCCCAGGATGTGTTTGAGGGTTCCATCTACCTCTCCCTCAGCTACAATTCCGAAGACAGAGTCAGAGGGGGACTTGCGCATTCCTCTAGTTGCCACTTGAGGGAAGTGGAGCTGTGAGACGTCTGAGCATCACGTGGAAGTTCCTGACGTCTTCTGTAGTAGCAAAGATGTTGGATCCGAGATTGTATCACTACGTGGTGGTATTAGCACATCATCTACGTGGGGTGACAAGGGGTCAGTAGGAAACTCAGATGCAGGTACTGCAGTCTATGGAGGTAGCTGTTCATGGTGATGATTTGCCATCAGGGTTTGAAGGAGTGATCTGGCTGCAAGATGTTTGGCGCTACTAGTGGCGAGAACGGTTCCAGCGGTGGTACCAACAGCACCTTGGGGAGGAGAGAGGGGACCCGGTACCATGTTGTGTGCAGAGGGGGCTTCACTGGCTGCAACACTGAGCCTTTTCAGGTTCATCGAAGTCTGACCCTGAGAGGGATATCAAGTTTTCCCCTTGAAACTCTGTGATAGTTTCTAGTCTAGGTGGGGTTGGAGCGTACTGGGCTTGCTGGATAGACTGGTGGCGATTCCCTTGGATGGGAAAGAAGAATTGCCCTGCATGGGCTGAGGCTTTAGAGTGATCGTGCCCTGCTTGGGCTCAGACGTTCTCTGCAGTTTAGATTTTGAGGTAGCAGCACACAATGTCTGCTAAGTGGAAATGGGGTGCTCGTCCCCCAGTTCCAGCCGTTTACACATCAGGAGCTCCTGGAGTCTTGAAGATGGGAATAACTACCATGCACATGGTTCAGCGTTTGAAACTGGGGCACTTTCGGGCTGTTGCCATGCAGCGTGTTGCACAGGCAATGAGGAATAACTATTTAACTAACCGGAAAACTAGCTAGCTAACTCAGAGGAACGAACTGCTAAGACTTATCTTTTTGTTTAACATAATGGAGAACAAACTGTTCCTAGTTGCCAGCAGTGGTTAGAAGGAATCGTCGGGCTAGGCTCCACCCCCTCCTTTTATATCCTCAGCCTCTCGCGAGATTCCAGCAAAGGTGAGAGGGCAGGAACCCAGAGCTTCCAGAACTTTCTTCCTGGAAGCCAATCAGAGAACTGCTCTTAAAGAGACAAGCTAATCCAGAACGCCAAAGTCTAATCGTGTGATTCCCCATAAGCGAGAATCACGGAGCCACTCAAAGAACTCCTCTTGTCCTTTCAAGGCAGAACAGCTTCACCAGATCAGATCATAAACCCAGAATCCTCCCATGCAAAGCAGCCTGTTTAGGAGTAGGCAGTGCAAGGCATTTCCCAGGACAGTCCACAGCTCTACGAAGCATCTTACCGTGCATTTGCACAAGAGAAATGTAGTCGTTTTCCCTGGGACCCCTCCCCAGCCCCCATAAGCAAGCCTGTCAGGCAACATTCAGCAAAGAGAGCAATATTCTTATTCACAAGAATATTTTCAGAAATTTCCCAAGCTTTTTGTCTTCAATACCCTGCAGTAGCAGCTATGATCTCCAGAGTACAACTCTTCAAACCAAAAGCCTCCCACCCCAAGTCTGCCCTGTACACCCTGTTCCCCTGCTCGCACATGAAAAAGCTCGTCCCACCCTCCCGGCTCCAGAACAGACGTGTGCCCAGCCAGTCCCACTCACAGCAGATCTAGTTCCATCTCCCTTGAGGCTCACCTCACAGCAGGGTTATATTCCACAGTTGGTATCGAAGAAAAAGGCAAGAAGAGAATTCTCCTACCTCCTGGAGAGAGAACCTAGCAAGGGGCCACCTCAGAAGATTGGGAATGATCCAAACCTTGCTTAAGCAAGACAGTTCATTGACTGAATTTAGTTTCCATTGGTGCGATTTTAACACTGAGGGACAGGCCCCAGATTCCACTCTCACAATCTATAGGCCTCCCGCTCCGTATAGGATCCACACAACACAAGCAGCTGCCATGCAAGTTTCTCCCACACCACCCTGCCAGCATGCCTTAGCCCTTGCAAAAAGAGGGAAAGTCTCCATGTGACCCATTCAACTCCCACAGGAGCCAATCTTCTAGGCTGGTTCCCACCAAGCCGCAGCAAAACGTACTTTTCCCAGTGGTGGCTGTAAAGCTGGGTGGGCATGGACAGCACTCGGTCATAGATGGCCGTGACGGCCTTCAGGTTGCCCTGCTCCTTCTCCCATTCCACGTACATCTCCCACAGCTTGTCAGAGCGGAAATCCATTCCTGCAGCAACAACAGCCGACTCATAGATGCTGCAAGGGAGAGAGGGAACGTCAGAGATTTACACCCTCAGGAAGCAGCGTGAGGGAGAGAGGGAACGTCAGAGATTTACACCCTCAGGAGGCAGCGTGAGGGAGAGAGGGAACCGAGATTTACACCCTCAGGAGGCAGCGTGAGGGAGAGAGGGAACCGAGATTTACACCCTCAGGAGGCAGCGTGAGCTGTCCTGAAATGTTTCTACATCCCTGTAAGCTCTTTGGAGCAAGGAGCACACACAGTGTCTAACAAAATGGGGCTGTGAGATGCCAAGCACTCCTGTAGCATAAGTAGCTGCTTAGTCACAGATCATAAGGCTACATATAGTCATAAAATCATCAGGTTTTGATACCAACCATGGTCTGTCAGCCTCCTCACCCTCCTACAGTGTCTTCCTACGTTCCCGCAGCTCTGGGCACCTACCTGCGGATCTTCTGTGTTGATTCAGGAAGGTTCATATCCAGGGTGGCTTGTAAGTAAGCGATGTAATGGATCCAGAGGTCCATGCTGAGGGGGATAGACTGCAGCCCTCGCTCAAAAACCTGCAGAGCAACCCAGAGAGGAAAGGGTCTGTCAGAGACCAAGGAGGCCTCTTCATATGGAAGGCTACAATCCTTATAATGCTGCTTCTTATCCCTGTTGGATACCAACACCTGTCAAACCATCACAGACTCAAAAGAGGCAGCGACTGCAATTAGTACCTCGGAACTAGAGCGGATTCCTCTCCTTTACGTCAATGCTCACACTGCTTTCCACTCACCTGACCAAGAAGCCAGGGAAAATCGGTACAGTGACTAGAGAAAGGAAAGTTGGGCACTTACCTCCTGAATTTTCCTTCTATGGGAGGTCCTCCTAGACAGCCAGCCAGCACAGTAGGGTAGATCCCCATCACTACCAGTAGGAGGCAGACATACTAACTTTTGTGTCCATGCTTCAGGGATCTCCATCCCATCTCCCGTGTATTCCAGCTTTCCTTCACACCACCCTGTTTAACCTTTACTACTGTTTAACCTTTACTAAAGGACACTAACAACATTAACAATCTTAACTAACACTTTGAAATTTTGTAACCTTTTTTTTTTTTTAAAAAAGAAGTTTTTACCCCATACTAGGGGACAGACGTCTCCCAGAGGGTATGACTCCAGTCCAGACTCCAGGCCCTTGAACTCTAAATTTCTCAATCTAATTGCAGAAAAGGCTTCCCGTTAAACTGAAATTAGCTCAACTGACACTCACCATAGAGTTACTCTTCACTCCGGGTGGGCCTGGCTGTCCAGGAGGACCTCCCGTAGAAGGAAAATTCAGGAGGTAAGTGCCCAATTTTCCTTTCTCCCTGGAGGTCCTCCTGGACGGCCAGCCAGCACAGTAGGGACCTTCCCAAGCAGTGTCCCAGAATGACATAATTAGCTGTAGGGCAGGAAAAGAGTAATTTACTGACGTGTCGAGTGCTCCAGTGGAAAAACAGCGTTCCCATAGCCTGGAGCACCCGTCTCCCAAATGCCGCTTCGGCCGATTCTTGCAGGGGGATTCTGTAATGCCTCGTGAAAGAATGGACCGATGACCATGTTGCTGCTCTACAGATTTCCCCATATGAGGCGGAGTTCCTGAAAGTCTGAGAGGTAGCTGCCCCTCTCAAGGAACGGGCAAAAATTCCGTCTGGTGGGTTCTTACCCTGTGCCCTATAGGGCTCCTTAATACACAGCGCTATCCATCTTGCTATCACCACTTTAGAATCCCTCTTCCCTTTATTCTGTGGACCGTACGCCACGAATAGGGCCGAGGATTTCCTAAAGTGAGCAGTGTGATCCAGGTAGATTCTCAGTGCTCTAGTGACATCCCGCTCCTGTGAATGAGATGGGTGTGGGCAGAAAGACAGAAGGTTTATCTCCTGTTCCCTATGAAAAGGTGTTTACTTTGGTTAGAAAAGAGGGATCCAATCGGAGAGTGACAGAGGAATCCCTGAATGAGCATAGGTTTGGTTCCACAGAGAGGGCGCTCAATTCTGACACCCTTCTGGCCGATGTAATTCCAATCAAAAAGGCTATCTTTAGAGATAGATAGTAAAGGGATACCTCCCTTAGAGGTTCAAACAGAATGTCCGTAAGTGCTCTAAGCATTAAGTTTAAATCCCAAGATGGAAAACGATGTACCAAGGGAGGCGATACCACCCTAGCTGCTATAATGAACTGAATAATGTGGGGATGTTTAGTTACACTGAGTCCCTTCACCGTACTAAGAACACTACCTATGGCTGCTACCTGTCTTTGTAACGTGTTTGGTTTTAAACCCTTACTTAGTCCATCTTGGAGGAAATCTAGAATCACCTTTACGGTGGCCTTGACTGGTCTCACCCCTTTGTTCTCGCACCACCCAGAGAAACTAGTCCAGGTACTTTGGTAGATTCGCTTAGTTGCCGGGCGTCTGGACTGGAGCATAGCCCTCAGGACCTGCTGGGAATAGCCTAATTTTCTAAGTGACCACCTTTCAATCTCCAGGCTGTTAGACTGTGTTTCCGGTTTTTCGTGGTGTATCGGTCCCTGTGATAGCATGTCCTGGCTGTATGGTAGTCTGAGAGGAGATGTCGTTGACATGTTTAAAATGTCCGCGAACCACGGACGCCGGGGCCAGTATGGAGTCACCAGGATCACTTCTGACCCTTCCCTCTTGATCTTTGCCACTGTCCTCTGGATCAGGGGAAAGGGCGAGAAGGCGTATAGTAGCCCCTGCGGCAATGTCAGGTTCAACGCGTCGAAGCCTGTTGCTTGTTTGTCCAGAAAACGGGATATGAAGATCTTTGCTTTTGCGTTGACCAGTGAAGCAAACAGATCAACTTCCGGGTCTCCGAATGCTTCTACTATCGTCCTGAACGTCCTTGGGTGTAAGGACCATTCTCCCGAGTCTATTGTTTCCCAACTGAGCCAGTCGGCTTGCGTGCTCTTTTCTCCCGCTATGTGTACTGCCCTGATTGATTTTAGATTGATTTCTGACCACTTGATTAATACAGAGTTTTGCTGGTGTAGGGCTTCCGATCGTGAGACCCCTTGGTGGTTGATGTATGCTCTCGCTACGGTATTGTCCGTATAAGTCAGAATGCGTTGTCCCCGAATCTATGGTGCCAGTTTTCGCAGGGCTAGATACACTGCTCTGAGCTCCAGCCAATTTATGTGGCGTTTTTTTCCCCCCATGTTATCCACTTGCCTTGTATGGACCTGTTCTGAGTTTGTGCACCCCATCTGTTATCTCTCGCCTCGATTACTGCATCCTCCTCCTTGCTGGCCTCCCTCGCTCTCACCTGTCCCCCCTTATCGCAATCCCAAACTCTGCTGCCAAGGTCATTCACTCTGCCCGTCGCTTCGACCATGTGCAGCCTCTCCTCTTCTCTCTTCACTGGCTCCCCCTTCCTGAACGTATCCTGTTTAAACCCCTGGTATTCACATTCAAAACACTCCACAACCAAGCTCCCCCTTATCTCTCGGGCCTAATCTCCCTACGCACTCCTGCACGCGCCCTCCGCTCTTCCTCTGTCCCCTCCCTCACTCTCCCTTGTTTCTCCTGCTCACCTAACCGCCTTCGACCCTTCTCCCTCGCTGCTTCCCATGTCTGGAACTCCCTCCCTACCCACATCCGCCTTGCCCCCTTCCTCCGCTCCTTCAAATCCCTCCTCAAGACCCACTTTTTCCTCGCCGTCTTTCCCAATGCCTGCTAGTTGTTCCCCATATACTTACTGTCTGCCCTCCTCTGCAGACTGCTGCAACCAACCCGATTGTAACCAAGGCAAGCACACGCACCTGAGACTTCGCATCTGCCTGAATGTTTGTTTGTCTTCTCCCCTGTCTCTCCCACTGCCCCCTCTCCCTGTCTCCCCCTCCTTGTCTTTTAGATTGTAAGCCACAGGCAGGGACCGTATCTATTTCTATGTTCTGTACAGCGCCAGGTACATGGTTGGCGCTATATAAATGTTTATAATAATAATAATAATCTGAACAGGCTCGCATCCGTGGTTACAGATATTAAGTCGGGGTCTGTGATGGGAATCCCGAGTCCGAATCTGTCCTTTGACACCCACCACATTAAGGATCTCTTGATTGACTGTGGAACAGTTACCCATGGGTTCCCCCCTTGCGTCAGTCGGTCTTGCCACAGTCTCAGTAACCTTTGTAATGGCCTTGCACGGAATCTGGTCCATCTCAGTATGCCCAGACAGGATACCATGCTGTCCAGAAGGCTGGCGAGCTCCTTGAGCCTGGATTTCTGACTCCTGTTCACTTGCCTGACCCGGTTCAGTAGCGTCTGACGTCTCTGTTGGGTCAGGTAGATCCTGTAGTTGCGAGTGTCCAGGATTACTCCCTGGAGTTCCAGCGACTGTGACAGTTCCAGTTGGCTCTTCTTGAAGTTCACTACGAAACCGTGTTCTTGAAGATATTCTATGACCCTGTGTACATCTGACAGCTCTATCGTAGTTCGGGGACCGTATGAGTATATCGTCCAAGTACGGGTGTATCTTGATCCCCTTTCTCCTGAGGTTTGCTATGAGGGTGATCAACACCTTGGTGAACGTCCTGGGAGATGTGGCCAGACCAAATGGGATTGCCATGTACTGCCAGTGTTGGTGTGCATACTGGAACCTTAGCCACTTCCTGTGGGATGGTAGAATAGGCACATGGAGGTATGCCTCCTTGAGGTCTAGCGATGTTAGCCATTTGCCTGGTGAGAGTGCCGTTCAAACAGATTTCAGAATCTCCATTTTGAAGCGATCTTTTCAGGTCGAGCATTGCTCGCCACTCGTCTGACTTTTTCGGTATGAGGAATAAGATTGAATATAGTCTGGGTCCCTGTTTGTGTTGTGGCACGCGTTCTATGGACCCGATGTTTTGGAGTCTGTGAATCTCGTTTTGCATAGCGAGGTGTTTCTGGGGGTTGCTGGATCTTGGTGAGACAATGAAAAAGTTCCGTGGGTATTGTTCGAACTCTACTGAATATCCTTTGTACGGTACCCATAAATCTGAAGTGGCCATCGCCCACTTTTTTCCGAACCCTTGGAGCCTGCCCCCTAGTTTGTGCTGGTCCATGGGTTGTGTGAGGTAGTCATGATTCCGATTTGGGTCTGTTCGCCCCTTGGGTGTGCTTGACTCTGTTTCCTTGCCCCTTCTGCTTGTTTCATATGGGTCTATATCGCTGTTGTCTTCTCCTGTTAGGGTAGAATGGTCTTCTGTTGTTCTCCGTTGACTGTCGAGAACTGAAGGGACGAAAAACCTTCCTTGTCATACCCACGCTCTGTAGGGTTTACTTTTTTGTTTTATCCGCCGCATCTGTCAGGACCTTGTCCAGGTACACACCGAATAGCTTTGATCCTTGGAAGGGGCCCCCTACCAGAGTATTTTTGGATATGGGGTCTCCTTTCCATGAGCATAGCCATAGACGACGTGCCGCTACACTGGAAGCTACTGCTCTAGCTGACCAGTGCAACATGTCCGTGGAGGAATCTGCGATGAAGGTGTGGGCCAGCTGAATTCTGGTTGACAGGATTCTTGTCATCTTCGGGGAAACTTTGGGGTCTATGGCCCTCTTGATCCAGATCATGAGTGCTCTGGAGAAATACGATGTTAGGATAGCCATTTTCATGATTACTGACGTCTCCTCAAAATTGCGACGGAGGTTGCACTCGATGCCCTTGTCTGTGGGGTCCCGAGGATAGCATTCCCCTTCCGTTGGGAACACGGAGTTCCTGGCGAGTGACGCGGCAGCAGCATTCACCTTAGGGATGGCTAGGAGGGTCTCTCTATTTTTTGATAGGGAGTACAGTGACAATTGTGTCTTGTTCATCTTGAATAGCTTGTTGGGCTGTTGCCATTCTCTCTTTATAATTTTCTCATACGCCTTGTCAAGTACCATTCCCCTGTCCTTTGCTCTGGATCGGAGAATATATTCCCTAGCTTTTTGCTGCTCTTCGGAGGAATCTGAGAAAGCGTGCTTTTCTTTCCTTTGTTGCAGGTGCAGGGCTCGGGTGACCTGTTCAAAAATCTGGTCCCTATATTTAATAGGGAACTGTCTGTCTGGGTCCCAAAACGCCTCTACCTCTTGTTCCTCTCTCTCCCCCCTTCTTCCACAGGGGAGGTCTCCCCTTCTTCCTCTGATCCCAAATCTTCCCTGGTTTGGATGTCCTGCTCAATCTCCTCCTCATTTTCGCTCACTCTTGAGGAGGTCATTTCTCTCTCTCTCTGTTCCTTCCTTTCTCCCTGCATGATCTCCCTTCGTCTGAGGAGACCGACATCACTTCCTCCAATTCCTCTCCAGATGAGGCTGGGGAATCTAGAGGCCCTGCCGCCTTGCACTATTTCTTCTGCTTGGGAAGTTTACCCTTCGCTGCCTCCTTGGAGCGGCCCTTGTACCCCCGTTTCCCCCTTCTGTCTTGGGGGTGAGCTCTTGCACTTTAACTCCGCAAGGATCTCCTTCAGAACCTCCATATGGGGGTCCTGTGTTTGGGGGGGCGGTTTGCTTACTGTGCTAGCCTGTTCCTGTGCCGCTGGTATCGCCGCCGTTGACTTCCTTCTCGTGGCCATGCCCCGCCTCTGCTTTTCTCTGAATTAAAAGTTGCTGACGGTGGGCCTTTGGATTATTGGTTCAGCTAGGCTGTGAACCGATTCAACGGGTCCCCTGGAGAGGAATGGCCACTACTCTCGTGTGCCCGTCGATAGCTCCTCCTTCCTGCAAGTTTTGGCGCCGGAGGGGAGCGCGTAGGTGGGGTTAACAGCGCCTATGCGCACACTCGCCTTGTCTCCTTCCCACTCTGCCACCTCCTCCTCCATGATCGGCTTTTGCGCCGGTGGGAGGCTTGGGAGCACGGTGAACGGCGTCTCTTCCCGCTGACTGCCCCCCGCCACTCGTACCCTTGGTTGGGATGGGGGGGGCATGAAGGTTGAGACTAAGGGGCTGAGGCAGGCTCTGACCCGCGTCACCAGGCTCTGGGCCACGGCCGTGCCGGTAGCGAGGGAGGGGGTACGGGGAGGCCCTGTTCCTCCTCTTGGCCAATTATTTCCCCGGTAACAGATTCCCTCTCTCCAGAAAGTCCTGGGGGGGGGGGGGGGGGG
>QEPC01008495.1:361122-408861 GCA_003113815.1 Sphenodon punctatus
GCTTGGGCGCTGCAGGCGGCTCGGGTGCTGCGAGGAGCTTGGGCGCTGCAGGCGGCTCGGGTGCTGCGAGGAGCTTGGGCGCTGCAGGCGGCTCGGGTGCTGCGAGGAGCTTGGGCGCTGCAGGCGGCTCGGGTGCTGCGAGGAGCTTGGGCGCTGCAGGCGGCTTGGGCGCTGCAGGCGGCTCGGGTGCTGCGAGGAGCTTGGGCGCTGCAGGCGGCTCGGGTGCTGCGAGGAGCTTGGGCGCTGCAGGCGGCTCGGGCGCTGCGAGGAGCTTGGGCGCTGCAGGCGGCTTGGGCGCTGCAGGCGGCTCGGGCGCTGCAAGGAGCTTGGGCGCTGCAAGGAGCTCGGGCGCTGCAGGCAGCTCGGGCGCTACGAGGGGCTCGGGTCCTACAAGGGGCTCCTTGGGGACAGGGTGTTGAGGGGTTTCCTCAGCTCCCAGCACCATAGCAGTAGTAGTTTCTGTGCTAACCCCGTTGCAACCTTGCACTGACACAGCGTCATCCTGCTTGCTGGTGTTGTCGCTCAGCAGTTTCGGGAGCAACTCTTGGCTGGGACCTACAGCTTCAGGTTCAATGAGAATGAGAGATGTTTTTATTTTATTTTTATAAAAGATTTCTATCCCGCCCCTCCAGCCCACAGGGCAGTTCGGGGCGGCGAACAACAATTCCTCAATCTGGCTTCTAAAGATCTGGCAGTGGTGTGTCCTGATAAATGCATATGGCAGTAAAATAGATTGTTTTATTTAGAGCTGGGTCTCTGTATCTTAGGAGACATTAATTACACAAGGAACAGGCAAGGTACTGACACCAGTACCTTAGGAAAACCATGGGTGTTTATCAGACAAGACTAGCTATGTTTGGATTGCAATCAAGCAACTTGTGATGCCTAGGACCCAAAACGAGAATCAGACGATGGCACAGATCCGCTCTTACATCTGGTAACACTGGCTATGTGCAGCAGCAGCAATGGAGAGGCTGCTCCACCCACCAAGGTCTCTCAGTGCCCAGCTCACCCCATGATTGTGCCAGGGCTTCCAGTAGGGCACTGGACTGGCCCCCGACTTACCCAAACCAGACAGGGGTACAGGAATGAGTGTCCCGGGAAACTGTCTGCTGACCCTGCAGTCAATGACTTGGGCCTGAAGGTGCAGAGCTTCTCTCCCTGCCTAGAAAGGAAGTATGAGTGCTAGTCCCCCTCACCACCCAGCACTAGGACACAGTGGAAGGGACTATCATGTAGCTGCTCCAACTGGCTACATGCTTGCTGTGAAGTCATTACGTACCAGACCTGCATGGGTTTAGGGAAATGTCCGAAAACACCCAAGTCCTGGACAAGACAACTCTCTCCATCCAGTCACAAATAAGGTACCACAATGAGCTGCAACAGGACGAATGTCCCCACAGACCAAAGCTCCCACATGGAAGAGTCAACTCTAGAAACGGGAAGAGGACTCAATCTCCATGGGTTCTCTGCCAATAAGCAGGATAATTACTGTCATTTACAGTCTAGAGTGTGACTCCCGTGTTGGTCCCAAATGTAAAAGTTGGGAGACAAAGCAGTTCAAGATGATCTCTTTTATTGGACCAACTTCTGTTGGTAAGAACGTGCAAGCTTTTGACAGGGCCGGCCCCAGGATTTGCAGCACCATGCATGAAGTCTTGGGGCGGGGCCTAATCTGCATAATTTAAATAATTTGCCAGAGCTGCCACCCCCAGGCGTGGGGCCTAGGTTGGCGCAGGGCCATATGAAGCCACACAAGTTGCGCATACCTAGGCTGGCCCTGGCTTTCGAGCCACACGGGGCTTTTCTGACTTGCCTGTAGCCGGATGTAGAGCCTGATGTGGCTCGAAAGCTTGCACATTCTCATCAACAGAAGTTAGCCCAAACAAAAGATCCTCTGAACTACTTTGTCTCCATCTCGGTCATTTACGGTGCAGACACCTGTCCTATGGGCAGAGGACCCGAGTGACCAAGCCACAGTCACAAAGCCCTCTGAATAGCTATTCATTTCCAAGTTCTGGCTCTACTTGTCACTTCCTTTGCTTCAAAGCCATTTTAAAAATTGAACTCAAATGAGTTCCACATTTATGAGGGAATCCTTAGCTCAGGAACACTGTAATAAAACATCAAAGCCACCAAAGGCCCGTGCTCCAAATAGCCTACGCTCTTAAGGTGGTGAGTCATGCACAGAAAGGCCTCAAAGGAGCATCAAGGCAGTGTCTCTCTCAGCAAAACTAGCTTCTGGTTCTCTCATAGCAAATGCTATGTAAGCAGAGGATGAATGCAGAACAGCAGACAAACCAAGAAAAAATCTAGGCCTGGAGGCTTTACGTTTGACATTAAATGCTCCCACTATTTCCAACAACAAAGCTGTGTTGTCTGCGTGGATACTTTTGGGCGTTCTTAGTGGCTGCACAGCGGCTGTGGAACTCCCTGCCGTTGGAGGCTCGCTTGTCCCCGGATCTCGCCTCTTCCCGAAGACAGTGCAAGATGTGGCTGTTCCTCCAGGCCTTTGGTGAGGGGGACAGGGTGAGTGAGGAGTTGGGTAAGGGTGGGGAATTTATTTTGTTTTATTGCTCTGCCATGGGTTGCTTTAATGTTTTATGTGATTTTATTTTGCATGATTTATTTTTATATGCTGTGAGCTGCCCCAAGTTGCAAAAGCAGGAGGGGACAGCAAATAAATCCAATCAATCAATCCTGCCTTAGTGAAAGATACAAAGCAGACAGCCTCACAAGCCTCTACTGAGCCACACACTACAATGCAGGTGGGGAAATGGAGGCACAAAGTTAAACAATTTGCTCAAGGCTGCAGAGTTGCAGGCTGATTTTGAAGTAGAAACTTAGAGTCTAGCATCCCCAGGTCCCAGAGTAAGCTACCAGATCCCACAGTTCTCCCAGAGCAAAGAGGAGAACCACTGAAGGTCTGACTTTCACTGTTGTGCTGGAAGCCAAACTTGCTTCCAGGAACTAACAAAGCAGGAAGTGCCCTGATCAGCTGCACGCGCTCCACTGAAGCTGCAGGCAGGGCACCCCACATCCTCCACGCTCTCTATTAGGGGGTGGGACACCAGTTGGTTTGTTTTTTGTTTGGGGAGCCCTGATTTTCAGATACCAGTTCAGTTTCAGTTCTCTTCCCATTGATTTCAATGAGAACAGAACCAAAGCCAAAAAAATACCACCACACCTTAAGCCAGGGGTCCGAAAAAGAAAAAACCCAACCTCCCCCAGATTTCTCGTTTCTTGCAGACGCAGGCACGGCAGTCTCGGTGCTTGGCAGCTGCGGGGGACTGGATGAGGGAGAGTCGTCTGAAGTTGAATCCCAACAAGATGGAGGTGATGTTGGTGGGTAGGGCTGAGGGGGTGGTGACTACTGTCATTGGTGGGGTCTGCCCCCCTTTGGCCGCTCAGGTTTGTAGTCTGGGGGTGCTCCTTGACCCACAGCTCCGCCTGGATTGCCAGGTGGAGGCTGTGGCGGGGGGAGCATTTAGCCAATTACATCTGGTGTGACGGCTGCGGTCGTATGTCTGACTCGGATCTGGCCACCATCATCCATGCTTTCGGTACCTCTCGACTGGATTACTGTAACACACTCTACATGGGGCTGCCCTTGATGACGGTCTGGAGGCTGCAGCTGGTGCAGAATGCGGCGATCCGTCTCCTAACGGGGACGGGCCACCGCAAGCACATAACACCTGTGCTCTGCACTCTGCATTGGCTGCCTATAGTCTTCCGGGCTCAATTCAAAGTGTTGGTGATGACCTATAAAGCCCTAAACGGCTTGGGTCCTGCTTATCTGCAAGACCGCCTCAGGCCCCAGGTCATTTTGCGGTCCCTGCGGTCGGCCAGGGGCGCCCAACTCAGAATCCCCCGGGTAGCGACGGCGGAGAGGGCATTCTTGGTGGCCGCACCTCAGCTGTGGAACTCCCTCCTGATGGAGGCCCGTCTATTCAGGGACCTCCCCTCTTTCTGAAGATATTGTAAGATCTGGTTGTTCCGCCGAGCCTTCGGGGAGGGGAGGGTTTTCTACCTTTGGTATTTTTAGTATTTTAAATATCTGTGGTTTTAAATGGCTTTTACAGTTTATTGTGATGTGTTGTGTTGTTCACCGCCCCGAGCTGCCGGTGTGCAGAAGGGTGCGGAATATAAATATTTGTAATAAATAAATAAATAAAATAACGCCCACACCCTTGGGGGCCCATGGTAACCTGGCTTCCACCCCCACCAACCCCTTGGGTCCTGCGTGGACTCAGCAGTCCGCAGGCCTTGGAGGATGGAGGTACCAGGGCCACTCTGGCTGTGTCAGCACCACTTTGTAAAAGGGCTGGACGTGCATAAAAGGGCCGCGGTGGCAGTTTTTTGCATGCGCACCAGTAGTAAGGCCTCTGCGGCTTGAGGGGGCCCAGTAAGCCTCTCCGAGCCGGGCCAGCTCCAGCATGGCACCTCCACCCTCCGAGGCCCGCGGACTGGGAAGTACACGCAGGACCTCAGGGGGATGGGCAAGTTAAAACCTCCAGCTCTAGGGGCTCAGGTTAGGAACACAAATCCCCACCCTCCGAGGCCAGGAAATTATCCCCTTCCCACTGACGTCAGTGGGAAGATTTCCCCATTGACTTCAACGGGAAGGTACTGATCCGAAAATTGGGAACGGAGACGGCCCAATTTTCTGATCCCTCAGTTTTAAACCGAAACAGCCATTTTGCGGACTGTTTCAGTTCAAACCGAAACCGAAAGTTCCATCCCTACTCTGTACTGATGGCTCCCCCGGAGCAGCGCATTCACACGTGCCCTAATAGCTACAGATAGGCCCACGGAAACTCCTGACAACCCTACCAGCTCTAATACCCCAGTCTTCCAGCCGACAGATCTGGGACCAGAGAAGTTGACTCCTCTGACTAACCCAGGGACCAGGACAGGACCCACTGCCCAAGCAGCAAGAGAGGTCCACTTCCATCCCCTCAGAATCGCCAAGGGGTGCCCGTGCCACAACCCCCTCCACGGGTCTCCTCGTATCACAGCCTTACCCCGAAGACCCCTCCCCCAGCCTCAAACCCACGTTGTTCTCCGTGACCCCTCCCCCAGCNGGGGGGGGGGGGAAATCCCTGCCCAGGTCTAGCCAATCCCCCCCTCATAGGCCTCTATGGACAAGAAACCCAAGACACCTCAGCCTCGCTCCCCAGAAAAGCCCCCAAACCCCTTCCTGGTGGGCTACAAAACCCAGCCCAATCTTCGGCCTCAGGGGCACCCCGACCTAGGGCTGCCACCGAGGCAAGTTTTTAAGGAAACACTTATGAAAAACACAGGGCCCGCGACATGCGTTTTTCATAAGCGTTCCTTAAACGTTTGCATCGGGGGCAGCCCTGCCCCACCGCCCGGGCAGCCCTGCCCCACCGCCCGGGCAGCCCTGCCCCACCGCCCGGGCAGCCCTGCCCCGCCTCCTCAGAGAGGTCCCCGAGCCCCATCAAGGCAGCTCCCTCTTCAGAGGCTGCCCCCGCACCAAGCCCCCCCAGTCCCTGCCCAGCCCCCCTAGCGTTGCCCCCCAGGCACGGTTTGACGGCGGTTATGAAAAACACATGTTGCGGGGCCCGCATGGCGCCTAAAACCCTGCCACGTGGATTTTCCATACGGGTTTTTTTGGTGCCTGTCTGGCACAACCCCCCCCCCCCAAAGCCAGACTATCCCCATGTCCCTGCAAACAGCCCAAGAGCCCCCCCCCTGAGCTCTCCGCCCCCCCCAGCTGCCAGCCCAAGAGGCCCCTTATGAGAAATACAGGTGCCCGGGCTGGCTGCGTGGAGTAACTCTCCGCCCCGCCACCCGCATTCCTCCCAGGTGCCTGCCAGGCCGCCCCGCCCCGCCGACAGAAGCGGCCCCGACTCGCCCCGCCACCCACCTCAGCCCCCGTCGCCAGGGAAAGCCTCGCCCCCCCTCTCACCCGCCGCATCTGGTCCACTCTCACTCCCCCCGCCCGGGGCTCCCTCAGCCCCGGTTCCGGCCCCACCGCGACTCGGGCTCGCCGGCGCTTCCAAGCCTTCGGCCGCCATCTTAGCGCGCGACTAGTGCTCCTCAGGGCGCCTTGAGCCCATTGCGCCTGCGCACCGCCACGAGGACCCGGATGGAGGGAGCCGTCCCAGGGTGGAGGAAAGCGGAACCATAGAGATGAAAGGTAAGAGCGGCCCAGGCGTCCGCTGGCATCTCTATGGTTCAAGAGGACTCAAAGGAAGTGGCGGCGGGGGGGAGAAGAGAGACATAGCGAACGAGGGAAGAGCGGTCAGGGTCCTCCAGAAGCCGGTCTCGGCTCTCTAGAACCATAGAGACTAGAGTATCCCTTAGACAGGCTGACAAGTCAGGCCTCCACCATTAAAGTCAATGGCATTTTGGTCAGGGATTTCAGTGCCCTGTAGGGTTGCCAGCTGTGCGCTTTAAGGAACACTTATGAAAAATACATGCTCCAGGGCCTGCATTGGCCCTTCTCAGGCCAGAGCCCCCTTAACGCTTGTGCCAACGTAATTCATACCAGTCCATTTCCCACCTTCCCCCAACTCCTCTGCAGCAGAAGCTCCCTGGTGGGGGTTAGGGCAAGGGGTTGCCACCGCTGCAAATGTTTAAGGCACATTTATGCAAAATACATGTTCCAGAACCTGCATGCAAATGCAGGCCCTGCAACATGTATTTTTCATACATGTTCCTTGGGCAACCCTAGGTGTGGCTCTGCTGCATTGTGCAAGCTCCAGGTAGGGTTGCCGTTCCAGCGGAGATCAGGTGTAGGTTGAATGGCTGGAGTCACAGGATTATAGTCTGCACTCTAGATGAAGTCATACAAGAAATAGAGGCCTCATTCATATCTGCCAAGTATGAATGGAACCACCCTAAGAGGGTCCTGTCCACCCAGCCTGGTCCTGCAGACGAACCACCAGCATCTCATGATTCACAGTATCGAAGGCTGCCACTAGGTACAGCAGGACTAACAGAATCATACGACCCTGATCCAACGCTACAAGGTTGTTGACCAAAGCCCCAAGTGGGGTCTCCGTGCCATAGCCAGAACAAAAGCACGACTATGTGGGATCAAGGAAACCAGTGCAGCCTGCAGCTGCTGGGCCATGACCCACTCACTAACCTTCCCTAAAAAGGGAAGGTTAGAGACAGGACAGTAGTTCACCAGGGCACCGTCAAGTAATGGTTTCTTGAGGAAAGACCAGACCCCACCTCCTTGAGACCGTCTGGCACCCTCCCGTCCAACATCAGCCACTGAATGTCCCTGGTGGCTTTCACCATCCAGGACGGGCAAGGATCTAACTCACAAGTTGTGACTGGAACAGACCCCAGCCCATCCAGCGCAGCGGCAGCCATCATCGTGCTCAGTGCGAGCGATTTTATCCGCAAAGTACATTAAAAATATGGTCCAAGGCCCGCTGCACAAGTCCAGCTCCAGGTGGTGAGAAACTGGACTGACCCGACCCCTCAACACCCAGAATAGTTCCACTGGATGAAACTGAGCAGATGCTATAAGAGCGGCAAAGAACCATTCCTTTGCTGCTCAAACAGCCACAGCATAGATCCTCAAAAATGCTCTACGTTGCAAGCAATCGTCTTGGGTGCAAGTACAGCACCACGGGCACTCTAACCCCCTCCCTTTACATTGCAACCACCCCAGCTCCTCCATGACCCACAGCGACCTGCAGTGGTGAAATGCTGGAATAAATTTGCCCCCTTCCCTCCTATCTTTCACCCACCCAAGAGCAGAAAAAGTACCCAGCATCCCAAAACCTTTATGTCGTACATTGTATCTAATGTATGTTGAATCTACTGCATTGTATGTTGAATCTAATGCATGTAATGTTGTACATTACAACACCTTTGTGTTATACATTAGGCAGTTAAGTCTAAAATCATGCATTTTGGCTTTAGAATGAATTGGCACACATACATACATTGCCCGTCTCCCCTTCCCCTGTGGCAGGGACTCTTATTCTCTGTAAAGCACCAGGTGCATTGCTGGTGCTATATAAAAGCTAATAATTAATTAACCATAGTAAACTTTTTTTAAAAAATATGGAACCAAGTAAGCAATGCCCCCTGGTGGCCACAAGTATATATTTCTATCTTAAAAGTTTTGTGCGTGTTCTAGCCATATACCTTAAGTGAAACAAGCTTTATAAAATGTATCATACAAATTAACCTCTATCTTCATTTTGGCAAAGTTCATCATCGCCTAGTATTTTTAAGCTCTGTAGCGGAGTAGGATGATAACCCTTCAGCACTCGGGGCCTGGCTGGTGACAGGATGATTCAGGAATTTAAAGACACCATCAGCAGTAGGGATAGCAACTACTGGTACGGATTAATCCATAACCGCCCGTAGTGGGCTGTACCGGTCCCTAACAGCGGTTCGCAAAATTATGGATGCACTGTTACAGACTCTGGTTTCCCACCCACCACCACCCAGAGCCCTCGTATGGTACTTACCGGCCTCAGGGCGGGCTTGACTGAAGGTCCGGTGGGGCTCCTGTCTGGAGGAGTCCCCACGGCAGGTTCCCTCTTACCACGACGCACCGTGGATGTCCCTGATCGACAGCACGCACGTGCAAAATGGGTGCTGGGGGCATTCTGCGCACGTACACCCCTTTTGCAAGATAGCACCGGCAGCGTCCGTGCCATTTTTCAAAAGGGCTACGCATGGACAGAATGGCCCCAGTGGCCGTTTGCACAGGCATGCCATGCAGCAGCGACCTCCACAGCGTACCATGGTGAGAGGGCACGTGCAAAATGGGTGCTGGGGGCATTCTGCGCACGTACACCCCTTTTGCAAGATAGCACCGGCAGCGTCCGTGCCATTTTTCAAAAGGGCTANGGGGGGGGGGGGGGGGGGGGGGGGGGGGGGGGGGGGGGGACTCCTCCGCACAGGTGGCAGGGGTGATCCAAGGGCAGGGGTTTACGCAACGGATAGGATGGCATGAGAGGGGAGTAAGGCATGAGTTGAAGGCAAAGACAGCAGAGTTTGGGGAGGTGGCAGAGGAGACAGACGAGAGAACGGAGGAAGCAAAAACCAGAGGGTCGATGGATTGAAGGTCACAGAAAGAGCAAGAGGTTAGGGGAGTGGGAGACACGGAATGAAGCAAGGGGTTGGTCAGAGACAAGAAGGGTGTTAGGCGAGATCCAAGAGAGAACACTAAAAAAAAAAAAAAAAAAAAAGACTAGGTCAAGGAAGTGGCCATTGTTATATATATTTATCCTCCTTGTGTCCAACTTGCACAATAGCCCAGTGACTAAGGTGCAAGTATCCTTTGGTGTGGGTAAATACCACAGGTACAGTGCAGTCACCTTGGGCCCAAGGAAAGTAAAGGCATAAACAACGTTTCATGCATTCAACAAGTGTTATGTGACCTCACTGTTTGCCAGGAAAGGCAAAAAGTCAGTTTGGACACATGGAATGTAGTTCCAGATGTCACAGATGCCTGTCTAACACTGGCAGAAGCCTTCACACAGATCCCTGACAATACCATGGCACTACTTGAAAAGTTTGTGGTACTTCTTTATCATAGACACAGTGGATTGTGCAGTCAATGAGGCAAGGCAGCATCTCTTTCCAAGGTCACGAGCCCTGGAGAATATCCCACCAAAGGCAGCTCTCAAAACAGCCCACAATCCATGCAGCCTATCAGGGAGGACACATATAGAGAAAGGTACTATGAAGAGATCCAAAAAGGTACCCAGACCCGCAGACTGGGGTTGGGAGAGGAAAGATGGATATTAATGGAAGCCAAAGGGGACAACTCTTGGCCAAGCTCAAGAAGAGTGCTATGAATGGATACACCACAATGGTAAGGCGGCATGCGGAGGCCTAGGCAGGTGCTACACTGCTCTTTGCCCCCGTGAAGGAAACCATTTTCACGACTAACTGAACTTGAACAGCCGTAGTGACATTACTTCACAAAGTGAATATATGCTAGACACAAAAGTATCTAGATTTCCAATGGATGTTTCTCTATAGTATAGATTGATAACCATGTTCATGATACAGTATCGATTTGCACACATAAACCAAGGTATTTGCAAGCTTATCTTTATGTTAATGTTTGGTGTTGATGTCAGGTCTCTGTTGCATATAACATGATTTTTCAGCGACAGTATCTTAAACAACCTTGATTTATAGTGAACCACTATCCTGTATGTTTATTTATTTACATGTATAGCCCGCCTCTCTTGCCTAAGCAGCTCAAGGCAGCTTACAAAAATTAAAATATTTAAGAGTGATATAGGATTTAATATTACACTGTGAACATACCTCATTTTGTATTTGTTGTCTATAAAAATAGATTTTTAATTTGTCATCCAATTCTGTTTGGACTTTTCACTCACCATTTGGAACGATCTCTTGATTAGTGTTTAAGGTTCAGTTTTTTAGGCAGGAGTAGATGCGAGAGGGTGGTTCCATATCAGGAAATGTTTAGGCATTATAACTACGTCTGTGCCAAGTTTGATGTTTTTAGCCCCAAGTGCACGATTTTGACAAAATCCTGGTTTAACCACCCTGCTAGTACAGAAAAAGGATTGCACACACAATGTTGTTTTATATAAAATAAGTTGCACTGCACAATCTTTAATGCAAGTTTTATTTGCTGTATATACAATTTAAGCTATTAAAAAATTATACAATATTTACAATTTAAATAATTATTCAAACCTCCACTGTTAACGTATAATTAAACTGAAGAGAGTAGTTAAATGGAAGCCGGAAGAATAATTGGAGGATAAACATTTGTCCTATAGTCTCTCGGGTTTCAGTGAACTCTTAAAAGAACCAAAATTTCACAGAATTTGTAGCTGAGTTCAGCACACCCCCAGCTAAACAGTCAATTTTTTGAGACTGGAACACAAAACATGGACTTTTTCCAAAAATATTCCTGGTTTCCACACTGCTAAAGTCAAACTAAATGAGACGCTGCCTAGGGATGGCATATAACAATTATAACCAGCCCTTCAAAGCATGAAACAAAACAACAGCTTCAAGCTAGATGCATTTTCCTCTTTCACACACCCAGTGTTATCAGAAATGCTGGTTTGGTATTGAAGGATTGCTTTTTCTAGTCATTTGTTTTGGTAAAGAACGAGCATTTTATTTACAAGGGTACGGAAGGAGACCCCTGGAGTTAAATGGATTTTGGAATCGGGGGTGAAGGACTGAGTGTGTGAGGAAGGCTTAATCCATTGTTGAATTAACCACCCTTTAAACAGCGTTCTTTTGAAGCATCAAGAAAAGGCCTCTTAGCTCACAGAAAAAGAAAAAAAATGTGTATGTTCCAACCTTTAAAACACACCTCGGTGTGTACAATGACAAGTGTGCAGTCACTGCAAGGGTATCACCTACTCCCCAAGAAATCACCATGAACAGCATCGCCCCTACTTCTTATGGTTCATATTTAGCAATGGGAAGCAGTCAGGCTCCAGGTCTCCGACGCGAGATCCTCTTCGGTTGCACCACGCTGCAAAGCCTTGATAGGACGGCCCACCTCTCCCCCACCGCTTCCTGATCCACGGATCAAGAGCAGAAGGTGCAGATACGTTTGTACCCGTGTTATTCATTTTGCTCCTCAAACATTTGTTTGTTCCTCCCTGTGTTCAGATTTCCCCTTCATAAAAAGTCTGGCTAGACGTCAGAAAGGACATGCATAGTTCTATCATTACACTGAACACAAGGTAGCCTGCTGTCTTGTTAGAAGTAATAGATGGTGTCAGGTGGCACCCAAACTATCCCCCAGCCTTTCCCTACTATAGAATACCAGGTGCCTAGCCCTTTCTAGGGTGGCAACACCAAGGGATATTGGTTATCTACTCCCACCACCTATCCAAACCTTTGACTGCTGGTTGTAGTTGCTGCCTGTGTTCCCGATACACTTCAAAATAATATCTAGATTTTAAAAATAAGTTGCAGCTATCCTTGCCCTTTTCTAGAAGGGAACTTGTGACTAACTCTTCCAACTTTTAACTTCCAACGCTTTGACGCTGCCCAAATGCTTTTTCCCTGAGATGCGTGTAGCGGTAGCAGCCACTCTGGTAAAGAACGGTGCTGGGGGTGGGGAGGGTCACACTGCCTAGGGAATGAAAGCAGACTCTGCAAACAGTGACAAAGGGCTCAGGATTTCATTGAGAATTTAGCACTGGGAGGGAGAGGAAAGTACTTGCTCTTCAGGACTGCCCCACGAGCCTCCTTCCACCAAACCTCCTCCCCCTCAACACAACCCATACCTTACTGCCTCATTAAGCCAAGGGCTCTTCACGTTCCTGATGTTCTGCAAGCAGTGAGGCTTGTACAGTATTAGAGTTGTGCTGCCCCACGTGGAGTTACAGGACGTGACCCTATGGGGAGTCCACAAACCCAGGTCATTTAGGGCACAATCCTCTGAGCAGAGAGCACCAGCATTCCTGGAGTGAATGGGACTCGTCCCACTAAGGCGAACACCAGCACTGTCTTCTCAGAGGATCACTCTGCTTATCCCAGATGATGCTGGTCAATTGGTAGCTCCACATTTACTCCTCAAGCCTACTAAATTAGACCTCAATTTCATTTTTGAAGCACCATGTTTAATTGACGATTAACACTTTGTGGCTGCGACCCACAAGTTGTTTATTCCAGAGCAGTCAAGGCTTTAGTGGGACTAGTAGTTTGTGGATCATGGCCCATATATTCAAAACAAAAAAAAATGATTAGTGGGTATAAGGAAAAGGGTCAAACGGGGGTGGGAGGAAGCCACTATCAGGGTATTAAGAGGCCAAAATTCTCCTCCAGATGGCTACCAAGGAACTGAACGACCATTTCCCAGAACCAACATGGCTGTTGGTTTGCTCCTACAACTAAAGCAGAGTTTGGAGGGGTTGGGGGAGGGAAGTTAGAAAGGAGGGAGCTAGGCAAGGTGGACATTTTCTAGTCAATACTGGTCAGCCACATAAGCCATGGGCAATTGAGATCTATTTACTAAGGGAACGTTCCTACTTGATTATCCACCACGGTTTCATCTCCTTACGAGAGATCCAATGTTAATACTGCTGAACTGTAGGACTCCATTATTTAATAGCAATGACCCAGGAGGGTTAATTAAAACAAAAAAGTCAAGGTGGAAGCTAGTCTGCATCAGGAGAGCAGATATTCTATGGGGCTGCTTTCACACCTGTGCCAACAGGTCGTTAGTAGGTCAGGAGAGGGGACACGCGTACAACCCGGGCAGTCTTGGGGCTGATCAAAGACGCGTCCCCTCTCCCGACTGTCTAATGACCCATTCGTGCAGGTGTTAAAGCGGCCTATAACAGGGGTTCGAATCTGACCTCTGGGTCAGGAAGCAGGCAAGGTTGCCGCGGGAGCAGGGAGGCTAAAAGCGATGAATCTAGTCAATACAGCAGCAGCAACTCCTGTCAAGTCACCAGGGACAAACACAGTCCTTTCTGCACCCAAATAAAGTTGGAAACGAACAAACTGCCAACACGATCTTTCAGCTGCCTAGCACCAGCAACATGCACCAGTGCAGGTTCTAGTCCCTTCAATGGAATTCAGGCCCATAGTAACTGCTAGAGCAGGGGCTATCTGCCCAGAGGATCACATCCCAAGTCTCCCCCACCTTAGAAATTCAAGTACGGGGGGGGATCAGATGCTTTGGGGGATGGGGGCAATCAAAGGCACAAAGCATTCATTCTCCCAATCCTGCCGCCTCTCCGAGGCATCGACTTCTGGGGACACGAGATGTGCTGTACTCACTGAGGGCAGGAGAGCAGGGGCATTTTTATATGTAGGAGCTGAACAGCAGGCCTCGCTGGGATGAACAACCTACCCCGGGGAGGGTTTGTAACTGCATGGTTCTAACTCTGGCACTTGGCTTCTCCTCCCGAGCAGAAAACCCACACCTCTGACCCTAACCCCCCCCTTCCCCCTCTGGAGGGGCTCCAAGCATCTGTGGATATGATCCATATTAAAGCCACACACAGCAGCCGAGTCAGGGGCCAGGCTGCAGACGCCACAGCGAGATCCCGAAATGAAACATTCTTTTGACGGCGATCCACACACCACAGCAAGAAAGAAGAAAATTCAACACTCTCAACCCCACCCACCCCCAACCTCCACAAACAACCCCTCTCAACAATCACCAGATTAGCCCTCCTCCACAAGCCAACCCAGATCGATATAGACCGCCACCACCTAGGGCCGTGGATCCAGATAGCCTCCCAATACAGTCCCCATGGGAACTCTGGCTTGGTTTCCAGGGGAATAAGGGGGGGGGGGGGGGATTGCTTCTTGAGTGGAACTCCACTCACCTCTAGTTGAGCCGGTTAGACACCTCCCCCCCCCCTGCAATCACCTAAGAGGCCAAGAAAGCATCTCCTCCCATGGGGAGGGGGTTACACACTTTAGTGCAATTCTGCAGACTCCCCCCTCACTCCACCCACCCAGACAAAACAACAAGGGCGAGGGTAGCAGCTGCAGGGACACCACAGAGGTAGAGAAGAACCAGGTTAAAAAGAGAAAGCTCTCTCTAGCAGGGGCTGCCGCTCATCTCTTGCTGGGGAGGCTTCCCACACAGTAGACGCGTCTGCCGCATGTGAGGTTACTGCGGCCCTGGGCATCGCAGATGTCAGACACCCCCCCCCCCTCCACTCTGCAGGGGGGCCCAGCAGGAAGGTTCTGGAGCTAGAGGGGTTACTGTACAGGCAGGACTGACGCAATCCAGACAGAGAGAGGACAATCACAGCTGGGTCTGTGTTCTAGAGTGTGTTTGTTTGTTTGTTTGAAAGTTAGAAACCAAGGCAGAAGAGGAGTCAGTCCAGAGCCCTCAGTGCAGCAGTCCCAGCACCTTCATGTCCGGTTGGCACTCGGTGCAGCTTAGAATGTCTCGGCAGAGCGACGGCAGAGCCTCGTTCCTCTTGCCCCTCCCAACCACCACCACACACATTGGCTTTCTGAAAAAAAGCCAGAGTCCGGCAGCAAACCCAGGCAGGGCAAGGCTCCTAGGCAGAAGGGTGGGAGCAGTGTCAATGGGAGGGGGGAGAGGGCAGTTCTAGTTTCTGAAGCCGGCGCCTGCGAAGCTCAGCTGTATCAGGCTCCTCTGGTAAAGGCTGCTCCCCATCTTCCTCAGGCCCTGCTGGCTCCGTGTAGCCCTCGACGCTCGACGCTGCAGCTGGGGAAGCAGGAAGAGAAACCATCAGCGAAGACTGCACTCCAAGCCCACTGGTTGCATCCGGCCTGGAACGCTCACCCCAGGAAAGGTGCCACCAACCTGGATGCGTTGGGCACTGGACAAAGAGTATATTCCCCCTGTTGCACAGCAGGCCTGTCCGACTCCAGAGCAACAAAGGGGGCTTCACTTCTCACTTGCGCTGGAGCCATCTTGGGATGGGGAACTTTCTCCCCACCACAGGCCGCTGGAAAAGCTTGGACAAGCTCGGTAGGCTGGAGCGGTCTCAATGAGAAGGGCCTGCAGCAGCGTGATGTAGGGGGATCAGAGCTGAGCCCACTATGTGCTTTGCCCTGGTCCACCTGGAAGAGTGTGCCGGCACCTGCTTTGTGAGCCGGGGGGGGGAACTGCATTAAAGGGCAAACAGGGGAAGCCTCAACAGGCCAGATGGAAACGGACCACAGTCTGGGGATTCCCTGCCCCTGCCGTAACGTGCATTTGTTGGCTGCAGCGCCAGCAGGAACCAAAGCTTTCCCCCTCACACGTAAAGTCTGAGAGAAATGTTGAAGAGTGGGCAGCCCATGGGTTTAAAGAAGTTTGTGAAGTGCTCCACAAAGTGCACTTAGCAGCCGCCTAGGCCCGTGGCTACAATGTTAGTCGGTGGGGTGGGGTGGGTGGGGGTCCCTTAAGTCATGCTGAGGTCTCGTTTCTTGAGTCTCTATTTGGCTAAGGGGGGGGGGGGTTTCACTTTGTGAAATACCTGGCAGCAAGAATTAAGTCTCCTACCTGCTTGACCTGAGGAGTTGGGCTCTGCTGCTGGAGGAGGAGAAGGAGGAGGAGCCGCCGTCCCTGGGGCAGAGGTGCTGTCAGCTGGTTGGAAGAGGGTGGATTCGGTGCTCGGGGTCTCCTGAGTGGATGTGGAGGCGGAAGGGAAGCTTGGTGGCTGTGCAGAGCGAGGCGTCCTGGGTGAAGGAGAAGCCACAGAAATTTGAGCTAGAAACACCAACCTTCTTGCACGGCCTCATCCTGAGGCCCCGCTGGGCTGATACAAGACAGACGCAGCAGGGGCAGCTCATCGTTTAAGTACATCAGGGATGATAAAGGGGGGGGGGGGGGAGAGGAAGCCACGCGCGCCCACGGGTGCACAGGAAAGCCTATGGCAATCAGGGGCGGATCTTGGACGTTCCAAGTCCCAAGGTCTGAACCACAGCCAGGACTGGCCTTAGGCTGCGGCTGCCTAGAGCCTTCTCCTCGCCCGCCCGCAGCAGCCCTGATCACTCCCCAGCTTGGGACTGGGAGGGGCTGCTGCCTTCCAGGGAATCGGTGCCAAGCCACAGCAGCCCCAGGTGGCCATAGATACCACCTGCCTGGTCCTGTCACAGGCCCATCCTTCCATCTCCCAGTTCCTACAATCCTGGGCTCCCATTGCTCTCCCACGCAGAACTAGTGCGGCTGGACCCTCCGTGGCAGGATTAGTCCCATCCCAACAGCTCCCTCTGCTGTTCATAGTGGGGGGTGGGTGTGTGTGTGTTCCTATAAGAGCAGCTAGAAAGCTCTCAAAACAGCCTAGCCCAGCCCCTTTCTCAACATGCTACCAACCCCATTTTGAGGCCTGCATCCGGAAAGGGGCAGGGTTAAGAGGCCCCCATCCCTTCCCCGTGGTGCTCAGCAAGGCACCTATTACATCAGGCCTGGAAGGGCCCAGCTGCATGGAGACCGGGGCTCCCGCTGGTCCTGGCACAGTCGGGTTTGGACTGGATTTTTGGAACTCGTGCAGGGCTCTTCTCCCAGCTGAGACCCCGTCTCTAGCACTGCCCCCTCCTCACCTCTGCCTCAGCCGCCCCATCTCCAAACAGGGCAGAGACGGTCACATGGGAGGGAGTTTGTGAAGACGACTGCTCTCTGCAAACTGCAGAGCTGGGAACACAGAGCCCATTGCAACGAGGCAGTACGTGCAGCACAGGGAACAGCCCACGGTCACCCAAGAGCCTCCTCGGTCCCGAGCTGGATAGTTACCCAATAGTGGCCAGCACAGTCAGATACTGGTTTATCTGCAACATGGCTGCATCCAGGAGCGTGTGGATGTTCTGCAGGCACTGGAGTCGGGCTTCCAGGTGCTGCCGCTCGTGGCCTTCCATGGCTCGGAGTTCTTCGTCCGTCAGCCCGGCAAACCCCGCAGGCGGCACCGGCATGGGAGGGAAACCTTTAGAGCGGAAAGCAGGTGCTCTGTGAGGGGGGGCTCAAAGTAAAGCTCTCGTCTTCACCTGTAACAGTGAACGCTACCGGGAAGGAGGGGAAGGGACACGAGACATCAAGATGCGGAGTTTAAGAGTCAGGCTCTAACAGGGATGAGGTTTTCATGGACAGATTGTCTCACATCTGCCTAGTGCATCTTGCTCTGCAGCACTGAGCATCAGTCACTATGGCAGGATACAGAACAGGTGGGCCACGGGGCTGACCTGTAGCACTGCAGCAACCCCAATCTGGCCCTTTAGAGCAAAAACCCTTCAGCAAGGCTCTTACAAGTAACACTCATGCTCTAAAAAGCGTGGAAATTGGAAGTTAAGGATCCAGCCGTAACGTTGTACAGTCTCACATACTGCGTTGGCTTACAACTTAGGCTCCATGCACCCACACTTTGCCTTGGTCTTTCAGCTGCTGGGGAGTTAATTGGCAGCTGGGACAGTCCGCCATGAGTTTCCCTTTCAGTCTTGGCTCGGTCACTTTCAACAACTGCGTTTTTCCCCACCAAGGAGCAGCCTCCTCAATTTCATAGGAAGGAGGGGAAGATTGCTTTGCAGACCTCTCCTCACCAAAGAGTTGCCCTTCCAGCCCCGATCTTTGTCCGTTATCTGCCTAAAGAAATTCTGTCCAACCCATGTAAAATTCCTCAATGCATGTAACTACATACAGAGAACGTAGGGTTTGCCGTGTCTGTTAACTCCAGACAGTCTCTCTCGTGACTCTGTCCCTTCACCAGGAGGAAGTTATGGAGAGGAAATGGAAAGAAGGTGAGGGGGGGTCAAGTCCTCGTACCGGTCATTCCACCCAGCTCCCCGGTCTTCCAGCCGTTCCTGGGGGTCTTATATCCATCGTTCAACCCAGCCCAGCCCCAATTCATGATACTCTGAATGGCCTCCTACCTGTCATTCCACCCAGCTTCCCTCCACCATCTTTTCATTTCCTCTCCACGACTTCCTCACTTCACCCTGGCTTTTTTAGTCCCCATCACGACCTTCTTTGTCTCTGGCCTTTCAGATCCTCTCCCCACTCCCTTTGAGCATCTGCCATTTTATTGGTTTGCTGCCTATTAAGGTCCCCCGCCCCCCTCCATTTTTTCCCCAATCGGCAGTCCTTGTGCCTTGTCTGTTTTACCTGCTGGTTGCGTTTGCTTGGCAACTAGAGCCGCCAGTGCGTTTCCCTTTCAGCCCCACCTCTGTCCTGTATACAGCCTACACTAAAATCTCCTGGTAGCCACACAATAGCACGCCGGACAGATTCTCTCCTGCACTAAGCCTAGCATAATAAAGCCTCTGCACGTAAACAAAACCTTACATAGCGCAACAGAACGTTACAGATGAAACCGATGGAGGAATGCTGCTTTTCTCAGTCTTCCCCATTTGACAAAATGGGAACCTCAAAACATCACAACTTCAAAACGACACAACGGATTTTCAAAGACTAAATGCAGGAAAAAAACCTAGAAATCATGCTTCTTTTCCAGCACCCCTTCATCTCCAGATATGTCTCAAAGAACTAACGTTTGACGAGCAAAGAAAAGGTCACAAAAATAGAAAAAGAACAGCTTTGCTTCCGAAATTCAAACTATTATAACTCAGCCATTTTCCATCCAATTTGCCCAAAATGCGGACAGATTCTACCCCTCACCCAAGCAATATCTACCCATTTTTTTACAACAGGACAAACCATCCCGATTTTATAACTAGTAGAATGTCCATGATTTTAATGCAATGATGCAGCCACCTTTACTAGAGTGTCATTCCCGCAGCTCTGTAACCTACGCCCAAGCCCTGACCACCAAGACGCTCCATCAGCTTGCTGCAGATGCAACAGATGCGTTCCCTCTTAGCATCTCCACTAGCGCCACCTCCCACCGCCACGCAAGCAGCTGATTTTTCACTGGCACCTCCCCATTTGCTGGCCTAGCCTGCCATATCCACCCCGCACAATCCTCCTTAAGTCTCCCCTCTGCCACATTACACAGAGGGCTAGCAAGACAACAACTCTCTTTATATTCCAGTTGTTCTCAGCCTCTTGCACCTGTTTGCTCGCTCAATTCATCCACCTGCTCTGTCATCCTCTCAGCTACAAGCTCTCAACGCTGCACGTGCTTGTACGGTGTCTAGGGTCTACCAGGGCCACAATGGACTAGTGTAACCCAACCAGAGGGGCATTTGCCTTGCTGCATATGTAGGCAGAGCGAGCAATACACGGACCGTGCGTGTTCTGCTCCTCCAGCAACGCTTACCCGAGGGCCAGAGCAAGAAAGGGACTGGCGGTGGCAGCTTCTCTCTACCCCTTTCCAAGCAGTTGCCACCTTCCCCCTCACCCCCCTGCCCCATTCTTATTCTGTATATAGTGCTAGCAATTTATTTACTGGTTTGTTTGTTTGCGTTTCGATTTTTGTCCCACCCTTCCTGCACAGCAGCTCTGCGTACCTGACACTGTACAATCATTGCTCGGTCTCCACCCTCAGGGACTTACAAACTAGGACACACGATCTATGCAAGCAAAAGACGTTGCTCGGGAGCCAGAACAGCCTGGCTCTCCTCCTCTGGGCGTACTCGTACAACAATTTGGATTTCTGGCTCTCTCTGTGGGTTGGGTGTCGTTATCGGAACCCGCCAGACACCCCGGCCCACACGGGTTGCCCTTCTCCAGAAATCCAGGTCTCTGCTTGGGCCAGAAATGCTGCCCCAGTACAGGCAACCTCTTTCAAACCCAGACAGGCAGCCTCTGACCCAACTGAGTTGTGAGCTCAGTAGAAAAGGGGCAAGGCAAAGAATTGCAGTCACCCTTTTCATCATACCGCCTATGCAACACCATGGCATCACAGCAGCAGGACACCCTGATCAGTCGGAGTTCAAGGGGCTTGGGCAGACAGTCCAGCTGATTTGGCCCAGGCCCACCCAGACCAGCTGGGACCGGTTGGACTCGGGTTGCAACTCTCTAGTGCAAATGCACTCTACAACTACCTGGCACTTGACAAGGCTGTCGCTGAGTTACTGATTAGCGTGGAATAACTTTGGGCTAAAATGAGTGGGGGGGGAAACGGGATTCTCCTCACCCTGGACCTGCAAGGGGAGGAAATCTGGGGGGCGGGGGACATGTCCCCGATGCCCCCTGCTATAATTACACCCATGAGATGGGAGCCTCTTTCTTGCTGTTAACCTCGGCAACCTGCTGAAGTCCAGTCTTGGGGAACTGGAATTCCTCTGCAATTTCAATGACTACGGTATTCTCCTTCACTGCCTGCCCTCAAACTGGCTGCAGGAAGGCGCCCTCAAGGCATGAAATCCAAGCTCCCCTTTCGACAAAAAATAAATTAAAAAAATCATCTCAAGTGACTGGTAATAACTAGCTGATCACTGAAGGCCAGACAGGCCTGCCATGGAGCCCCGAGGGACATGCGCTCACCTCGGCTGCAGGTTTCACCACACAGCAAGAAGCCAGCCAGGTTGGTCACTGGCTGCCCCTTGATCCCAAAACGCAGACTGGGGCGCTCCCTGTCCCTGGAGCCTGCAGAGGAGCCCAACACCAATCACTGCATACTTCAAAGTGCTCATCCTTCACCGCTGCAATCCAGCTAGTGGTGACAATACAGCTACAGCCCACCACAATGGGTTTCAAACACCGAATCGGTACTACGGCCCTGTGTCAGGCAAATCTACCTATGTTCTGCAGAAAGCCACCGGCTCCCAGCTGGCCCTGAATTGGGAAGGATCTTCGCTTACCGAACAGAGGCGGCAATGGCATCCCCATCCAGGGGGGAGGGAAGGGAAACCCAGGCAATGTTCCTGCAGGGGCCGTGTCGGATCCAGAATCGCCGCTGGGTCTTGAGGTGCTTGCTGCAGGAGGACAGAGCAGGAGAAACGGCGGGCTGTCAAGACATTGTGAGTTCACCTCCTCGGGGATAAAAAACGGGGCTGGCAAGAGACGGGGGCTTTCTCCCGCGAGTTCCCGCCTTCATCCTCCCTTCCAACCCATCACACACACCCCAACGGTGCTGCTCCAGCAGGGCCGCACATGCCCAGTCACTGCCCCCAAGGTTCAGCCAGGCAGTGGCTCACCTGCTGTCTGTGCACCTGAAGTGGAGGGAGCAGAAGCAGCCATTGAGGGGTTCTCAGCATTGTTGGGGGGCTGGACCCCAGGCACTGGAGGAAACGGGCCCATGGGTGGCCAGAGAGGGAACATCCCAGGAGGGAACGGAGGCAGGATTCCTTGTGGGACTGTGGGGGGAGGGAAAGGAGATGAAGGAGCAATATTAGAGAGAAACACCTTGCACCTCAGAGCCTGCCATCCACTGGTGTCAAATCATTTTAGAGGTAACAGCAGAGCCTCAAGATTTTCCCCAAAGGACCAAAGAGACTGAACCATTTTGCATGTCACACAAACTACGCAGTCGGTATCACCAACACACTGGCTGCGGCAAGGTGTCTGATGATATTTCCATGCCTTGGCTACCCACAAGCTAGGGGAGTCCCTGGGAAACACCTGGCAGGGGATCAGTGCTGTTCCTGCTGCCACCGCCCGGTGCTCTGCGATACTACGAACAGCAGCGGTGGAGAAGCAGGGTCCAGGGAAGCCTCCAGTCCACTCCCTGCTGCCTTGTATGTCGTTGCTGCAAGGTCCCTGGTTAAACCTCACAGCTGTGGACCAGCAGCTGCCTCAGGACATGCTACAAGTGGGGAGTTTGCAGGTGCAAAGTTGCAGTTGCACACCACCAAGTTGGCAGCGATTAGACCCTACAGTATCCATTCACCACTGGATCCTAACACCTTTGCTCCTGCAATTTCACAGAGGGGAGAATCAGGTATTCCTTGAGTGACGAACAGCCAAAACATTCAGGGGTTGAGTCAGAGGGAGAACCCCGACTCCCAGAACCTCTTGCTTTAACTACTGTGCAGTGCTCCCTCGGCTACATTCCTCCAAGAGTAAAATTTGGCCCGATGGCTTCACTCTCCTCAGCGACACCCATAGAACCTCAAAACGGCTCATGTGGTTGCATGGTGGGAGCAAGGAGACAACTGTGAGCACTCAACTGCGCAACTAAAGAAGTACATTTCAGTTTGCAACTTCACCCACCGTAGGTAAGGCAGTCCCCGCTAACCTGGAGGGTGGTGGCACCTGACTGGGAGGCCTGGAGGATATTTGACCAAGGACACAACAAATCTCTAACTTACAAAAATAAAAGCACAACAGGATTTTTGACATCCACGACAAGATGCTATGGGGAGCTCTGCTACTGGAACGGACATTTTCAGGGGACACACAAGAGATCCTAATCATTGGTGGTTATTCAAGTTCCGGTGCGGTTTTTCAAACTGGGCTGGGAAGGGGAATCTGGATGAATTTCGGTTCTTCCTCCTCATACTCCCTCCACCCGTATCAACTAGATACAGGATTCTCCACCACTTCCTGTACAGGACGAGTGACAACATCTGTTAAAACAAATGGCCGCATGCCTGCGCTACTGGAATGATCTCTGCGTAAGACACGCCACTCCTATCCGATCCTCTATCTCGGGATCACCAGGATGGGATGACTGAGAAACGGCTGGAGATACGTGGCACTCACAGTTGGGCGGTTGGGGAATCAGTGGAGTCTGATGTTGCTGGTGCTGCTGCCCTTGCTCCTGCTGTTCGGGTGGCGCCTGAGACTGCGGCGGGAGGGAGGCGCGGAGGACGTCCATGCGGCAAGTGGGGCAGGTCTGCTGGCGCTGGAACCACGAGCGCAGGCAGCTGCGGAAGGAAGGGGGCATCGGTGAGATTCTGCCTGTTTCACGGGTAACAGGATTCCCACGCAAGAGAAACAGGCCGCTGGAGACACCTCGCCCCCTCGTGCTCTCACAGTTCCTGTAGTTCTCCCACATCAAGGAGAGCAAAGGCAGGGGCAGAGAATGCTTCCCACAAAGGCCAGCCCAGGAAGGCAGCTCTCTCGGTGGGAAAAGCAGGCTCACTCTCTCTAGACTAGGCAACAGAGATTCACTGGAGCTTTTAGGCCAAGAAGGGCCAGGAGAGAAAATCTAGCCCAATACTCTATGTGAGCGGGGTCACAACCCAAGTTTGGAGTCACACCGTCTATAGATGGGGGTCAGAATCCTGGTCGATATTGGATTATTTTTAAAAGGTCTATGCCAACCTTCCCGCACGCCTCAGGGCGGCTCACAATCCACAAACAAGAACAATTTAAAAAAACATTAAAATTAATACAATAAAGAGATCCTTCAAAAAACCCCTTCCTCCCCCACCCAAAACCCCAAACAAACCCCACCTTATCCCTGCCTGCCAAATGCTTTCCTAAATTAAAAAAAGTTTTGCATTAGAAATATACCGGGTGCTGTACAATCATAATTAAGGACTGGTCCCTGCCCTGAGGAGCTTACAATCAAGGGAGAGGGGAAGAGAAGGAGAGGGATACATTCGTGAAGCTGAGCAGTCACAGGTGCACGAGACCAGCTTAGTTACAGGGTGGGGGGGATACTGCGTAGAAGGACGGTATCAGTGAGCAGTCTAGGGTGGGGGGGTGAATAGCTAGGGAAGCTTGATGGAAGAGGTAGGTTTTCAGGAGGGATTTGAAGATTAGGAAGGAGGGAGCAGAGCAAATGTGTTCAAGGAAGGAAGTTCCAGACATTGGGGGTTGGGGAGAAATATGGGAGAAAATATGACATTTCCAGGAACGGGGGGGGGTGGGGGTGTCACTGGGACGGGTGAAGGTGGTGGAGAAGCAAAAAGACGCAACGCTCCTGGGTGGGAATATAGTGGGAACAAGTGCAGAAAGACTGGGGGGCGGGGGGAAAGCAAGGTCATGAAAAGCACTGACGGTAAAGGCAAGGAGCTTGTGCTGAATGCACTGGGGGGCAGAGGGAGTGCAAGGAGGGGCTGGACAGGATCAAAGCGATGGGCGAGGTGGAGGACCTTGGCAGCAGAGTGCCCCACAGAAGTGAGGGGGGCAAGGCGAGAGCTGGGGAGACCAGCAAAGAGGACGCGGCAGTAGTCAAAGTGAGAGACAACTAGGGCATGGACTAAGGTTTTGGCAGTAAGGGAGGATCAGATTTTAGCAACGTTGTGCAGAGAAGCAACAGGCCTTAACAGCAGACTGGATCGGAGGTTTAAAGGAGAGGGTGGATTCAAAGATGGACCCCAGGCGACGTGTCCGAGGGACAGGCTGGATTGTTGGGGGGGGAGATGAGGAATCCAGGACATATTAAACATGAGTTGACAGCGTGACATCCAAAGCAGAAATATCATTAGCAAGAGAATATGTCAATGCGAGACCGGACAGGGAGGGTGGAGAGAAAAGCAATCAGCATACAGGTGATACTGGAAGCTGTGGTCTCCTCCTTTGCGTGGCTTGTTGCTGTGTGGGACACGAGATTAGATTTAAATCTCAAAACGGGATCATTCCAGAAGAGAGTTTGGGAGTGAATGTTCTCTACTGGAGTGGGGGACCGTCTCCATTCCATGGGCCACTTTGGAAATTAGTACTAGCTCTATGGGCTGGCCCCCGAGTTGGGGGCGGGAGGGGCAGAGGTCCCCGATCACGCATCTGTGCCCTGGATCCATCCCCTAGACACGCTCTCATCTTGGCTCCCTTCCTCTAAGCTCATTCATTCAGTGCTTGAGGGGAGGCAGGCGCTGATTCAGGAACTGGAAAGGGGTCAGACCAACAGCCAGTGGCCAGAGGTTCCTCGCTCCTGCTCGTTACGAGACGCAGGCTAAGGACTTGTGTTCTTTTTATTGAGACCACTCATGAGGAGCGCAGTTAGGATGGCGTTTGCTGTGGGGGCCTCTACTTGTTAGGAACTGGACTTGGGGCCCACCAACCCTTATTTTTATTTGATGGATTGATTTAAAAACGTATTACCCCGTCCCTTCTACTAAAGGCAGCCCGGGGCAGCTTCCAGTATAAAATACGTAACAAAACAGCAACAAAAAGGGGCAAAAACAAAAGAGGGGGAAACACAGCCTCCCTACAGCGGGGAGAGGGGTGCCAAAAAACCAGTCACACACATTAAAAAAACCCAGCCCAGCCCTGCACCAGAGTGGCCGAAATGATACGTCTGTCACAATCGGTTCGAGTCTAGCTCTGCCCAGCAGTCTGCACCCGTTTGCAAAGCCCCTTCCCCAAATACATTGCTGCAAACAGGGCACAGCCCAACTTCCTAAACCTCTTCTTGCCTCTTGCAGCCTCCCCCATCCCTCCCACCAGCCAAGACTAGTTGTGCGGACAGAGGCAACGCGTAGGCTTTCAAATCGCACCTGGTGTGGAATATGTGGTTGCAAGGCAGGCGTTTTGCACCCGTCACCATCTCCTCCCTGCAGATAATACACACGTTATCCATGGCCTGCAGCTCTTCAGGGGTGGCATCATGGTACCTGAGAAGGAAGCAGATTGTAGAAGCCATGAGCAGACAAAAGCCTTTGAAGGCAGCCTGATTCCCCAGGTCTGGAAGGGAGGAGATAAGAGGATTAAAAACGGAGGCTGGCCAGAATAGTCTGCTAGGCTATGGAAAGGTTTCCCCCATGGCAAGGTAAGTTTTGGCTGCCTGGGACATTTGAGAGATGGAGACAAAGTAGTTCAAATGAGATCTTTTAACTGGACCAACTTCTGTTGGTGAGACTGTACAAGGCTTTGATCCTCCCCAGGCCTGTAGCGTAGCCAGTCAGGAATATATAAACTGAGCAAATGCAGAACAGGTAGATAGGAGGCGGCACGGCAGTGACGTGACGTGAGTGTGTGTGTGTGTAGATAGGGAGGAGGAAAAAAGAGAAAGATGCCAGATATTTTCCCTTTGACTGCCAGCCCTTTGGGGTAGGGACTTGTCAATAAACTACCGATTGTACAGTGCTAGGTACACCACTGGCATTATATTAATAATAATATTTGTATAGGAGAGAAAACAAATAGGTCACAGTAAACAGAGTGGATGAGACTAAAGCAAACATATGGGTAGGAGTATAGTAGTAAACAGCTTAGCAGGTAAAGGGAATATGGAAAAAACTGAGTTCACAGCAGCAACACAAAGGCTGAGTATGCAGCTGACAATGTCAGCTACTTACAGATTTGAATAACGGATTGAAAAGCTTAGGTCTCTGTTTCGTCCATTACTTGAGTGTCTAATGAAGTTATGGATTTTTAGTTCCCAGGCCCAATTTTTATAAGCTTCCTTTGAGGACAAGGACAGAGATGAGAGGTGGAGTGGCCGTTCTGGGAGAAGTGACTGCTCCCTGTGGAGCCATTGCTTTTGCTCACAATTGCATTTCTACGCAAGATCATTTGCTGGTGTAAGGGTTGCTGGGTTTCATCACCATAGCTTTCTTGGGGGCATTTCATGCACTGAATGAAGTACACTACAGTTTGGGATTTGCAGGTGTATGTGCCTTGTAGTAGGGATGGTTTTCCGTGGGGAACGTTGGCAGTGGTTGAGGTAAAAAGGGGTTTTACACCTGCTGTTCTGGTCAAGGTTGGGCTGTCCTAGGTGGCAAGGAGTTTGCTCGTGATGATCAACAGGGTTCCTAGTTTTCTCTTTGCAACGGAAAACCAGAGAAAAACCAAGATTTTGCCTTTTTCCAAAGAGTTTCACAGAAAATGACAAAAACGTACACGTTTGGAAGGAGGACACAGCCAATGTGAGAGAGTGAGAAAGCAGAGTGGAGCTGAGGGGAAGCAACCTGAAGGCATGTGCTGTGGAGAGGCAGGGGTTCTCCATTTGGAGGGGTGCCACAGACCTCCTGTGGGTTGGGGGGGGCAGGGGCAGTATGAATTGGGGGGGGATGGTCAAATCTTCTGGACTTTGGGAAGAGGGGACAGGAAGGGGGGCCTAATTGGCCACATAGTAGCTTCCCCAAGTGCCAGCCTCTATAGGGTCCCCCTTTCTGGTTGGCAGAGCGCTCTGGGACCGGGCTGGAAGGAGGAGTCAGCGAGTACAGAGTAGTGGACAGTTAGCTGCAAAATTTCATTAAAATGAAAACATTACGATAAAATGTGGTGTTCTAACTCACCCCATATTGTGGTATGAGAAAGTCAGCTAGTGTTTACATTAATCACAGAAAAATAGATTTTTGTTTTTTTAATCAGAGAATTTATGCGGGGCTTTTATCAGAGATTTTGAATTTTTTGTCATGGAAAACTAGGAACCCTGATGATCAGTTGTGAGAGGTTGGGGGGGGTTGAAGGCCAAAAACGTTTCAGGAAAGATTTCTGAAACACTTGGTCTGGTCCCCATCAAGTATAGGTTGTAGCTGTTTGATGATGCCACATACAGGATCCAGTACGAGGTGGTAAACAACAAGAGGTGTGTGGTTGGAGGGTTTATTTTCTTTCTGTATTGTAGCAGGGTCTCTCAAGGGATTTGGGTAGCTTGTTCTATGATGCGGTCTACTTCTCTGTTGTAATGCACCTGTTTCATGAATGTACTTGACAGTTTCTAGTGTGTCTTGGATGGTTGCTGGATTGGTGGAGGCAAGTATGATGGTCTGTTTCCTATATATTGCTGTCTGTAGGGTACCACTGTTTATGCGGACACTGGTATCCAGGAAGTGGATACTGTTATGGGAATATTTCAGGGTTAGTTTGATAGAGGGGTGGGGATCGCTGAAGTTGGAGTGAATTTGAAGAGCTAGTCCAGATTATACATGAAGGATCTTGCGAACTAATCCATTTATGAGGCAATAAAAATACAGGGAAAGCGGTTTCTCTCTCCTATGAATGCAGCCTTAATGTTGCCTAAAGAAGAAACAAGGAGCTCCCAGCTTCAAAATGAAATCTAACAGTTGCAGCAGAAGAAGGGAATCCAAAGAGGGCCAGGGGCATTTATGGCCTCAGGAGGATACTGCAGCAGCAGGGGGAACTCCGTGTATTCCCCTTGCAAAAAAACAGGGAAATATTTAGATCAAAAAACCTTCAGTGCACGAGAAGAATCAAGGCTCTTACAAATTCATTAATGCGCCAAAACATTATGGAAATTGTAAGTTAAGGCTCATGCCTTAACTTGTGAGCTATGTAAGCAGTAAAGACGTTGTATGGGCTCACATACAGTTTAAGCTCCATGCACCCACTTTGCCTTGGTCTTTGAGCCCCCATCTTCTTCCTCTGCAGGATGGGGGAAACACTGGAGCTAGGGAAAGTCAGCAGCCCCCACGTCACCTATATAGTTTATTCTGGATTGGGGAGAATGAGAAGAATGTGAACAGTAAGAGCTACTGACAGTTTGCATCCACATCGTGATATGGGGCAGACTTGGTTAAATACAGGGTTTGGAAACATTATGAAGGTAGGGCTAACCCTACCATTTCCTGCCTTGATGATGTCCCTAGGTCTGCAAGATTGAGGCTGTGCTGTGGTTGGGCAATATCTAAGCAGGGCTTCCTCCACAAAGACGTGTTGAGGTAATACACAGCGAGAGTCTTGGAGCAAGAGGGTAGGTGCAGGTGTCTGAAATGAAGGTCTAGGTTTCTACACTGTTGCAGAACAAACGGTATGTTCTGGGGGGGAAACCCACTGCTAGGTAGAGATGTCTCCTTACCAGAGCATCAGACTACTAGGGGGCTTCAGGAAGAAGGGGTGTAGGCATGCATGAAATAGACATGGTCCACAATTACTTCAAGAGTGGTCACAGAGGCGTTTCTGGAAAAGCAGATCTTCTGAAGTGAGAGTTTGCTACATTGTGCAGCGGTACACTAACACTGCGTGGCAAGAGAGGACATTCCAAAATAAACAGCTGCACTGAATCGAAGGGGTGAAGCTTGAGAGTACTGAGAAAGGAAGAGGAGGGGATGAAGGGGAGTTAGTGCAGAAGCAAGGGGGAAACAGACTACGCAGTACGATTACCATCAGTTCTCCCACAATAAACAATAGTACTCCATTGCATGACGTAATTGAGCAAATATTCCCCTGTTCTTAATCACCTGTGCAGTGAGCAGATGCACTTGAGCTGCTGCCCGAGAGCTATAAATGAAGGCGAAATTGTGGCCACAGTGAAAACAGATCAGAGATCAAGTGCATAATATTGGGACAGAGGTGCTTGCTCTCCCCAGGTTCTATGTTGCCCACAACCTGCAGAGGAAGAAGATTGAGGCTGAAAGACCCAAGGCAAAGTGTGGGTGCCTGGAGTCTACGTTGCAAGTTAAGGTAGGACTTTCTGAAGCCTGGCTGAATTTGTAAGAGCCTTAACTTTTCTTTTAAAATGAAGTTTTTTTTATCCAAGAATGGTCGGTCAAGATAATGAAAATATCACCTATGTATCGGAGGTATAAGATGCTGGGTTCTAAATTAGGGGCTACCACGCAGGAAAAGGACCTTGGAGTCATTGTGGACAATACATTGAAATCCTCAGCTCAGTGTGCGGTGGCCATAAAAAAAAAACCCCCAAAAAACCCCACGTTAGGAATCATTCGTAAAGGGATAGAGAATAAGACTGAAAGTATCATAATGCCTCTATATAAATCTATAGCGCCAATGCAGCTGAGTATTGTGTGCAGCTCTGGCCACCCCATCTCAAAAAAGATAGAGTAGAAGTAGAAAAGGCACAGAGGACAACGAAGATGATCAAGGGCATGAACAGCTCCCTATGAAGAGAGGCTTAGATAGGTTAGGGGTCTTCAACTTGGAAAAGAGATGGCAGAGGGGATACGATAAATTTCTATCGCCCAAGGTTTGGAACGAGTAAATAGGGAACGGTTATTTACCCTCTCAATTAGTACTAGAACTAGGGGACACCGCATGAAAGTAACATGTAGCAGATTTAACAAATATAAAGTTGGTTTTTTTACTCAACACAATTCAATTGTGGAATTTGTTGTCAGAAGATGTGGCCAAGGCCAGTAGTATAGCTAGGTTTAAGAAAGGGTTGGACAAGTTTCTGGAGGATCGGTCCATTAGCAGCTATTAGCCAGGTAGGTTTTGGGGAACGTATTGCCCCATTGTGACCTGTTGGCTATTTCTTCCAAGCGACCGAGACTGGCTACTGTCGGAGACAGGATGCTGGGCCCGGGGGACCATTAGTCTGACCCTGTTTGGCACTACTTATGTTCTTAAGAATGGTTTGATGGTACGTTTTTCCAGGTGGCCCATAAAAAGGTTGGCATAGTGGGAAGCCATTTTTGTGCCCATAGTTGTCCTCATGGCTTGTCATCAAATGTGACGTTAAGTGTGCATAAGGATGAAATGGATGAGTTTTGCAAAGCGCTTGAGGTGGATATCTGAGCATTCCCCAAGGTCCTGCAAGTATTTCAGACAGGCTGCAATGCCATCGGTGTGAGGAATGGTGGTGTATAGCGAGGCAACATCCATGGTAGCAAGGAGGATGTTGTGGGGAAGGTGTCCTCTGTTGCGAAGTTTGCAGAGGGCATCAGTAGTTATCCTTGATGAAGCTTGCCCTTTGCATGGCAAGGGGTTTGGAGAATGGTTTCAACAAGTCTCGATATTCTTTCAAGGAGCATGCCAAGGCCAGATAGGATAGGTCTGCCTGGGTTCCCTTGTTTGGGCATCTTCGGAAGTACGTCAAGTATCTGGGACATTCCAGACAGGGAATTAATTGGACTCTACCCAGCTATACACCAGACGGAAGTGTCCTAAGCCAGACTGTTCTTGGACAATCTCCTGGTCTTAATCTTTAAGACATCAGCACAGGTCAGCATGTGCAAGAAAGCATGGAGCTAGCGGCCAGAACACTGAATGGAAAAAATAGATGAAAAGGCTTGGGTTCTACTCCTGGCTCTGACACTGGTCTGTTGTGTCACCTTAGGCATGTCACCTCTTCCAGCTCTGTGCTATCTTGTCTACTGCAAGCTCTTAGGGGCAGAGAATGTGTCTCATCAGAACATAAGTAGTGCCACACTGGGTCAGACCAATGTTCCATTTAGCCCAGCATCCTGTCTCTGACAGTGGCCAGTCACGGTGGCTTGGGAGAAGCACCCAACAGATCACAATGGGGGATCCCTTCCCCCACTGCTTTCCCCCAGCTCCCGTCATGTTCCCCGATCCTGTCTGGCTAATGGACCTATCTTCCAGAAACTTGTCCAAACCTCTCTTCAACTCAGCTCTAGTACTGGCCCTTACCACAGCCTCTGGCAGTCGATTCCACAACCCAATTATACACAGAGTGAAAAGATCTTTTATTTGTGTTAAACTCGCCACCCATGAGTTTCATGGAGTGTCCCCTAGTTCTAGTACTAGCTGAGAGGGTCAATAACTGCTCCTCGTTTATTAGTTCCACCCCACTCGTGATGTTCTCGTTCTGTATTTGTGCCGCCTCCAGCACAACAGGGCCCCACACAGAAAGTTACTGCCGCCTCCTCTCAGCCAGCCGGATACTTACAAGGTGTTCATGTTCCGGATGGCCCGGCGTGACATGATGGCATCAGTTACAGCTTTCTTGAACTGCCTAAAACAACACACATCAAAGGAGTTACAAAGGCACTAAGTGTACCAGATGCTTAAGCACGTGCCGAGCCAGCGCCTTAAACCATCTCACCTCAAAGCCAGGTACATGGGCCGAATGGCAAACAGCGGGAAGGTGTGCACTTTGACCATGATGGTCATGAAAGCCAGGTACAGCAGCACTTTGATGAAGCCTGGGGAAGAAGAGGAGACCATTAGCCCTTTGCTCTTCTCTGGGATTGAACCATTAAATCACCTGTAAGAGTGGGGGTGGAGAAGCTTTTTCCCTCCTGCAAGTCACCTTGGAAATCAAATCCAAACTCTGAGGGGTAGAGAGAAATTGGGGCACGCATGCTTGGGCAGGGGGGGGGGGGGGGCATTCAGAAGGGGGAAAAGAAAGAGAACAGTCCAGATAATGGATCTGTGCTAGGGATTCTTGAGGGCAGGGCTGACCAACTGGCAGCTCGTGGGTTGACTCTGGCTCATGACCTTAAATTCTGATTTTTTATAAAAGATCAGGATTTTCTAAATAAGATGTAAGTTTCCAGAATGACATCACGCAGTAAAGCTTGTTTAACTTGCACAATTTGTGCTGATAAGTTTGAATGTAAGTTTGTTCTTAATGGTTACAGAGGGCAGGGCATGGGGTTCAAATTACAGCAAGGTAGAGGTCAATGAAATATCAGGGGGAAAAGTCTTAACGGAAAGTCATTTAGCAACGGGACAAGCTACCTAGGGAGGCTGTAGACTCTGTTGCTGGAGGGTTGTAGGGAAAGGCTGGACAGCCATCTGCCGTGGCTGTGGTCATCCTGCATCCAAGCACGGGATTGGACTAGATGACCCTCAAGGTTTAAGGTTCTATGAACAGGGTTTAACTACCTCTGCACTATAGAAATAACGTACACTGGCTGCATGAGAGTTTTTTATGCAACCGGATTCCCTCAAAACAAGTTGCGGAGAAGCAATGCGGCCCAGACAGCCCTGTTCTCAAGTGTGTCTCCTTATCTCAGCTTCCTTCCCCCGAACTCTCTCTTTCAGTGCTTTGAGGGTAAGAACCGGATAACTGAGAGCCAGTGTAGTGTAACGGCTAAGTGCGCAGGACTCGGACTGGGAGATTAGGGGGAGACCCCGATTCTAGAATTCCTGCAGTTCAAAGATCACTGGGTCGCCTTGGGCCAGTCACAGTATTCTCTCAGCCTAACCTACCTCACAGGGTTGTTGTGAGGATTAAAAGTGGTAAATTGTTCTATGTAAAGCGCTCTGAGTACTATGGCAGGGGGCCCTATAAAAAAATTATTGTTATTATTATCCACAGGCCAAATTCTAGGAACTGGAAAGCGGACAGACCACCACCATAATTCTGGGCTGGATTTAGCCCCCAGGGAAGAGGTTCCCTACTCATGGGATAAAGTGGGAGGGGGGCATGGAACTGAAAAACAAAAGAGCTAGATAAACGCCGGCCTAAGTCTGGAAGTGGCCTTGAAAATATTATTTCCTAGTTTCCATCCTTCTCCCACCAAAATCAAGGTGAGTGGTCAAGCCCCAATAGAAACCAATTCCCTGCTCCAACCACTAGACACCACCCCTCCCTACTGACAGTCCTATTCCAGAGGTGGGAAAGTGCCCACGAGCCTGATCTAGACAGACCCAATCCTTTCATCAACTAGACTGCGGGGCCTTCGAAAACCCAGCGCCACCCACTAGCGTCTCCTGAGCAAAAGTGCCAGCACGGTCATCATGACAACACGTCAGAACACTGCAACTGTACTGGGGTCCCTTGCAGCTCCTCGGCCGGTTGTCCTGGAAGTGCCCTTCACGCTGCAGGCTAGCCGAGAGGAGCACTGACATTGATGCTCCCTGAGCTGCTGCGTTTTCCTGTAGGGAAGGCGATTGGCTGTTCCCACCAGCCAGGAAGAGGCCCTTACCTGTGAAGAGCTCTGTGTAGAGCATGTAGACCGCCTTGTTGTCCCAGGGGTTCTCGCTCTGCAAGTCGATGGAATGCAGAATGTACTTGATGAAGATAGTCAGCACCATTGTCATGAGGATGGCATACTGGGGGTGGCGGGGGGAGAGAAGAGACATTATGGAGGCTGGTTTGCAGTGAGACAGAACCAGGCAATTGCCCCCCTGCCCTTCACCCTGCCTGCAGACTCAAGACTCCTTACTTCAAATCCAAAGACCAGCTGGGCAGAAGCTCCTCGCGTCAGGATGCTGTGATAGGCGTGGCTGACAAACAGGAAATCTAGGATGCCCAACAAAAGCATCAAAGCTGAAAGTGGAGAGAAAGAAAGAAAAGGGTCGGACACTTGGGAACACGGCACGGTGTTGTCACGACAGGTGGGTGCAAAACCTATGCACAGGTCTGGGAGACCGGACTCCTGGGTTCTGTTCCCAGCCTGTGGAGTGTGGGGAACTGAAACAGGATTCCTGGGTTGTATCCCTAGTTCTGGGAAGGGAGCTTAGTGGGTTAAGAGCAGGGGGGGGCGGTGGGGTGGAACCCAAGATTCTTGGCTTCTAGCTCCCATTCTGGGAGGAAAGTGGGATCTCACGGTGAGAGTGAGAGCAAGCAAGTCTGCACCTTGACGCAAAGCTGCAGGATCTTGCCAGGATCTAAGACGTAGCTATCTCCAGCCACCGCTGGCCTGTGAAGCTATGTGTAAGTACCAAATAATTATTCAGCCACGATGGACAGAATTATTTAAACCTTTCAAAATTGCAGAGGCTGAAGATGGCACAGGCACGCCAAGAAACATTACAGTTTCTATTGCTGCGGCATCTGATGAGCCTCAAGACCCCATAGCACAGCTCCTAGCACACTGAGTCTGGTGTTATTCATTTCCTTCAAGGACCCCAGCCTCCCTCTTCATGCAATGGCTTTTGTAGAAGTGTTAACCCTCGGTATCCTGACGAGATTCCAACCTAGGAAGTTCTGCTCTTTCTCCCTGAATTCATCAGTTAGCTACAAGGTTTTCTGTTACTTCCCATCCTGAACTGTATTGCTGTGTGCTGTTAGAAGCTGCAGTGCTCAGCCCCAGAGCTGAAAAACATGGCAGAAATTGCCAGTCATCAATTCTAGCAAGTTTTGCGCTCAGTTGCACAGAGAGCTTAGTCCTTGACATGCAAATTATCTACCGAAACTATCTTTCCTGACCAGCTGTTGTTGTTTGCAGAGCCCCAGAAAGGAATGATGAAGAGGAGAGTAAAACCTCTCCCACACCGGAAGCTGTCTCTGCTTGGCTTATCAAGGTTAGGGCTTGTGGGCGTTCGGAGTGCTTTATTTCAGGCTGGTTTCCCCCTTTCCGTTGGCATGTGTGGTGCTTCTGAATAGCGGTGAACAATTTGGTTGTTTTTTTAATTACTAAAACAAACGAAGCCTCGTTCAATTTAGTAATTAAGATTACAAATGACAAACGGTAACGAAAATGGACAAACACACATTTTTATTTTACAAAAATTTTAAACTCACTGTGCGCGTTCAAAGTGGCCGCCAGGGTCGTGCTGAGAATGCACGTGCGCCCTTCCCGAAAATGCTCCTGGTGCCGCTTTGGGAAAGGGCGCACAGCCGCAGAATGGCCCAGGTGACCCGTTTGCACGTGCACGGTAAACTTCTTTTATTATTTTACATTTTTTGAAAAAAAATATTTTTTTAACTTAAGCAATAAGAAAAATAAAATGACTGTGCAGGCACAAAATGGCCACCAGAGCATTCTGCACCCTTTTCCAAAGTGGAAATGGACCTTTAACATCTATTGCTCTTCTGGAAAAGGGCTGCACGTTGGCAGAACGGTCCAGCACCGTTTCCCGCAGGCACAGTGAGGAGGATTATTATTAATAAAATAAAACCAAACACACACACACACACACCCCCGCCCAAAATGAAGATGAAGGTTTTTGTTAATGAAACCCCCTGGAAACGATGGGGTTTTTGTAAACGAGAACACAACCGAGTGAGGTGCCTGCCGCACACGTCTACTTTTGCAATCACTTTCATTATTAACAGCGCAGGCAGGCGCTACACAAGCGTCCCTCGCACAGCGTGCTCTTAGCAGTTGCCCTACACACCTTCCAATGGTGGGTTCTGCCTTCTGATGCTCCCGCAATTCTACCCCCATAGCTCCCCCTGTGCCCTCTAGTCCGACACACAGCACCCTTGCAAAGCCGATCCTAGACTTCACTGGTATCCCTCACTGCTGACCTTGAGCATCTATTGCTAGGATGCTATTCCCAGAGGCTGCCCGGAGTAATGAGCTGTATGTTCGCTCTAGAAAGGGGGTGGGGATGGGATATTAGAGATGCCTGCCAACCTCATTTGAGACAAAATAGGGCTTATTAGACCCCACAAAGGCTGTATAGGTGGGACCATGTTTAGGATTTATTGGAGGCAATAAAGGAAAGTACAAGGGTCAGACTTGCGTTGCCCCATCCTCTCAACAGCCTCCAAATACCATCTCTTTGGCACGTTGAAAGATGGACTACATGAGCAGTAGTTTCAGGATGACAGCAAAGTGATGGAGGTTGTGACACAGCAGCTCCACAGGAAAGACAAGGACCTCTACCACACTGGAATACATGTCCTTGGGGAAAAGGCTATTGATAGATATAAGGACTATGTTGAAACCAGCTGTGTGTTTGGCAAAAGTGCACAAATTTTCCACGCAAGTTTCAAGTTTTTTAAACTAATGTGGCTGAGAAAAATTAAATTAGGCGGTATTACTTTTGTATCGACCTTCATAGGTTACTATGCTACCCTTGCTCTCACCCCGATAGACTTCTCTTAAAGGCAGATAATCACATATTTATCTGCTGGGGGGTGTCTGGTCTCCCTAGCCGTGGGCAATGTCTGCTGCTCAATGCAGGCGACCACGTGGCCTCATTTAGCAAATGTTGCAATTCCTAGTGACTCCCATGTTACTGCTGGGGGGGAGGTGGAGGGGGAACAACCTACAGGAATGATCTAAGACACTTACAAAAGATCCGGAAGTGAAAAAGCCAGGAAATGTTGGGACTCCTCTCCATCTGGGGAACGAGAACAAGTTTAAGATCTCTGGCACTTCACTCTACTCCATTCTCACCGGCCTGAGATACCAGGAACTGAAGAGTTACTGAGGCAGGAACAACAGCTAAATAAGACACCCTTATTCAGGTTTCCATATCAAATAGATATTAGTGGATGGAGGACTGAACCCTGTACGTCACAGTTCCCCACCTGCAAAATGGGAGTAATACAGTAGACTCTGCATGTCCAGACACATTGAAGAACCTAGTTCTAGTCCATATAAAGGAGTTCAGCGCTGAACAGTACTCTTAAGCTGTTCTGAGATCAGCACAGCTGCTTTGTGTCTTGAGCTAAGTCAATGGGAGGGGGAGGGTGTCATCTTTGACCTAGATAACGGATCCACGTAGGGGATAATCAGAAGCCTCTAAGATGCATGGCTACTCCAGTAAAGAGGGTCATTTTCTCGCTAGAATACCCTTCCGTTATCAAGCTCATGGGCATGTTGAACCACGCTTTCTGTACTCCCCCCCCCCCTGCATTTCATACTTACGAAGTCCACCCGGTCCTCAGCCAGCCAGTGAAAGCACTTGAGAAAGAAGAGAAGGGTGAAGAGAGCCACGAAGCGGGGGCTGAAGTCATCTCTGAAGACGGTGAAGGCGAGGCACGTCTCCGTGACTACGTACCATGACCTCTCGAGCAGATGCTGAGAAACGGAGAGGGGTAAGAAACCGTCCCAATTCCTGGGCTCCACCACATGTTGCTCTGCTGCCATCATCACCTTCTCTGCTAGACAGAGAGAACCCCTCCCTCCCACCTCCGATCGACCCAATACCCACAGCCAGCTAGAACATGCAAGCTGTGCTTTCCCGATGTCGCTAAACCTCACAGCACTTTTGAGATGGCCGGCGTCCTCATTACAAGCAAAATGACTTGGCCTGCAAAGCCACACAGCCCCTCAACATGGCTCCTGGATTCCCATCACTTGTAGCTGCCACTAAAGTCCCAGGGGTAGGGAACTCCCCCACGGGACGCTTCGCAAAATTTTAAAGGCTCTGCAGGCCTGAGCAGTCTGTAAATGGGCGGGGACCACTGGCGCACTCTGTGGGGAAAAGGGACGGGCTGCTGGAGCACTCTTCACACCCCAGCCTGCCTGAGAGGGAGTGCCTGCACCGGTAGCTCGAGCCAGGCAAAAAAAGACACCAGGCCGCACTAAAGGGGATGCCAGGGAAGCTGTAATGGGCTCAATGGAAAGTGATTATGGGGCCAGAAACAAACCACAGACTGGAGGTCCCTGTACGACACAAACCTTCTGTCAGACACAGGAAAGGTCAAAAGTCCCAGAGAGTTAGTGAGAATGCAGAACTCAGGGTTGTCCTCTAGAACAGGCATGGCATTGCAGCAGCCTGCCCAGGGGCACTCATGAGAAAACACTTGTTGCCGCTGGGGGTCTCACCTCCATTTCTGCTGCTCGGAGCTGTCCAAAGAACACTTTGCCCATGAATTTGCCCAGGAGGAAGACCAAAACGAAAGCCTGGAGGTACAGCACCTGGAAGGGGGAGGGCGGGGAAGGAGCAGCCATCAGGAACCCATGGAGTAAAACAAAGCTGGAAAGCAGACTGGAGGGGGCACCCTGCCCTGGTGGGATCGAACAGGCCCTTCTCATCTTTAAGGGCTAGGATTTAAGTCCTTTAGGGTAATCCAGTCCTGTGTTAGCCAGCTCCATCCCCTTTCAGGGCACAGAACTGCCGCCAGTAACAATAGTTTCCCTCAAAGAAACATGCTGTGTGGCTCTCAGATTCGCATAGACCCTGCAGGATTTAAAAGACATGGAGATCTTAAATTACACTGGCTGCACACTAGAGATTTGGAATTCTTCTACAGAAAACTCTTTGGCTACTGTAAGATCGGTCTAGACTGGAATCTCCTTGCACACTCTGGTGCATTTTGGGAGCACTTGGAATTTACCACACAAAAAAAAAAAAAGAGAGCTGATCAAGTCTTCAAGTTGCAATTTCAGATCGTAAATTTCAACTCAAAAAACAAACAAAAATTGACAGCAGCTCTAACAAATTGTCAGGCACTTCTGAGATGCAGAGTTTGTCTCCACTGCACCTGCGTGTTACTGTGTACATAAGGAAGCCCAAGAGACTGTACCAGATCAGTGAGCTTTCCAAGTTTAACTAGACCCTTTCAAGCCAGCTGTGCACTCACAGGTGCCTGCCTGCACATCTGCTTTCACCAGAGCAGCAGTTTGCTATTCTTTTAGTAGCAGCTGCAGCACTGAACCGTTTGTTTTGGTCAATGTGCCCCAGGGAATCGAAAAGCAGAAGTAACCCCCCAAAATGAGCTACCGTACTAGGTTTAGGAATGACTCACGTGAATTCTGTCTGGTGGCCTTTGGTGGAGGAAGCAAAAGAAAGCGGATCTATTTCCTAGCAAAGGGGTGCCCAGGTCTACACTAATTAGACCCTCTGGGGAGTCTATCAGCAAGGATGCCAAGGGAAACCCAACACGTCCAGCCTCTCTGCCAGGTCACGACTGAAACCCCCTTGATGGGTCAACTCTTGGAAATTTGCCCTGCTGATCTCAGCAAATGCAAGTCTCCTGGATTGGCTTCTGCTAATGTTACATATGCTTGGTTACTTTTCAAATAAGCCAGCACAAAGAAAGAGACCGCCATGTTTCAAACGACTTAAAATCCCTTCGGGGCCTTCTTTAGCAGATGCATCCAACTTGAGAATTCATCAATCCAAACGTGAAATCCAACCTTCAACACAGATTCATCCCCACTCAGCACTGAAATAGCCCTGGATTTCAGACATCCTGAAAGCTTCTGGGCTTTCCCCTTCCCCCTGTCTGACAGCTTGCTCCTGGGGACGGACATAGGCCACTTCTTCATTCCTGTGCTAGCTCTGCTGCTCCTCTCCCAATAGGCGATCAGTCCATTGCCCTGCCCTCCCAGCTCCTCCTTCTAGAGACGAGGGGAGCTCTGCTTCAAACTCATTCATCCCTGGCTTCTCTGATGTTCCTGACAATACGGAGGACAACACGCACCAACCAATGAATTGTAGGTTTCTAGAGCAAGCGCCTGCTGAGGATATTTTCACATTACAGCATCACAGACAGATGCTCGTCCAAATGGGCTTTGAACGCATCCAAGGAGGAAGATTCCGCAACCTCCCTAGATAAGTTATCCCACTGCCCCCAGTTTGGATGTTTTTCCTAGTATCCAACTAAGATCCCCCTCACTGCAATTCAAACCCATTCCCTCTTGTTCTATCTTCTGAGACCATGGAGAACAAATTATCCACAGCTTTTCAGTGGCATCCTTTAAGGTATTTGAAAATTGCTATCATATGTCTCCCCCGCCCTTAGTTTTCTCTAGGCTAAACATGGCGTCTTGTGTGACGTGGATACCTGGCTGCCATAGACCTATATGACTCTGCCGAAGCAGCCAAACATCAGCTATATCAGTTCAATAGTCAACAAGAGATGGCCTTTCCCGTCATCGGCTCCTTGAAGACAAGGGATTTCTACAGTTTTTACCAATCCACTGTAGCATCAGCTGGGAAGAGAGATGTACTGCTCATCCACCAGCAGATCAAGTGAATCAACCTCCCCAAGTTCCCCTCGTGTACTCACAGCCATGCTGGGGCTGGATTTGGTCAGGTACACCACCGTGGGGTAGAACTGGTGCTTGAGGTAATAGGCGTGAGCCACCACTGCCGACGTCAAAGCCAGGCTTGCAGCCATCATGACTGCTGTTCGGAACATCGCCAAAGCCCAGCGTCCGTAACCTAGATGAGAGAGAGAGAGAGAGAGGAGCAGGTGGGTTAGAGATGCAAGAGAAAGCAGCAATTGCATTGATGGGTAAGTGGGCTTCCATTTATGGGTTCAGTGCGCAGGGCGGCAAACGCCCTTATTACCACCTCCCCACTCTGCGCGCACACTGACTCACAACACTGTAAGCTCCTCTCTTCAAAGATAGGCCTGCAAACATTGCAGCGCAGCTACATCAAGGTGATCAATCAGGTTTACACCAACGGACTCACAATTTAGGCAAAGCTATCACGCAATACCAGCCAGAAATCTAATTATTATTCTATAGCGCCAGCAATGAGCATGTGCTATAGAATCAGGATCAGGCTCCTACCCTCCCATTAGAGTTGTGGGGGCAATTCCAGCACTTTGTTCCTCGGATGGCTAGAAACCTTTGCATAAGTTTCCAACCTACAAGTACTCCTGGCCAGACTATACGGACTATTACGGACAGGCCAACACAAAAGGAGGTTTCTTTTGCATCACCGGTTTGAAGATTACAAAAACAGAAAGCAAGGAGGCCGGTACGGTGCAAAATCAGATTGACAACAGAGAATATTTTTAAACTTGCTGCCCTTATACAACCAAGTTACAGAGATACTCCCTAGATACCCATGAAAGACACAAACACATGGCAGCTGAGAACAGAGGAAACCTTCAGGGGCCACAATAAGCAACATCCTTCTCTAACCCGGCATCGAACACAAAAATTATTCAGTGGAGACTTCCGATTATACAAGTCGCCCGGCAATGCCAAGAAAACAAATGCCACCACTGTATTGGCTATAAACCTAACAATGAAAATAGTTCACTGGGAAGTCAATGCTGTGAATGAAACAGCTAATAAAAACTGTACTGACCTTGGGCTCTCTCTGAACTGGAGAATCCACCCAGGTTTTTCAACTCCCACCTGGCTTCCCTGGATAACCCTTCCAGAGAAGCCCACATTATGTCTTTTTTTCCCACCTCCCTTCCTCCGCAGTGTCACCCATGAGCTGGACTGGCTGCAGCCCTGAGCAGAACAAGCAATGCACAACAACATTCAAATAGACTTGTTAGCACCTTCTCTCCAAAAACATCAAAATGCTCTACAAGAGTAGGAGAGTGTGGTTGCCATGTTGGTCCCATATATAGGCAGTAGAGACAAAAGTGTGTTGAGATATATTTTATTGAACCAACTCAAGTAGGTGGAGGTGCACGAGCTTTTGGAGCTCACGGGGTCCTTCGTCGGGCAGATCAGGACTATTTTGCCTCTACAAAAGTAGGAAATTATCCACATTGTATAGACAGGAACATGACGCATGGTCAGGAAGCAGAGTCTTCAAAACAAAGCACCAAACAGGGACTCTGAATCCTAGGCTTAGCTCCCAGCACTGCACATCTGATCTTGGGCAACTCACTTAATGCTTTTCCTCATTCCTCTAAAATAAAGATATAGTTTTCTCCCCTCCCCTTCTCCATTTTGTTGTATTCTGTCCAAGGCAAGGGCTGTCTCTTACTCTATGTCTGTACAGTGCCTGGTTCAATGGGAGCCTCAACCTCTCTTGGTGCTTCTACAATCTATTGCAATTTGAGAACGCCGCCAGCGGGAGCCTACCAGAGAAGAGAACCTTGGTCAAAAGACGTCAACCACTTCTACATCTGCTGCAAACAGCTCCATGAAGCCAACGGAGCTGCCCACACGGAGGCATTCGCAGGATTGAAAGCAGAGAATGCTCCCTCCCAAAGCCAGGTGTAGTGTCCAGAGCCCTGCATCCCATTCCTGCAGATATCAGCCTAGACCGAGAGGCAGGTGCGCTGACAATTAAAACATTCAAGGCCATTTAATAGCATTCCTGTGCTGGAATACCCAAATTTTACAGAGTCTGCTTGAACGCTGGCATGTAAGAGTTAAGGTACAGGAATCCAAAGCTTCCCAACTGTTAGCCCGTAGTTCAGGGTGGGGAACCATGGGCTACATTGACATGGTTTTTATTTAGCTCCTTTCCAATTCCTGCATCCTCTGACCAAGCCCATACCTTTGAGCGCTGAAGGAGCACATTCGAGGGGAAAGCAAGATGAAGATATGCCTTCAAAAGGCAGAGATTGAATCCGTAGGCTAGACCCATGATGTAGACCTTCCCCTTCCTTCCTCTGCTCTAAGTGCATCCCTTCTGCTTTTCTCACATCCCCTATCCAGCCGGTAGAGCATGGATTCATTTCTGAACTGGCATATGGGGGGAGGTTACACACACACACACACACACACACACACACTATAAACTGTACACTTTGGGGAACTGTAGTTAGCAACTCCAATTGCTTTCTTAGCTCTGCCCTCACCCCATTCCATATTATGTTCATCAAACAAGGTTTTTAACCAAACACATTCTCTCTAATTTAGGTTCAGCCACATCACCTTTCACTCCTAACCCTATGTATCATAGTTTCCTAAACTATACGAAGACAGATGTGCCTTACACATACACCTCTTGGTACAAACAGCTGGTCACAGTTCTGACATCACCAGTCACAAGGACCTCTCTCTATCCGTCCAGCATCTCAGAAGTATCTGAGCAACAGTAATCATATACTGAAGTAGTTTCACTGCCCACACAAAGTGGCTTTGATCATTAGTGTGACCTATTCAAGGGAAGTTAACGGAGACTACATAGAACTTTTAAATACTTCCTCACTGGAAATGGAGATTCTGCTAGTCTCAATTCAGTTCATATTTTAAAGGTCACAGTACTGCAGATACTTACATGTGTATTTTAATTTTACTATCACAAGCAGTCCTGCTACATCAATGGAACTACTCATGGGAGTCAAGTTGGCACCTGTAAATCTTTGCAGGACCAGGGTTTCATATTTCAATTGCCAAAGATTCAGCAATTGTATCTAAAAGCAAAACCACATTTAGTGCAAGCAAGCTAGCAAACTCGTAGCAGCATAGTACACAAAAGGTGTGTCAATACTGCCAAGGTTGCTGAAGCACACCTTTCTCTTGTGGAAAGTGTCACGGAGCCAAAAGACTGGAACAGACCCCCCCTCACACACACCCAGCAAGTCCAGTCCCCTGCTTGGTGTATGATCTGCCAGACCATAACCATCCCAGACATATGCTCATCCAGCAACTGCTTTAAAAGCTCCAGCAACGACAGAGAATCCACAGCTTCCCTAGGCTGCGTGTTCCATTGCTCAAGTGTCATTACAGTTGGGAAGTTTTCCCTGAAGTCCCATCTAAATCTGCCATCTTTCAGCTTGTCCCCATTGTCTCTTCTCCTGCCAGCAGCCCATAGCACGGGAGAACAATTGTTCTCCACCTTCTTCATGTCAGGGTGTTCGAGGTGTGCAGAAAGAGCAAGCAGGACTATTATTATTAAAGCTGCATGGGTCCAGATCCAGATTTACTTTACCTTGGAAGAGCTGCGATTTGAGTTTGTGGTTCCAGGAGTCTTGGTATATTACACTTGAGACAGAAGCACTACCGTGTCCCTTTGAGCGTAACCACCACCTACTTGGGACCTGCAAAACGCATCAGTCTCAATAATAGAGGGAGCAACACAGACATTTAAGGCTTTCAAAGACTTACAACGTGTGCAGGACTAGGGCGCCGCTACACACACATTCCCTCAGTGCCTGCCACCCCTACTCTTTTTGCCTCTTCCTTCCCCTCGTCCCTGGCGGGGTTTCAAATTGTATTTGCAGAGAGGAAGTGTAGAATCTGCACTAACTCCTGCACCCGCTTCACCGACATTATCAGAGAAAGGGAGGGATTTTTGCTTCTTTAGTGGCCACCCACCAAATGCTCCAGAGCAATAAAACCAAACACCTGATCACCAGGCTCTTGGGACACGTGTACACTACAGGGCAAGCTCAAGTCACTTCATTTGGAGATTAGTTGCTAAGCTGACACTGCTCACAGCACTAAGTAAAGTGCAGTACCAAGCTTGAACTTCCCGGAGTTCACCCGAGCTACGTTTAGAGTCCTGGTACTTTGGCGAGATCAGGAGGCACACCACAGAATTCACTCGGATGCAGTTTGCAGCCAAGCAGTAGCACACCCGGAATAGCAGTTTCCTCAGCCTACACAACGAAGAGCAAGGGCAGAAAAGCTCGTGTAACACAGCCTCGAGTCCCAGGGGATGGGAGCAAGTTTGCAAGCTAGGGCATTAGTATTCACGCGCAGACAGGGATGGCGAGGTTGAGCTAGAACTTGGACAAAGACTCTAGTCTAACCTGGGCCTCAGAGACAGCACAAGGCAAGAGACGAGGTGGAACAATCCACGCACGATCCCTCCCCAAGCAAATTCCCTTTCTCAATTCTAAGCAGCACGTTCCCCTTTTCAGCCTCTCTCAAGCCTCCTCCATTCCAAGCTGCCCAACGTGGGACCTGGTCAAAGCCTCTTTGCCTCAAGCTCCTCACCCCCATGCCAACATCTCACCATGTCCCTTGCTCCTCTGCCACCCTAGGCTCAACCCTCTCACGGTTTCCTCTTTACCAACCCTCCTGCCCCCGCTACGCCCAGCTCTCTCTTTGTACCTTCTTTACAAGCTCTCCCACACCAAGCTCCCCTCCTTTCCCTTTCATCAGCCTCCAGGCTACACAATCCTCCTTCCCCTCTGCCAACCTCTCACCCTGTGCCCAGCCCTCTCCCTCCACCCCACTTACCAGCCCCCCACTCTGGGAAAAGCATCAGCACTGCACCCATTCCCCAGCCCCCTTCACTGTGTCCCTTTTCCTCTGCCAGCCCCACCTCCTACTAGTCATTGCTATGGCGCTACTAGGCATACGCAATGCTACTTTGCGGTCAATCTAAGATGGACATGGGTGAGGGGAATGCAGGGGGAGACAGAAACACACACACATTCCTATTTTACAGATGGGGAAGTGAGGTGGAGAGACTGTGACTTGCCCAAGGCCACAAGGGGTTCATGACTAGGGTGGGATTCAAACCCCGGCTTCCCAGGACCAAGTCCAGCACCGCATCCACTACACCCCATTGGAGCCCCTGAGGCTCCTACACTCACCACAGCCAACTATTCCTCCCTCTCTATCTACCAGAAGTTCTGAGGTTTGGGAGACACCTCACTTCCACCCTGTGTCCAGCCCGGTCACTGTACCCCATTCCCAGCCACTCCCCCTCACTGTGTTCCTCTTCCTCTGCCAGCCCCCACCCTACGTCCAGCTCTGTCACTGTACCTCATTCCCAGCCAGCACCCAACAGAGGAGCAGCACAGCGTGGGCTGAGGGCTGAGAAAAGGAGCACTGGGGAAGGGGATGGGGCTTGGGGTGGAAGAGCTTGTAAAAAAGGTACATGGAGAGGGTCAGAGTCAGGCAGGCGAGGAAGGGATGGGGGGGGAAGAGGAGCTTGACAGTTGACAAAGAGGCCGTAGCCCACCTCTACCAGCTCCCACCCTGTGCCTAGCTCTGTCACTGCAGCCTATTCGCTAATCCTCCACGCTGCTCTTCCTCTGCCAACCCCAGCCCTATCACTGCACCCCATTCCCCACCCCCTCACTGTGCCCCTCTGCCAGCCCCCTCACTGCATCCCATTAACTGTGCCCCCTGCCAGTCCCTCACCCTGTGCCCAACCCTATCACTGCACCCCATTCCCCACCCCTCACTGGGACCCCCTGCCAGCCCCCTCACTGCATCCCATTAACTGTGCCCCCTACCAGCCCCCCACCCTGTGCCCAGCCCCATCACTGCACCCCATTAACTGCGCCCCCTGCCAGCTCCTCCCTCCCCTCTAGGACAAACCTCCCCACCGCACCCCCTGTACCTCGGGCCTGAGCTCTACTCCCCGTACCCCCTCGCCAGCCCCAGAGGCCAGTTCCCCTTCCCAACTCCCGTGCCAGCCGCCGCTCACCTGGACCCGGGAGTCCCTGGGGCTGCTACGCTCGCCCCAACCAGCTCCTCCGCCCTCTCAGCCCGCCGGAAGTCCGGAGGTTTAGGAGACACCTCACTTCCGCTCGGGACATACCAACCGCTCCAGCAACTGTTCGCCACCGGCCCATTCCCCCCCCAAGGTGCATCCGATGGTTTCGCCTTCTTCTTCAGTCCCCCGCCTCTTCAGAGACGCAGATGGTACAGTCTGGACTAATCAACTTCACTGCGCTCTTCGAAGCTCGGTTGGACTGTACCAACTTCACACGGTCCCTCTCCACCTCCCCTGCCCTTCTTTACATGGAACGGTCCCGGTGTTTACTTGGTATCGTCCATCACCCACCGCGAGGAGTGAACAGAGTCCCGTGGCTTCTGTTGATTGGGCCAGAGTCAGGGGTCTCCTCCAATCAGAAAAATCGACAGCCTCTAACCAATGAGGAGAAGAGGCTGTTGCTAGGACAGTGTGAGACAGATTTGGGAGGAGGTTGTATGTCTCTCTCTCGGGACGGGGGGGTCCTACAGGGAGAGAGTGTGGTTCAGAGGGCAGGGAGCTTGGATTCTTCCAGCCTTTGGGACTAGAGCTCCAAAGTTTAACACTGGAGTATAATCCTCACTCCATTGAAGCCAATGGCAAAACTCCAATAGAGATGGGCCTGCCTCCTCTCCCAACAAAGAAACCCAGACCATGCTAATTTGCATTTATTTAGTTCATTTACATTTATGCAAATGTTGTTTGTTTGGCCTATACCTTCATGGCCTTGCTCCCCCATCTCTCTCTGCTCTTGTATCCTGCCCAGGAGCTTTGCTCCTGCTCTGATCCCACCCTTGCCTGCACGTTTAAACCTCTTCGCCCCTTCTCCCTTGCTGACCCTCGTGCCTGGAACTCCTTCCTTAGATACATTCGCTCTGCTCCCTCCCTCCCAACTTTCAAATCCCTCCTGAAAACCTACCTCTTCCGTCAGGCCTTCCCTAGCTTGTCATGAGTGATCCTGCATCCTTTTCCCCCTCGCTCAGAACCTAATTCCCTATAACTCAGCGAAGCACTTGAGCCTCCAACATCTCAACCTCCTGAATGCACTCTTGTCTTTCCTGATTATTATTATTATTATTATTAAACATTTATAAAGCGCCAGTTGCAACCTGGCGCTGTACAGAACATACAATCAGATGTGGTCCCTGCCTGTGGCTTACAATCTAAAAGACAAGGAGGGGGAGACAAGGAGAGGGGACAGCGGGAGAGACATGGGAGAAGACAAACAAACATTCAGGCGG
>QEPC01008495.1:410036-437017 GCA_003113815.1 Sphenodon punctatus
GTCTATAAAATCATGAGTGGGGTGGAACTAATAAACAAGGAGCAGTTATTGACCCTCTCAGCTAGTACTAGAACTAGGGGACACTCCATGAAACTCATGGGTGGCAAGTTTAAAAGGAATAAAAGAAAATAATTTTTTTACTCAGCGTATAATTGGGTTGTGGAATCTACTGCCAGAGGCTGTGGTAAGGGCCAGTACTATCGCTGAGTCTAAAAGAGGCTTGGACAAGTTTCTGGCAGATAGGTCCATTAGCAGCTATTAGCCAGACAGGATCAGGGAACATGGCGGGAGCTGGGGGAAAACAACAGGGAATGGATCCCCCATTGTGACCCGTTGGGTGCTTCTCCCAAGCCACCGTGATTGCCCACTGTCAGAGACAGGATGCTGGGCTAGATGGACCATTGGTCTGACCCAGTCTGGCACTAACTATGTTCTTATGAGCAATCCCATAGTAGTCCATGTACATGTACCTCTCTCTCCTACAGCCCACATAAAGATGGGTTAAGTATAAGGTGATAGTTGGCTGACCCTGAGAATGATCAGCTAACCCTGGGTGTTTTCTCTCGTGCATGTCGGTGCAAAATCTTGCCCTGACATGCGCAAGAGAAGCCGCGGCAGATCCCGTTCGCACCAGTTCTTTTCCTGTCAGCTGGCATCTCCCCGCTGCCGCGTCTTCCCTCGCTGCTCCCTCTGCCGCCACCGCCTGCCGCAGATGGGAATACAGCCTTAGTCTGGCAGTGTGCTCGGGTGAAATTTTGGCAGATTCATTAAAGATGTGAGTGATGAATCTGTCACAGAATCAAATTTTTGCAAAGCAAACAATGTTTGCCATCAATTTAGGAACTTGTACACGTAGTACTTAGAAAGCATTGCACTGGCTAGAACAAGTCTCTACCCCTCTCCCTAGTTTGTAATTCATGTCACTCCTGACCTGCAATAACCCTTTGCACTGACATTACAGTGCTAGGTTTCCCTACCAAATCCATGCACTGGCTCTGAAATGCTGCTTTTCTAGCTGACATTTTTTTTTAATCTATTGTCCTGCCCCTTACATCGACGTTTCATTTGTTCAAAGTGGATGTAAAAAATCTTATTGTTCCAAAACAGGAGTGTTTTACATGCAGCTTCTACCGGTGTAAATAGCTAAATGGCCCAAATCTTGAAACCACTTCCTCCAGACAGTCCCATCCATCTACGGGATTAGTGAGCAGTGTCAGGATTGCAGGCAGGATGTACACGAGGACATTGGCCTAGAGATTTGTGCTTAATTTCTTACTATCTCGGGCTGAAATTCTGAAACCACTCATTCTGCAGTAGTTCCACTGGCTCGTACCATTGGGACATCCTGGAGTAAGTAGTTTCAGACCCAACAAAAAAACAGAGGACACCTGATACTAATGAAATATACTATAATATAAAACCCAATATAAAATATAGAGTACAATCATACAACAACAGGCACAATATACATACGGAGTATAGTGCAAACCATCAATGAGCTAGCATGAAAGAGTAAATGGTGCAATGAGCCCAACACGTTTCGAGCAAAGCTCTTCTTCAGGAGCGTTCTTTTGCTGATAGACTCTTATAAATCAAAAACCACCTTTTCTCTCACTAACTCTGGAGAATATCTCCTTCTGAACTCTCAAACACAACATCAGGTGGAACAAGGAATCCAACTCCTTTACAAGTTCCATTTAAGTGAATGATACTCATTCCCAATTTTCAAGCATGTGTGTGTTATCCCAGTGGAGGATTTTACTGCCTACGTGAACTCAGAGCTTCTCCATGTCTCAGCTTCTCAATCTGTAAAATGGGGATAATAATGCCTGTCTCATGGGTTGTTGTGAGAATAAAATACATTAACGTTTGCAAAGCACTTTGAGATCTACAGAGGGAAAGCACTATATAAAACCACACATTACCAGCAACAGCAGTGAGAAATTGGTCCCTACACATGCAGCTCTGCCAGTGCATTCCATCCTGATCCCAAAATGCCCACTGATATTCTTGTCCAGGGCTTCCTTGAGCTGAATATGCCTAAAAAACAAAGAAATGAGTTATATGAAAGTAATTGCCACTTGTGCCCTGAGCTAAGGAGTGACCCTACATACCTAGAGCTCAGTTCACCACAATCACCACCTACACGGCTGCTTAAACACTTTCTCTCCGGCTGTGTCACTTGTGTAATCAACCTTAATTTTGAGGACTAATGTGAAATAACAATGATCGCTAGGTGCCTGAATACATGTGAAACTGGACATCAGGAATTTGTGGGTGTGTGCTAAACGGCGGCAGGAGCGTATTACACCGCATGACAGATTTGTGTGCTAAACTGTAGGGCGAGGAATAGTTTTTTGACTGGTCACTGGCTAGGGCTCCAATTTTCAAAGCACCGTGCCAACACACAAGCCACATCCCAGAGCCGTAGGACACATTCACACAAAGCCTGGATGCTGGGGCGCTTTCTCATTCCTCACAACAGGGAATCAACCTGGAGCGCAGCCCAAGCTGGCTTCCCCATGATGTGCTGTTGGAAGAGGGTTTGTAGCGCGCACACAGCAAACCCATGCAAAACCATCCTGTGCTGCAGGGGTTTGCTGGCATGACAAACACACACACACCCCAACACCTGATCACAAGGGAATCTGGCATGAGCATTCCTTCCCTCACTCTGAGATCTAGGGTTTGTGTGAATGTGCCCTATATAACGCATGTGTGCACAGGAGTCATGGGGGGGGGGGGGCACACTGCAGTCACTGCAATCCCCCCATAGAAATAAGATGTGTTCCAGGTTTTTCTCTCAGTTTCTTAGTCTGAAGAAATTGTTCCTCTTGATATGCAGTCTGCCCCCTGTCACGGAGGAACATAGGGTCACACACGTGTAACACGGTCCTACATGTACACTACAAGCCTGGTAAATATGTAAAGCAAAAGGTTCCACATGTATGTAATGTTATAATTGAGAACTGTAAAACTCAAATTACGCATGTAACATGTGACCAAGCTACAGGAAATGCAAAGAGATAAAGAATGTGTATCTGGGTACCCTGGCCCCAGACAGATGGCCAGAGACATTTATATGCTAATGCAGACTGACATTGCCTACGTGCAAAGGACACAGAAAAGCTGATAGCAACAACAAAGGCAATTTGAGAAGCCTCGAGGAGTTTCCTTCTGGAGATATAAGGAGTGGTACCCCAGAAGGGGCAAGGACTACTATCAGAAACTCACTCACCATCTTGCAGCCAGCAAGGCTGAGAAGACATGAGCTGAGAGACATGATTTGCTTTCTACCAACTAAGTCTGGAGACCCAGNACTGAGAAGAACTTATGGACCTTTGTAGGGTAAGATCCTTATTTAGGAACTCAACCAGTATAGGTTAGGAATGCGTTATATTTACCTTTGATTTCTAGTAACCACTCTGTATCAACTATCTTGCTTATGTAATCAATAAACTGACTTCTTATCTTTATGAAGAAGTGTCTGTGTCTAACATTGGAACACAAGTGAGCAACAAGAGCCCTCAAGCTCTTGCGAACCCAGAGAGTAAAGAGTCTGTAAACGGGATGGATCGGGCCCTTGGGTGACAAAGGATTTGTCCCTGCGGCAGACTTGAATTAGCCAGAGAGATAAACTAATTCAAGTGGGCTGCGCGCAAGGGAAACTGAGTCACTCAAACCCGGTAAAGTGGGGGGGGGTGGACCCTCAAACCCGTGACACCCCCACCCCACCAATATCCTAACTACAGGCCTTAACGTGCATCAGACAGCAGGTGTGGCTCCACACAGCTGCAAGAACGGGTGTTTTTAATCGAGATGCTACCACACACGGCCCCCCAGGAGCCACTCACCCGCCTGCCCAACTGAAGGCGGTGCAGGGGGAGGTGTGTTCCAATGAACCACGTAGCACCCACTCATGGCCAAGAAATCGAGTGGGGCCAGCCAAAAACGCTCATGGCAACTGGCAGCCACAGAGCCCCGGCCTCTATGAACCAGTGCAGCCACCCACACCAGCAGACGGGTCCACCACTGATTGGCACCGGGCATGGCCTTTGCAAGTCACAGGACCTGTGGGGAGCACTGGGGAGCCCAGTTCCTCAGTGTTCCGATCTGGGACATGTCCATTTCAAAGGCCAGCCTGGCACACTTCCGCCACCCCCATGGTAAGTACATGGGAGCTGCTGTGGCTCCCCACTCATTCCATCTGAGTGCTGCTTCACAGCTGTGCTACCCAGTGACCGTGGACACACACACACACACACACCATCCGCTTTCAGCGCTGCACTTGGCCTCAGTCCTCTCACTGCCACCCTATGCTGTTGCTGCTGAATAACGCTGATCTATAGGGACGGGCTGAGGGCAGATGGTAAGCGATCAGCCCACGCTAAGAGCAGGAAGCGAGTTGGAAATGGAGTCCAGGCTCCCCAGCGTCACGAACAGCCCACCCCTCAAGGCACTGCACCAGGATCAGAGCACAGACGTGGAACGATTTTGCCATGTCTTGCTTACATATGTTCCTGTGGCTCCGGGTGCCACCCCCAGGCGATCTACCAGAACACTCCGCCGGCTCCCAGGGTTAGGACATCGAACGAAGGAACTGGCAAGAGGAGCACTCCATTTACGGAGAGCCTTCCCTGCCACAATGGAGGAGCTTTCCTAGCCAGTCTCCTCCCTGGAGACACTCCCTAGGCACTGGTCCCACCTTCGCTCTCCTCCCGAGGCAATTGCTGGGGGATCTGGACCCCCTCCCCATACCATGACCTACTGGAGATTAGCTTGTGATCCTCCAGTGGATCGCAGTCTACTTTGTGGCAATCCCTCACCCTCTTTCACCTCTGCTGCTCCCACAACCGCCTTCTCCCTCGCTGCCCCGCACGCCTGGAACTCCCTCCCTGCCCTCATCCGCCTGGCTCCCACCCTCCACACCTTCAAGTCCCTCCTCAAAACCCACCTCTTCCGCTCCACCCTTCCTAACGCCTGCAAAACATCCCCACCCAGGATTAACCCCCACCTGTTATCTGTAAACTCCCAATTTACCGCAGCCAAGCTAGGAACCCGCACCTGAGCTCTCGCATCCTCATGAATGTTGCACCCCTTGTCTCTCCCTCTGCTCCCCCTTCCCCATCTCCCCTCCGCCTGTCTTTAGATTGTAAACTCTCGGGCAGGGACTGTATCTATCTTATTCTTTGTAAAGCACCAGGTACATTGCTGGTGCTATATAAATGCTAATAATAATTATTAATAATAATTAATAATGTAGGAAGCTGTGTGCAACCATACAATAAATAAAAAAAACACCTTGAGATATATTGGGACGGGCTCCATCTAGCCCTCCTCAGAACACAGAAGTCCTGGTTCACAGCTGTGCTGTGTTGGGGAGGGGCTACCTTGCCCCTATAATAAAAACACCAGGGGGTGGACACTCCAGAGGGGTCCTGCCTCTCACTCATGCTGTCTTGCTGTAACATGTCTGATCCCATGGGGAACTCTATTTACAGGCAACCCTACAATAAATGGGAAGTCACCCCTTTGACTGGAGGTGAAAGGGTCAGAAAGAAGTACAAGCATCCAAAAATAAACAGGGGTAGCCAACGGTAACCCTTGGCAACAAAACCCCTTCTCTCATTGGGTAATTGGGACGCCCAGTCCCGCCTCCACGAGTTTTGACTGACAGCAGGCAGCCAGGGGTGGCTGATTGGTGAGCTGAGGGCAGGGCTGAGCCTATAGAAGGTTGCAGGGAAGGAGGAGGCGGGGTAAATTTTGGCACCTCCCCCTTTTTCTCTGTGGATGTTGCGGTGGGCGTGCTGCTTGGTTGCTCTGCTCAGGTGAAGGGAGGGGGGGGGTGAGGAGGAGCAGAAAAGGCGGGAAATGTGGTTAAGGGCGTGGGGGCGAGGTGTTCCTTTTTGCCTCCTTCTCAGAGTACACTCAGTGTCCCCCCCCCTCCCCTGTAGGGGGGGCTGAGTAAATACTTGCCTCCCCCTGGGGGGGTAACAACCCTTCTCAGCCTGGTCAAATGGGAAACTCAATTAACCCTTACAAGTGAGGGGGGGGGAGGAAAATGGAGTGGGCAGGAACCTGTTTCCTCCAATGGGTGACCAAGCTTCCCCCATCCAATGGCTCAGCGGGCAATGATAATGGGGCTGGGACACAACACTGGGATGCCAAGAGCAGCCCTTCAAGGGGGTACAAAGTAACTCCCTCCTAGGGCTGTCTGGAGATTTGCAGGCTACTTATGACAAATACATGTTGCAGGGCCTGCATTGGTGCCTTGGGTCTGTCAGGGGCCCTGGAACATGTATATTTCATGTGCCTGGGACAAATGTGCATCTGTGGCAACCTTACTCCCTTCCCCCGATTGGTTCTTTAAAGCTTTTTCTCTTTTTCTGGGGGTGGGAGGCAGTGGGTTGAAAACAGACATGACGCTAACCACCCTGGGTGGTTATTTATGCAGGTTGCAGGGCTGTATTGGTGCCCCATGCAGCCCTGAAACATGCATCAATGACCCCCAAGGGGGGTTAGCGTCTTGTCTGTTTTCACCCAATAACGTCCCTCATTCCCGCAGACCCCCCGAGGGGTTTCTCTTGTGAAATCAGGCCGGCTTGTTTGAATCAAACTCCTCTCTCTCGGTGTNCCCCCCCCCCCCCCCCTTTGCCTAAATTTGGGGTGTCGGGTTGGCTTGTGTAGTCAGGCGTATTGATTTATATTTTTATCCCTCCTTTCTCATTAAGCCGGAGTGGGGGTTACAAAGGCTGAACGGGGGTCTGGATTGCCCCGCAAAGATCAACGTGGGGAGGCTGGCTTCTGTCTGTCATTGTTACACAGATCCGCAAAGAAAGGAATTGGTTTCCGCTGTGGCAAACTTGTCCCAAACTGATTAACTGTCTTTGCAGCTGATGAGCTAGTTGGCTGAGCAAAACTTGTCAGGTCAGCTGCATGTGAAGCCAGGAGCAGATCGCCTCGCTCCCTCCCCCAAGGGCCATGTAGCTTCTCTGGTTTTGTGTAGGGCTGTTGTCACTTTCCCCCAGCCTGTTCCAAAAGAGGGGCTTTGCTTTAACTCGCCTTGGAGTTAAATAATGATGATCTAAAAATGGGTCCGTTTTACCAACTGCCGAAGTGTTCAAAGTGAGGTGTGGGCGTGTTTTAAAGGTAAAATCGAAGGAGACCCCCCCCCAAAAAAGCCGTTTATATTAAGGAAGTGTTCCATGCGTCAGACTAAGGTTCCTTGGTTCTGCCTCTAGCTCTAGGATGGACTGTAGGTTTCTGGCCGGGTACAGGCCTGGACATGGAGATTGTGAGCTGCCTTCTTTGCTCCGGGTTTTAAGGCGCAAATTGTTTCGCTTGGTAGGAAATGGGGCTGATATCCGATACGTTTGCACGAGTGCTAGGGTATATAAAATCAATGTGTCGCGCTTGATGGAAGTCTCGTCTTCCTGATGCGACACACAGTAGCAGGGACGGCGAGTGGCATCGGCCTGCCTGGAGGCGTTTTCAGCACTTGAACGTTGCAATGCTAAATCAACTCGCCTAGTTAGTGATGCCAATTGACAATCAAGGTTTAAAAGGAGCTGACTTATGGAGAGTGTGTGGGAATGTGTAGGCTAACGGTCCTAATATGTGCCCTGAAATCTGGATGTGGAATTAAAGCAAAACATAAAAATCTCTCTCCTTGCAGGGGGCTGAGAGCACCTCTGCACTATGGCTGGAAACTTAATTTCTGCTTCCCTTTCCCTGTAGGCTTGGGACAGGCTAGCTCCTTGCTTTTGGCTTTAAGGGGTGGGGAGAAGGGTGCACCATAAAGCCCTATCACAGACATTGCATCTCCGTTCTTCTCTTTAATTTAACATGTTTGACAGCCCTACTGCCTTAGGCGTCCCCTCCCCACAAAGAGTAGCAACTGTCCCACTTGGCCAGTGTGTGTTTAATTACCTAGCTAGGAAATTTCTTTCTAGAAAGATTGAGTTAAAAGTTGTCCCTTCCTATAGCCAACAGCCTTGACACTAAGTATTTTAAAAATGCTCTTCTCCTTGGAATAAATGAAGTGTTAGTGGTGCAGAAACTGAAATGAGGATTCAAGGCTGGGACGCCGGAGGAGTTCTCGTTGCTGAATTGGTGTCCCCTCACAGCTGGTGTTTTCAGACAGATGGCAGGACAGCAGCCCCGCCTCTGCTCTGCCTTGCCCCCCCCGGGCAGCTTCTCCATCTAAAGGCCAGATGTGCAGCCCCACTGCCAGCACTCTGAAACATCCCGGAGCCCTGCTGGCAGAGAATGCCAGCCAAACCCAGGCCATCAGCCCGACATGGAGGGAGCGGTAGGGAGTTCGTCTGATGTGCAGACCTGCCTCCAGTCAGCCAGTGCCCCAGGCAACACCATAGTCTAGTCTGCAACTTGGGGGGGCGCCATGAGGCTGGAGAACTCGCTGGCTCCGTTGAAACCCAACCCAGGTGGGGCTGGACGTGGGGAGATGTGGGGGTGTATCCCCCAGAGCAGCTCCCAGGATGGCCATCCCTGCATCCATCTGAAAACATCCAATGCCGCCTTTAACATGGCACTGTGGCCTGCCCTTCTGTGTGGAGAGGACAGCTTTGGCAGCTGCTTTGTTTTTTCATCACATGAACATTTTGAATGTCAAAAAGCTGTTTTTAAATTAACTGTGTATAAGCGTACCCAACCTGGTGCACAGATTGAAGTGCTTTCTGTAATGTCTGGTGCTGATCATATAGAAAATGGAACAAGAAAACAAAGGAACAAAGAACTGGGGAGGAAAAAGCTTCTTGTTTTGGATTGAGATGAAAGGCAGGACGTTCAAAATTAGTGCATGGTTAAGTGTTTCAAAGCAGAGTCCTAATTAGCAGTAACTAGGAAAGGCCAGCAGAGGGACTGTAACTCTTCTTGACTTGTCTGCACTTTACTGGTTATCTTCTGGAGGGATTCCTGTTGTTACCCTGCCTTATCCAGTTACTGTGGCACCCACCTAAATTTCAACCAACTCTGTCATTGTCCTCCAAATTTGCTCAAACAATACTACGTACTTTTCTGCCCTTCTAGATCTCTCGAGTGAGTGTGTGGTTGGTGTGTTGGTCCCAAATGTAAGAGAGAGAGAGACAAAATAGTTCAAATGATCTCTTATTAGACCAACTCCTGCTGGTGAGAGTATGCAAACGTTTGAGCTACGCTGGGCCCTTCAGGCATGTGGCACCGCAAGTCAGAAATATATAAACTGAACCCAGATGTTGCCGTGCTTTCTTGCCATGATGTAGGATTTGAGAGCAAGAAATGTGCTTTTAAGGGAAACAGTTGACTTAAGCGAGGGGGAAAAGCCAAGCTTGGTATCAAGTTGTTGGTAATAAAGCTTGATGCAGAAATGGTATTAACCGTCTAACGAAAGCACAGAGTGCCTGCTGTGAATCTGATGTCTTAAGGTGAGGTGGGTGGAGCACCTTCGGTAAGCTGTAGAAAATATAGGTTTTTAAAACCTTATTTGCTTTCCACTGATTTATACGGTCTAACACTTCACTCTGCCTGCACAGTGAAATTGGACTGGCTCAATTTTACTACTGTCATTTCATCTGATGCCGCATCTTGAGATACAGCATGGGCAGCTGCAAAATGAGCTGCTTGCAATACTCCCGAGTCCTGATGTGTGTGCTCTTCCCTTGAGAAGGGAATCTGTGTGTCCTTGCCCCATTTGATCTCTGCTGCTGCTGAGCTATAGTGAAGGAGGTGACTGTCCACTAACTTGAGTGCATTTTAATGTGACTTCCTTCAGGCAACCAAACAGCAGATGTTTGTATATGAATGGGCAGCCTCTCCATTTTACCCACTGATGTTGCTTCTAAACCTCTTTCTCTGCAGAAAAGTCCTTTGTTATTAATACCATCACAAAAATGAGGCACACTCAAAGTATTTCTCATGTCCCTCCTGTGGTCACCACTGGGGTGAAGCCAGGCAACATGAGACAACATCACAGCAACACAAAGGGCTTTGGAGTGCGTAGCAGAATGCAAATCCCTGAGAGAGAGCCTACCACAGCAGTACTGAAAAGCATCCAACGACCTCCGTTCCATCTACGTCGGGAGGAACAAGAGGCCTTCTTCAACCTCCTGGGTAGGAGGCTTGATAGTCATGCAGTCGCTCTCTACACCCCTTTGGGATACACTTCAGATAATGTACAGACTAAAGTTTTGATTGTGGATCTCAAGGCTGGATTAAATTGGCCAACCAGCCCTAAATTTAGGAGACAATAGGAAAAGTTTTAATTGCTTCTTAAAATAATGGAGTCAAGACAATTTTAAGAGTTGAAGGATTCAGAATTGCAGCTCTTCTAGAGCTTTGCCAACAAAAAAAGAGTGGTGTTCTGAGTGGGATGAGATAGTTGAGTTCTGATAAGCCACTTTAAGATCTCATTCCACTTTTCCCTACCTGCAAAATTGAGACAATAAATATTCTATAAACTGCCTTTAAAATCCTTGGGCAAAAGATACCATAAGTGTAAGTCATGTCAGCTTTTGTGCCGTCAGCATAATATAACTGGAAGAAATCTGAAGCCTTGTCAAACTTGATAGCGTGGCTCTGGAAGCTAACACTTAACTAGTGGGGTTTTAGAATGGTTTCTTGAACTTCTCAGCATCTCCCACTCTACAGTGGTGGAAGTGTGCTGCACAATGTGTACTCTGAGGTTACCAAGTGGGGCTGGTCGGGAGAGTGGTTTTTTTCCCCTGGTGGAGAGATTCCTTCTCTTAATTAGAGGAACATTTTAGGACTGTCAGAAACAGTAGCTGCTATAGACTAGGCTCCTGCTGCTTTTTTTTTTTCTTGCCAGAGGATGACATAGTGCAAGAGTTCCTGTCAATGGACATATGCTACAAGATTTCAGATAAGGTAGGTCCTCCCTTGCATCCCAATTTACCACCTTTTAGTTACTCCATAAATAACTGAACAATTATTCTGTAACTCAAACTTCAATGGGGAGAGCCTTTACCCTGACAATAAAACGTTTTCATTTACTGGTCAGTCTCTTCAATTTCTGCAGGGAATTATCACTTTTTAAAGCTGGTCCAGCATGAGGCTACAGCCTCAGCAAAGATGGGTGTGGAATTGAGTTTGGAACCGTAAATCACTCTCTAGTAAAGGACCTTTGAAACTGCATAGGTTGTTAAACTACACTCTTGATTCCACCTGACTTTCTTTTTGGTGCTTTTTCAAAACAAGCATCTCTATCGACCAGTTATTCTGCTTTTCATACCCTTTCCCCCCCTCCTTTTGTCTTTAAACTTGGATATGATTCTCCTGTTCTGCTTCTATTAAAGGTAACTTTCTTGTTCAGTATCTTCTAGCTATGACTTTGACTTACTTCAAACGTGCTGGCCTGCCTACTAAAGAGTACACGCGGATTAATCTTTTTTCTGCTCTGTAAGTACCTCATAGTTCTTTACCCTTGTTACTCGGTAGAATCCCACCATGTAACTGATTCCTGGAACGTTAAGCAGAGCGAGGCCTTTTAGGTCATGTCCAGGTTTGAGTGCTGCCTGCCTCCTGCCTTGGCAATGCTAGCATTGCTAACCTGGATCTAGCCTGTTTCTCCGATGACTGTATCATCCAGCTTCCTGCTTCTGGGCTTGTCTGGTGCTGTCAATAGACTATTTCCTTCTCCTGCTGCAGGTACTTAGCTAATGACATGGAGGAAGATGAAGAGGATTACAAGTATGAGATCTTTCCCTGGGCACTTGGTGACAACTGGAGGCAACTGTTTCCACAGTTCCTAAAAATGCGGGATAGCTTCTGGGCTAAAATGAACTACCGAGCAGTGGTCAGTCGGCGATGCTGTGATGAGGTTAGCAATAGCCAACTAGCTTCCCTGTTTCCAGAATACTGGGACTTTGTAATTGTACCAGAACGAAGGTCCTAACCCATTCCGCTTCTTGGGAAGGGCTGTGGGTTGTGTAAGGGAGGAAGGACGGTCTTGTGGCCAAAGCAATGTTCTGGGTCCAATTCCTGAATCTACTGGCGTGACCTTGGGTAAGTCCTGATATCTCCATCTGGGAAAGCTAGAACTCCTGCAAGTTGGGGAACTTTGGCCCTTTTCACACAGACACTCTAACACTGATAAAATGGGTGTTACATTTTATTTTACATGTTGCAGGGCACCCATAGAGCACACCTGCAGCCCTGAAACATGTATAATAAAATGTAACACCCATTTTATCAGTGTTAGAGTGTCTGTGTGAAAAGGGCCTGAGAGAGCAGAAGCATTAATGACCGAGGTGTTAAAAACACCGTAGGTGCAATCCAACTGCCGACGTACGCCGGCGGCAAGCACAGCACCAAGCTGGGCGGTGTGAGCTCCGTTGCGCAGGCGCAGCATGCGCACAGCAGGCCACTTCGGAAGGGGCGTGCCAATGCCTCGTGTGGCTTGCTGCGCCGGCAGCGCCCGTGCATGCCTGAGAACTAGCATATTCCAAAATGTGCCTCGCGTAGGCGCAGTTCATCACAGGGTGTTGAATTGCGCCCTGTGTGGTTATTTGGGGTGGAGTAGCTAATGATTTATTCAAATTTATATGCTGCCTTTTCCAATAAGGCTCAGGGTGGCTTACAGCAATAAAAGCAGCTACAAAAAAACGTAACTTCCTACAACTCTTCCCCCCAATCCACCCAACCCGTCCCTATCCCTACCTGACAGATGTCTGGCCAAATGAAAAGGTCTTGGATTGGCTTTGGAAGATGAGCAGGCTTGGGCTTAGATGAATCTCCTAAGGGGAGGGAGTTTTATAATCATGGGGCATCCGCTGAGAACACATCTCTGCACACCCTTGTTGTAGAAACTTTTATGGGGAGATGGTTTATGGAAGAGGGCACACTCAGCTGACCTCAGAGACCACAACGGGACATGAAGGAAGAGGTGGTCTTTAAGATATGTGGGACCCAAGCCAGTTAGGACTCTTTAGTTCAAAACCAGCACCTTGAATTGTGCTTGTAAAGCTATCCGTAGCCAGTGCAGATTCTGGAGCACTGGTGTAATGTGCTCCTGGTAACTTGCCCCAAAGCTGCTGCCTTTAGCAGTTTCCAAACAGTCAAGGGCATCCACATGTAGAGCACATTGCAGTAGTGTAGCCTTGAGGTTATGAAGGCATGGACAATGGTGGCCAAGTTCAAATCTGATTTTAAAAAACCCCCAAAAAACCCCAGTCTCTGCCTTATCACCAGACTTAACTGGCGAAAAGTGCTCCTTGCCACTGCTGCAAGCTGGCAATCCAGGTGCAGCAGTGGATTCAACAGCACACCAAAGCTGTGAGCCTGAGTGACTAAAGGAGGCTGGACCCCATAATTAACAGGGGACCTATGTCTCCAGGTCACAAGGTCAGCCAACCACCATCATTTTGGCATTGTCTGGATTCAGTTGCAATTGGCTTGCCCTCATCCAGTCTCCAACAGCAGCTAGGCACTGGGTGAGCACCAAGACTGCAGAATCTGGCTTTGGTCTTATCGACATGATGATGGCACTTCACTCCAATTCTCTGTACAACCTCACCCTGACAACCCCAGCCAGCAATGACCCCAATGTCTCCCAGCTAGCTTTCACCAGCCAGGACAGGCATAGATCTGATTCACAACTGCACCACTCCAAACACGCCCTCTGCATTGGCGGACAAGACTAATTGAAGCTGATCCCAGCAACTCACAGGACTGAGCTTCCCTAACCACCAAACTCTGACTTTGCACCCAAATTAGCAGCTCCCTAATTCTGTCAAATGTTTGCAACTTTATCTGTAAAAATAGGTGGCAAACTCATCACAGCAGGAGACTAATGATTCTAACTCCGGGTGGGTGGGTGAGTAAAGCTGCATTTGCACAAGACTCCTTTCACACCTCTTCAATGTCCCATGTGAGATTATAATAGCACATCTTAGCTGTTCTTGTGGTCCCTCCTTAGCTTTGCCAGGTAATTTTGTTCCTGCTGTTTGGTTTTTTCTTTGTTTTTTTTTCAATGCATTGTGGGGCCCTACGCTAGGCAGACTGACAACAGGATTAATCCCTTCCCATGTTAGAAATATGAATGCAAGGGAGTAAGTATGATTGTTGAACCTTGGTTTTTTATTTTTCTTAGGTGATTTGCACCAGTGGCCTAACCTTTTCACACACAAAAATGGGTGGGGGGGGAGGATATTTCCTGGCTGTAGCAACTTGTGTGAATGCATCAAAATGTTGTCCCTGCTGAGTCATTAGAAAGCAAGTGGAGAAGATTGTACAGCCCCTCTCATATTCTGTGGATAAGTAATACTTCAGCCAGTAATTTATTTTAGAATTGATTATTTTAGAATAATAAATTTGTCTCACATGGTTAGATTTTTCTAGTCACTGCAGTTCTTACCCTCCAAAGCCATGTGTCTTTGGAGAGGGCTGTGTGAAGACACCCAGTTCCTCACCAAGCCAGACGTTGCCCTTATTTCTAGCTCTGCCTGTGTCCAAATTATCTGTTTCTCCCTCTGCTTATGGTGGTGGAACAATGTACAAATACTACTGTTATACTCAGTGTTGGAAGCCTTGTACATGATCTTACCAGCTGTCCTGATTTTCCTGTTGCTTGTTCTGAAGAAGGAAGAAACTCCAGGAAAGCAATCTCTTTTGCAAGGCTTTTTTGAAGGATAGCCCAGCTGTGGCCAGTGCCTCTGGTCCATAGCTTCCTTCTTCCAATCAAGAACTCCTGCCCTGCTCCCCTGGAAAAGGAGTGGAGGAGTAACAGCAACAGCATGCCCCTGTCTCCATGTGGTGAGGGCGGTATGATGAGGCAGTGGAGTGCCACAGGGCCAGCAGCCCAATGGGACAGTAGTTCTGGCCATCGGGCAGCAGTTCTAGGCCAGCAAACATTCATTCACTGTGGCTCTGATGGAACAGACTTCTCAAAGACCGCATGAAACTCTTGTAACCAGAGTTACTGCAGAAAGGAAGTGCAGAAGGAAGGGGCAACAAAGCATTAAGAGTTGGAAACTTTGACTCATTGCATGACTTGCTCAAGTGCGCATTCCCAAACAAGACCAAATCATGACCGCTCTGTTCCACGGTAATTGGTACTGAGTCCCTATTGTACCCTCATACCTAATAGCTAACCAGTTTATAGCCATGGGAGTAAAAAATATCTCACTACAAAATAGAGCTTGAGACCTCCTGTTTTTTTACATACTGCTTTTGTCTACTTCATCCAGAATTTTGATGGTTCTAAGATGGCAACCTTTCCCATTACCCCATAAGCCAGAAAAGACTAGGATTGTGCTTTTGTTCTAGACTTTATTACCTAATTTATCAGGTTTACCCGGACAGCCTTTAACTATCCCTTGTCACGGACTAAGTTATTGACTCTTTTTTATCTAGATAATGGCGAGGGTGCCATCTCATTGGGCCTGGTCCCGTGAACGGCCTCCGCATCACAGTGGGGCTCTGAGGAGCTACCTAAAGAACGAGAAGGACCTGTTTCCCAGAGGACCTGGTGTAACACCTCCAACCTGCCCCATCTGCACATGTGAGCTGATCAGAGAGGAAGAATGTCCAGAAAGAGTTCCTGTTACCAGCACTGCCTTGAGCAATGACCTATTACCGTTTGCTAACAAGTGGTCCCAGGACTTGCTTAGCCTCCCAGTGACATTGGATACAGTAGCAACCTATAATGTGCAGAGTAAGTATTAACAAGGCAATTTGTCCCCTGGTTTCAGCTGTATCAGATCTCTTTAGAAAAAATGCAACATTCCTACTGCGAATGTGACAGTTGCCTAATCTGTGTATTCGTAGCCAGTAGTGAAAAAGATTTATTCAGTTGCATATATTTCATGCCATTTCCTGACTTAATTTAAAGCATGAAGCACACGCTCTCATAGTCTCTATAGCATTTCGTGTTTAGACAGAAAACTGAATCCTGACAAGACTTTAACAAAGTGCAGCCTAGTGAGATGATGTATTTCATAGAGGAAGGTCAAGTGGCCCATCATGGAGGCCAAGCCAAGTTCCCTTCGTGGTTCTCTGCCTTTAACGTTTTTGAATTTCTATCTGTTTCTTTCAACAGTAGCTGAATGGCCTTGAAAAGCTTCAGCCTTGTGGAAGTAGACACTTATGTCAAGAAGAAAAGGTTGTGTGAAGATTTCTTGGAAATTAGATTTCACAGAGCCTGGAGGGTAAACTCTCTAACGTGAGGCTTAAACATAAGGAGACAGTAGTTGACTGCACACCTGAACACTTTTTCAGGTAAATGGATTAGGGTGTGCAGCCAACTACTGTTTCTTTACGTTTAAGCCTCACGTTAGAGAGTTTACCCTCCAGGCTCTGTGAAATCTAATTTCCAAGAAATCTTCACACAGCCTTTTCTTGACAATTGTCTACTTCCACAAGGCTGAAGCTTTTCAAGGCCATTCAGCTACTGTTGAAAGAAACAGATAGAAATTCAAAAACTTTAAAGACAGAGAGAGCCACTGAGGGAACTTGGCTTGGCCTGCGTAACTGGCCACTTAACCTTCCTCTATGAAATACACCATCTTGCTAAGCGGCACTTGGTTAAAGTACATTTTCTTTAGCTGGAGTAATTCTCTCCTTGGACAAAGCTTAATATTCAGATTTATTTCAACATGTTCATTCTAAGTTGATAAAAGCAAAAGGGGCCCTGCCTAGATGTTTTCAAACATCTGGTGTTTCTAATACGCTGGGGTGGGCAAAGCTTCCTAATCCCAAGAGCCGCAACCATTGACCCCAATGGGGCCGAAGAGCAACACGTGTCTCTAGAGTCCGACTCCGTCTGCCCATTTCTGTAATATGGGAACGTGTATATATTTGTTATACAACTTTATACCTCGCCCCTCCTGCAAAGTGGTTCAGGGCAGCTTACAATTTTAAAACAAAAATATAAAACATAAAATACAAATATAAAACCACTTTAGGGGAAGCCATAAAAATATAAACCTAAAACAAAAACCCCACCCACCCTAGCCCTCAAACCCGTCCCACCCAACCCACCTCGCTCTCCGAAAGCCCGACGGAACAGCCAGGTCTTACAAGAGGGGAGATCCGGGACCAATTGTGCCTCCGCTGGGAGGGAGTTCCACAGCCTTGGTGCAGCCACCGCGAACGCCTTCTCCATAGTAGCCCCCTGGAACACCAGGGGACTGCGAGAAAGGTGCCCCTGGTCAGCGGCAGCAGGGGCTGATCCAGAGCCTAGGGGGTGAGGCGGTCTTGCAGGTAGATGGGGTCCAGGCCGTATAGGGCTTTATAGGCAAGCACCTGTACATTGAATTGGGCCCGGAAGACTATAGGCAGCCAGGGCAGATAACGGAGCATCGGTGTCATATGCTCCCAGCGGCCCGTCCCCGTAAGGAGGCGGGCTGCCTCATTCTGCACTGGCTGCAGTCTCCGAGCCATCGCCATGGGTATCCCCACGTAGAGCACGTTACAATAGTCCAGTCCTGAGGTGATGAAAGCATGGATGATATTTCATTTTTATTTTATTTTTCATTTCATTTTTTATTTGTACCCCGCACTCTCTTGCCACAGGCAACTCGAGGCGGCTTCACAACAAAAATGAAACCACTCATAACACAATTTACAAAAATACAATATGGTCAACAAGAGCCACAAAAAAAAATCACCCCCACGTTCTTAAAGAATAACTTAACAATGTCATATCTTCAGTCTCCATTACGCTACCCTCCTCACACGCCTTTCCTGCTGCCACCAGGGAAGGAGTCCTTCTCACCCCCCTCATTCCTTCCTGCTCTCACCAGGAAGGGAGTCCTTTCCACAATACAACATAAGAATTAATTTCTCCCCACCCCCCCTACATACAATTATAATACATAATTAGTTTCTACTAACCCATACAAACTTCATTTACAGAGCATAAGTTAAACAATCCCCCAACACTTCAATTTGCCTACTATCCACATCCTCCTTCTCCCCCCCCCCCCCCCCCCCCCCCCCCCCCCCTGCTCCCACCAGGAGGAGAAGCCTTCTCCAGTTCTTCGCAAAATTCATATTCCCCGACGGGACATGATAGTGGCCAGGCCGGAGTTTGAGACGTACGACTGAAGCAGTCACACCAGATGTAATTGGCAAAACATGCTCCTCGTCACAGCTCCCACCTGCACGCCCAGGCGGAGCTGGGAATTGAGGAGCCCTCCCAGACTGCGAACCTGGGGACCCAGTGGGGGGCAAACCCCATCAATGATGGGGGATGCCACACCCACTGCCTTCCCCGCTAACGTCACCTCCGTCTTGTCTGGATTCAACCTGTCAGCTCACCCGCGTCCAGTCCCCGTACAGCTGCCAGACACTGGGTAAGCACCGAGACTGCCGGGACTCAGTTGGATGAAAAAGAGAGGTAGAGTTGGGTGTCATGACACTGAACATCGAACCATCTCACGACCTTGCCCTGCGGCTGCGTATACACGTTGAATAGGACAACGGACAAGATGGAACCTTGCGGCCACCACACGGGAGGTCCCGGGGAGATGAAAAATAATCCCTGAGCACCGCTCGCTGAGTTCTTCCGACCAAGAAATAGCAAAACCATTCGAGAACAATCTTGCCCACCCTAGCGCGGTCCCACAGGCAAGTCACCAGCATCTCGTGGTCAACGGTATCAAACGCAACCAGTAGATCTAACAGAATCAACAGGGTCGAATGACCCTGATCCAGTTCATAGCAGAGGTCATCAGCCAAAGCCACAAGTGCAGTCTCCGTGCCATAACCCAGGAGAAAGCCGGACTGCGAGGCGTCCAGAAACCCGATGTGGTCAAGATGCCCCTGACGCTGCTGAGCCACTACCCTTCAGTAACCTTTGGGAAGGTTAGAGACAGGCCGATAACTGGCGAGGGAGTCGATATCAAGCGATGGTTTCTTGAGCAGAGGCTGCACCACCGCCTTTTTGAGGCAGCTTGGCACTTTACCCTCCCGCAGGGAGGCATTGACCACCCCCGCCCGCAACAGCCCCAGCGTCTCCTGGCTGGTCTTGACCAGCCAGGACGGGCATGGGTCCAGTTCACAAGAGGTGGCTCTCCGCCCCAAGAACATCTTTCACATTAACGGGCAACACCCACTGAAACTAATCCCACAAAACTGGACAAGGCGGTATAACTTCAAGTATATGTACCAAAGGATGCGTATCCTCCATGTGGACTTGTCTGGCTTGGTGCCTTTGTAACAAGCGAGGGTAGGAAGAACTTAACATGGCATTGAAGAGGGAATCGGAGAGTATAGAGATGCCTCTTCCATGCCCTTCAACACTACACCCCTCAACACTATACAGTTGATTCCTTCCTCGGGGTGGAGCGGGGGGGGGAGGACATCACCTCTAGTATAGAAAAGTGGAGACACTGTTGCCTAGAAATAACAAATATTCCTTAGACATGGATAACAAAAGGCATGTTATACAGGAATAACAGATAAAATGTAGCTCTTCATCCAAACTAGCACTCACTGTTCTTGTGCCCGTCCTCTGAGGAGGCTTCAGTGTCCTCATCACAGTACCTCCCACTACTGTGTGTTGTGGGGAGGGGTATATCTCTGGGCAGACTGTAGCAAATAGCATCTCTCTGGGGCCATGTCCATATGAGCAGAAACTACCTTCAGTGAGAAACCTTAGTATAACTGTGCATCATAAAAGTTCTGCAATTCTAAAGCCAGCTCGGAAAGAGCCCTCCCCTGAAGCTGTCCTTGGAAATTTCTGAGGAAGAATTCCCATAAACCAGGGATGGGCAAAGTTCCCAAGAGTCGGGTACCAAATTCTTCCTCTGGCCGAGAGCCACAAGATGCATGTGAGCCCCCCTTTGAAGCAGGCGGAGCCTCTCCTGCTTTGTGATTGGCTGGTGATTGCGCTCTGTGGTGTTGGCTGCCGAGATTCTGAAGAGGAGCAGCTGGGATTCGGCTGCTGAGATTCGGGTCTAGTGAACTAAGACACGGGACTATTAAGGCAGAGTGGGTCTGGGATTGGCCCTTGCCAAGAACCGCACTTGAACTGCCTGTCACCACAGTTTGTCGACCCCAGTCATAACCCACATGAAGACTCTGGGACATGCAATGTCAGTCTTAACCTCTTCACATGAACATGCCCTTGATGAGGTGTTCAGTGTCGGCTCTGAGGATCTTGCTAGGTTTCTGGTTCCAAGACCTTAGATTCATGCCTTTTGTAGCTAGGCTGTTGTGGTATTAGGCTCCAAGAGCCAGTTACTGTACAGCCTCTACCTTTTCATGTGTGGCCGTTATGAGCAGATTAGTGGCTCCCAATGTTTTGACTGCAGTATCCCATTTTGTGGACTGAAATATCCCCATGACTCCAGACAGCTATAGCTACAAATATTAAACAAATGGAGTAGAAATTCCTTCCCCTGTCATGGTCTCCCTGTTTACTTTGCTCCCTACTATCCTCTCCCCATCATCTTCTGCTCCCCGCTCTTAGCCTGGCAGTTTTCCAAGATGCTGGGGAGCGGGGAGAAGTGGAAGCAGTCAGTGCGAGTTGGCAGACTCTGGGCAGCAGGGCAGCAACTCTGCCTCTCCCCAGACTAGGAAACTGACATGCCAGCAGAGGAAAGTAGCAGGGCTTCTGCAGCAGTGGCAAGGCCTACCACAATGCCAGCATCAGCAGGTGCTGTGACCCCTTAAGAACTGCTGGATTAAATGCATTTTACTTGCTAGTGTGACTTGATGCTAAATCTGTTGGATTTCTTGGTTCACAGTCCTTCGGGAACCAGCAATTGCCTTGGAGCCTGATGAAGCTATCATGGATTGGCGATCTTTGGGGTGACCTCCCCCTTGTCCTCAAGGAAGTTTCTTCTTTCGAGTGGCATTGGACTTGTTCTCATTTTGCTGTTCACAGCCCTACTGACTCTTCGCAAGCACTTTATGAATGTTGCTGTGGCTGTGAACAGAGAGATTGTACGAAATACTTTATTTAAAACAAAAAAAAAGCTGCTGCAGCTATTCCGTGTGCCTTGTGTGTAATGTGTAAATGCTGGTGTCCTAGCTGGGCAGGCATTTAATAAAGATGTCCAGGAAAAGAGCTACTCGTTCAGCTTTTTGTGTAACCTAAACAGTGGGCACGACAGCAGCTTATGGCGTTGCATTTCTAAGTGTTTGAAATGAAGATGCGATGGCGGGAGGGAGGTCTGGAGGAAGATCAGCTTGTAAATGTTTATAGAACTCCTCAGATGTGTAGAAAGTGGAGATGCCGCAGCTTCACCTACAATAGGTAAGCACCATGGAGGAATGAATTGAAGGGCACTGGGCTTGCCGGGGGGTGTGTGTTTGTAAGTGGTTAGTATGTCTTAGTCATAAACATGTCACAAGTCTCTTCTAGTAACTGCACAATCCTGGCTCTTCCCTCTTGCATTTAACTTGCTACGCTGGGGAAGGGCACAGGAGATCAGAGTGCTGTTCCTATCCACACTATGGTGAATAATCTGATGGAACAAAACACCTCTTACCACTGTTCAATTGAGGAAAGTAAAATCTATTCAACCAGAATCAAAATCTGATGGCTTTTGGTTTGGTGGCCTCTGTAAACTCCCTCTAAGGAACCATTCCAAGACCACACTCAAGCTTTTAATCAGCCTGAGCATCGTAGCATGTCCCCAAATGGGTGGGTGAAGACAGTGCTTAAGTGAGGCAGGAAACCTCTGCCTTTAAAACCTCAAATGCAAACAGCTGTGAGTACCAGGTCTCTTAAGACTTATTCCCTGTACAGATATTCCAGGGCTTGCCTACATTTGGCTCAGCTGGAGAAACCGTTCTTCTGTGTGGGTATAGCTGCTGCAGTGAGGGGTTACTCTAACACACAGGAAGGCTCTGAGTGACCCATGCTCATTACTGTGTGCAAACAGTATGGGACCCATGCTGGGGGAGGGGGGTTGCTAAATTGGTCTGTCTCAACCATGGGACAAAAGACAAAGCAGTGAAGACAACTTATCGGAGCAACTTCAGTTGGTAAGTGCGTGCAAGGCGAGCTTTTCAGCTTCACAAGGCTGGGGAGGAGAGGAAGCACAAAATACTCACTAAGAGACGTTGGTCCGATAAATGTTAACACCTTAACTGCTTTTCCTTGTCAGCCGCCTGGGGCAGGCTCTGAAAAATAACAGGAAAAGGTTGTGGGGAGCGGGGAGTGCTCTCCTGGGGCAATTCCCCCCCTACATGCTTCTCCCCCCCCCCCCCAGCACACGTCAGATCACATTCCAGTTTCTATTGATTAGTCACATGTAATGTGGGGAGAGAAGGCATGAACTCATCTATCTTGCTGAAGCTTGTCCAAGTAATTATAACTATTCTAGGAGAGTATTTAATTTTAGTGCACTGTCGAGCATGCAGCTAAGGTGTGGTCTGAGATCGTTTGTGTGAAAAGCAATTGCTAACTGCACTGCAGGGGTCATCTCGTGTATTCTTGCCCTTGACTGTAAAATCAGAACAACCTGTCGCTGTAGAGTCATGGCTAGGGGTTTCCACCGCTGGATTAGCAGCCAACTACAGCTTGCAGCGTGTCTTTTGTTCTGTTCTTTATTTCTGTTTCCTGCATCAAGCCCCCACTATTCAGTCTCTACCCCCAGCAGGGACGGAGCCTGCTCCAGGAGAAGGCCACAGAACTGAGGATACATGCTCAAGAGTAGGGCGCTGGACCTGCCAACCTCATCCGTGGGCCGGGCTCTGCCTTTTATGCCCACCCCTGGCCATGTGCTTGCAACATATTTTCCCCTATTTCTTTACCATTACTATAGTCTATACTCCAATAACCTGTGGTTTAAGAGAGAAGTTACGGTCCTTACCAATTCAGTCATGCTCCAAAAAGCAAGGAAAGTGCAAGTTAAGGCTCCTGCCGTATCTTCTGTGCCATATAAGCAGTAAAGACGGAGCACAGTCTCACACATTGTGCTCGCTAACAACATGGGCTCCATGCACCCACCCTTTGCCTTGGTCTCTCAGCCCCAGTCCTCTTCCTCTAGTTACAATAAGCAAACTTAGGAAATCATCAAAAAGGAAGCTGTGGGGTGAACGTGTGTGAACATGACCAAAGAAAAGGGGTGGAAGTAAATTCTGACAGTTGCTATTAGTTCATTTCCTGGTGTGTTTACCTTCAGTAACTCAGTAGTGTCTCTCACAAGCACTGTTCAGAACTCTCCGTGGCTCTCACAAGCACTGCTCAGAACTCTCCGTGGTAGGGACCTGTTGCCACCGTGCATTAAAGTCAGTTCTGTAAAACACTACAGTAGGTGCTATAAAGAAAGACTCCACTTACTCTGTTTGTGCTTGCATCTTACCCAGGGGCTAGTAGGATGTTTTAATGGTGGAATGATGTCAGACATGCCACTAATAGATGAATGGACAGTTAATGAATACCTGAGAAGTAGATAATTGGCAATTGCCCTTCTCTCTCAATTTAAAAATCTTTTTTTATATATAGCATCCCCCTGCTATGGCACTTGGAACACCTTACACACAACACAACTTTCAATCCTCACAACAACCCTGTAAGGTAGGTTAGGCAGAGAGAATCATGTGACTGTCTCAAAGTCACCCAGTGGATTTCTGGCTAAGGCGAGACTTGAACTGAAGGTCACCCTGCTACCTCCCAGTCCAACTACTGCACACTTAGCCACTACACCACATTAGCTCGCTGAAAAATATGTTCATTCTGTGGGGTGTGTGTGTTAAACATCATTTTTAATGCAGAGATTTCAAAACAGTACTTATTTATTTATGTATCAGGACCTCATGTGGGTCACACCATCCACAGATGAGAGTAAGCACATTCTCACACACATTAAATCAGCGCTGTTTTCTTTTCCCCGCATATTAGAATGATTTGGGAAAGACTCCATGCGCTTATTTAGCCGTTCTCCCGTTTGTTTTTCCAGCCCATTGAGGGGCAGCCAAAAGCTACTTTTACAAGCGCACAGTTGAACTGACTCACATAAATCCTGTATCAACTATCTTGCTTATGTAATTAATAAATTTACTTCTTTATGAAGAAGTGTCTGTGTCTAACATTGGAACACAAGTGAGCAACAAGAGCCCTCAAGCTCTTGCGAACCCAGAGAGTAAAGAGTCTGTAAACGGGAAGGATCGGGCCCTTGGGTGACAAAGGAGTTGCCCCTGCGGCAGACTTGAATTAGCCAGAGAGAGAAACTGATTCAAGCGGACTGTGCGCGAGGGAAATGGAGTCACTCAAACCCGGTAAAGTGGGGGTGCGGCCCCTCCAACCCGTGACAGCTACCTTTACAAGCACACGTTTGAAATGACTCGCATAAATCCTCTTGTTGGAATGTCGGTGTCATGTCAGTTACACAGCACTTCGCTTCCTCGACTCTCGCCGCCGCTCCTCTCCGGGAGCCGGGGAAGCGGGGCTCTGTGTAGTGACACGATTAAAATGCTGCTTCCTAAATGCAGTAAGTTTCAAAATGCACTTAAATAAACCCATACGTGAATAGTGCATGGGTTTATTTAAGTGCATTTTGAAATTGACTGCATTTAGAAAAAGCAGCATTTTAATGTGCGTGTGAATGCAGAGATTCCCAGTTCATATGTAATGCTCTTGACAAGCTACCCCAGTGCGGGGTATCATCCTCTTGGTAAATGGAGCAGCTCACCCCCTGGCCCAGGCTTTAAACTGCAAGCTGCTAAGAGTGGCTTTGGGGAGCTTTTTCTGAGGCACTGTCCTGCCAGGGAGGTTCCATCCAGCATGGCAGCCCCTTGGGGAAAGCCTCCAAAGCCGTTCTCAGTGGCTTGTAATTTAAAGCCCCACAGTGGGGGGGCAGGGGGGAGCAGGAATCCCTGCTCTCTCCTCCTGGTGTGGGACTTTAAATTGAGGTGGCCTTTTTCCAAGGGGCTGTTGGACAGGCTTTAACGTGGGCTATGACTTCGGGGGTTTCCCAAGGTCAGAGCCCAGACTAGCCACTAACATGGCCCAGGAAAATCCTGGGCCGATATCTGGTGACGCAAAAATAGACGTGCTGGTGGCCAGCAGGCCCAAGTGTTTGTTTTTACCCTATGAAAACTTTGGGTGATGCAGGTCAACATTTCTGTTCTTTGATATGTCCCAGGCCTATTGGCCGTTTTTAAAATTGCCCACATAACCCTGAGACAAAAATTGTTCCTCTTCACGGTCTCAGAACTCCTCCGAGTGTGCCTTCTAGTTCCCTTAGTTTTAAAAGGAGGCTGTTTAGCTGGTAAATTGGGGGCTATGGCAGATTTATAGCCATGATCTGTCGTTAAGACTTTCAGCATATGGACCACGCCCCTGTCCCTAGTTTTAGAGAAAGCTCTAGCAGGGAACACTGATCTACTAGAAAAACGGTCTTTCCTGGCTATTATTTCAGAAGCCAGCGACGAAGAACTGAGTTTCACAATCACACCCCCTATGCCTACTCTCACAAAGAAGGAGGTCTGTCCCCAAAATATCCCGTCTAGTAATCGGTAAATTGGTGAGAACCCTCAGATGTTCAGCAATTATTAGGGGCGTATCCCAGAAAGGAAGAAACCCATTTGGCAGGGGCAGAATGGTAAAGACTATAAGCGTGATTTCCACCACCCAGTTCCATCAAAATCTCTTTTTCAGGTTGAGGCGAAAACAACCTCTTTTTTCCATAATGCAGATCAGTGTCCAAAGAGGTCCTTAGATCATCTGCTTTAATAGAAAGTAGATTTAGCTGTTCAAACATGTGTTTAACAGTCAAAGCAGTTAAAAAGACATGTTCTGCTAATAAGGACGCCAGAGTAAGATCATTCAAATCAGAAGCACTGACATCAACTAGCTCTTGCTGGTTGTTGCCCATATAATTTGAGGCTGTATGAGCCCTTATCTCCAAAGATGTATCCAAAACCTCTAAAGAGGGAGAGGCTACCTTGGCAGAATAGGGGCCTCCCCCCCACAAGGATCGAAGGAATTAAAAGTGGGAATTTCAGGATGCACAATGTCCTGCCTATTATCACCAGAGGAAATTAAGAAAGCATCCACCCTCCTTGTCTTTGCCGTGTGGAGATAGTAGTGTGGGTGATACCCCCATCCAATTTGTTTCGTGGACCATTGCTGGTTAGTGGAGGAATTTAGTAGATAAAGATTTTTTGGCTTTCTTGCAAACGTTTGATAATATCTGTGTCCAAGAAACTTGGGAAGTTTCCTCAAACATTCTTGATCTGGATGGGTTTAGGTGCTGGAGTATTCCTGCCCGCCCAATCCAAGGAAGAGGCCGTCCCAGTGGAGGGTTAGCTACCTTTATTTCCTTAGAGCTAGATATTACCTGTGAGGCTATTAACCTGTCTATAGGAAATGTTCTAACACTTCTCTCTGAGGTCTCCTTTCAGCTTATCAATGTTTATTTGCCTCCCAAGAAGGATAATTTTTCTTGTTTAATTTGTTGGGATGATTTAGTGGAAGTGATGACCCTGCATCAGCAAAAATTTGCTGCTGACAATATTCTGATTCTGGGTGACTTTAACGCTAGGATAGGCTCTGGTTGTATGGCAATTAACCAAACCAAAAAAGGTAACAGTTTAAAAAAAACTTAAATGCACAAGAGTTTTCTTAAAATAAAATAAAAAACCAAATTCAGTACAATTACAATTCAAAAAGCATTCCACTCCATACATTGCTACAAAACATAAACGCCAAAAAACATAGAAATTATTTCAGAATCTGAGCAATATTTAGTATTTTATCCTCATCAACATACATGTAATATATGTACTTAATTCCTTATCATACATACTTTTATTCATTGTTATCAATAACTAAACTTTCACATTTTTCCATTATTAAACTTTAATTTATCAGCATAATTCGACAAGGAACAATTTTTTCAGAGGGCATTAAGCCTGTTTTTACAGAACTTCATTCTGTAGAATGAATTGTACCACATTCTTAACTTCATTGTATGAACTGCTGGCGCGGGGTGAGGTCGGGGCTGGCACAGGTTGGGGGGATTGAGGTCAGGGCTGGCAGGGGTTGGGGGCTTTGAGGTTGGGACTGG
>QEPC01008495.1:437253-447686 GCA_003113815.1 Sphenodon punctatus
GGGTGAGGTTGGGGGTGAAATCTGGGCTTGCGGGGGCTGCCGGGGGTGAGATGGGGCTGGCACGGGGTGAGATCGGGTTTGGGGGGGGAGGCAGGACTGGGAAGACTGTGTGGGGTAGCAAGCTGGCTCACACACTGGTAGGGGTGGCCACGCCGCTTCCAGGGGGCCCGGCAACAACAGCAGCAGCAGCCAACTGAGCTCGCAGGGGGACGCCGACCCAGCCCTTCCCCGGCTCTCCGACAGGAGAGAGGAGCTCAAGTGTGCATGCGTGACCCTGTAGAACCGATTTTTTATTCAATCCGTTTTGGCTGCACCAATTACTATCATATTTCAGAAGCAGTTGCTATTGATCTCATGCTGCAAGCCTGTGAAGTTTGGGGGCTCAACCCATCCAGGGGGTGGAGATATTGATGATTCAAAACCATGAGGATGGTGTGCATTTTGACCACAACCAATTAACGTTTAAGCAGTCATAACATTTTATTTTCCTGATGGATCTTCTTCACACTTTGTGCATTTGATGGTCCTCACAACTTATAGCCATGGATAAATTTTCAGCAATGTAGCTCAAGCGGTTTCTTCAAAATCGGGGCTTCAGCAGTCCCATGTTTATAACGGAGAGTGGTTGTGCATTTAAGTTTCAGGCAGCTATTGCTGCCTGAAAATTAGGAAATCCTTGGGCTTGGTCGATCCCAAAGAGGGGGAGAACAGCTAGAATTTAGCTAGAAACTCATTGAGCATGGGATTAATATGGCAGTTCAGGAGCTGTATACGTTGGTTTTAACATACTCTCTGGTAGGGATGGGACAATCGGCGTATTGTCGTTTACCGTTTTTATCAGTATCGGAGTAATCCGATATCAGATTTATCGGTATTGGTATATTGGTTTTTTAACATTGCTGATTTTTCGGATCTTTAACATTACAGGCATTGTTAAAATGGCCCGATGTTAAAGATCCAAAAAATCGGCACTGTTAAGAAACTGATATACCGATACTGATATTATCGGTATTATCGGATTAATCCAATATTGCTAATTATCGACATTATCGAATAATTCCGATACCGATAGCCCCATCCCTACCCTCTGGTGATCTTAAATGGTAATACCTCAGGAGATACCCAGGGCGATTATACTTTTGTAAATCACCGTGGGATTATGCTCTCATCTCTCCAGCCTTGTATGAACATGTGGACTGTTTTAAGGTGGATTTTTGTATAGAGAGTGACCATTTTCCTATATAGGGTGGGTTACAGCTCTCTAGCTTAAGGAAGGAAATGTCATCTCCAAACCCTTGTGATGAAGTGGAGACCAAAGGTAGGCATAGAATGAAATGGTCTTCTGTGGTCCGTGACCAAGTTAATGCCCTCCTTTTTTCGGAGGCGGCCCTTGATTGGAGAGCTAAGCTCCAATCAACTTGACAAACTTAACAGCCAACTATTGATTAACCTTCACTGACATTTTCTTGTGCAGATACTAGTATCCAAATGGCCCTAGAAGCATTGGATATGTTGGAATCTGAGCTGAGCATTTTGCTGTCAGTAGCGACCGATGGAAATTGCAAAAAACAAACAAACCCACGAACATAAGGCTGGTGGGATGATGAATGTGTTCAGGCCAAAAGAAATCTGAGGGGAAAGGGTCACCTATTTAAAATAAACAGGAGTCATATGAATGGGAATAAGTTAAGGAAGCAGTATCAAATGTTATTGTCTGAGAAGAAAACTGTTTACCACAAAGAGCAATGGAACTCCCTTCTAGTTATGTTAAAAAATAAAGACTCTCGTGGATTTTGGAAAATTGTGAATGGCTCTTGGAGTAATGGACCCATGTCTGTGGAACCGAGGATAAGCAAATCAGCCCGGATGGAACATTTCACGAATCTTTTCAACAACTCAGTTCCTTCTGATAGACGGTTGTAAGTGGATGAGTCCTCAAATCTGCCTCCCTGGATACCTGTGACCATAGAGGAAGTACAGGAGGCATCCTGAAAAATGGGAAGGCCCCAGGTTCCGATTTCATCCCTGGAGAGGTTTTCAATTGTTTTCCAGACTGGTGGGAAGTCGCACTGGTTAATCTTTTTACTTTGATTAATAATACGGGTACAGTTCCACCCACCCCCCCTTTGGAAAGTGGGGGTTGTAGTACCGATTTATAAGAAAGGTGACTGCGCCAGTCCTAAAAATGATAGGTCTATTAGTCTGTTGTGCATCATTTCTAAGATTTATACCAAATTACTTTTAGGGAGGTTGACCAAATGGGTAACTGAGAACAATATTCTGGCAGATGAGCAGGCAGGCTTCCAAAGCTCCAAGAACACAACAGACCACTGCTTTCTGCTCTCTCATTTAATTGAGAAATTAAAAGTTAAGCGGGCTAACCTTTACGCTGTGTTTATAGATGTTACTGCGTCATTCGACCGTCTGACTAGAGAAAGGCTGTGGTATAAACTTAGCGAGTTGGCGATTGAGAGACGGTTACTATCTCTGATACATCCCTGTATATGGATACATCGTTGATGGTCCTCACTAACCTCAGGGATACTTTGACTGCCCCAATTGTAACCACTTGTGGGGTCAGGCAGGGCTGCCTGTTGGCCCCTACTCTGTTTAATCTTTATGTAAACCATCTACTGGTCAAATGCCAAAATAATGATAAATAAATGGCTCCTAAAATCGGGGATCGAAGAGTGTCAATATGAATGTATATAGACGACACAGTCTTATTAACTTCTTGCACGTTGGGTCTTATCTGACTAATGGATGATTTTGGCGCTGAGTGTCTAAAGGAGGAACTGGTTATTAATGATCAAAAAACAAAGGTTATATTTTTTTCAAGACATTTTAGGCTAGAATCATGGTTCCTGAATAAGAACAAATTTGAACAGGTTCAGGTATTTAAATATCTGGGAGTAATTTTTACTTATAATGGCACCTGGTCTACGCATCTGAGATCTCTCAAACAATTAGCTCTCTCATCTATTGTGTTGCTCCTTCCGTTCCTTGGAACCAGGGGGGGTTGGGTAACCTTGCGGGTCCAGCTCTTAAGATTTTTCAGATGAACTAGATTCTACAGATTTGCTTTGGTGCCCAGACATGGGGTCTTAGTAAAATGCTGCTGCTGTGTCTCCGACGGCCTGCCATGGCCCCACGGGCACCCCTAGAGCGCCCCAAGCTTCCAGGCGGCCAAATTTACCAAACGTTTGGGGGAGGATCTGAACTCCATGGGACTGAACCCACGAACCCGAACTATGTTTTCGGGCCAAACGGCCGAACCCCGTTCTGTTCGCACATCCCTAATGGGCATGAGTAGGGTGTGCCTTGTGTAATAAGACCCTATGTTTCCCTCCTCACTGGCAACCCTTTTTACTCCCTTGATTAAAGGACTGACATCCACCCTTATCTTCCCACCTTTATTCTGGTCTGTGGAAAAACCAGCAGCTGATAACTGCTGTGCCTTTTGGAGTGGCTGGCTCGTGCTGCTAGGGTTTCTTGGCCAAAGCACCACTCTTGTCCCCAGAAACTCTGCTGCGAGTTCTTTTCACTTGCTAACTGGCAGGGTCTCCAGCCACCTGCCTGTAAAAAACGGCAAACTGCATTGCTTACTCAGTCAGGAACAGAGCTTTGCTGTGCCAAGGGGGTCATTACCTATATGCATTGACCAGTATCATCATTTCACTCTTTCCAACTATGCTTCTAAGTAGCTCTACAAATTAAATGGCTACAGTTGCTAATTTAAAAGAAAAAGACAACCCTTCCGTGCAAATGTAACTAAGTTGCTCCTGAGTCGCATTGCAGCTCTGGCTGCAGTCATTGGAGTGGAAAGAATACTCCATCTCTTATTAATATCCTGCACCGTGTATTAGGGTTGACTGACAAGCAGCAAGCTGGTCTTGTGTTATTTTTATCCTAGAGGGAAGAGCATAACATGCCCCAGACAAACCAACCAAGAAGAACATGCAATGGGGCTGTGTTCTCGTCTGGATGTGGGGGGAAGCCAATCTTTGTGTCGCCATCCCCTTTTTTTCCCTCTTGGGCCAAAGGAGAACGATTTTTCCGCAGAGAAGGCTGCATCATGGTGCCTGTCTGGAACAGCAACACACTTTGCAGAGGGTTCCTTTTGGAACCTCTTCGCCCGATGCTACAATGCAGCCTCCGCTGGACTTGAATGACAGCTCTTCAATTCAAGAGCGCCATCCCCAACTGTTTAGAAATCATGAGCCAGACTTTAAAAACGGTGAGATTCCTTTAAAGCAGGGGTGGGGAACCTTGAGTCCAGAGGACCGGCCAAATGCATCCCGTGACTAACTTTCATTTGGCCCCTTTCTAGTTCCCGGATCTGGCTCCTGGATCCAATTCCTACCCCTAAATAGGGCCAGTAGGGAGGCCAATTCTGGTAGCCTCAGGTCCAGCACTCCTGAGGCCCCGGGATGGGCTATTTCTGTGGGACCCTCTCCCCGCCCTTGACTCTCAGCCCCTGGGGTGACTGCTTCCTCTGTCCACTCGCGGAAAGTCCAGCTGACTTGCTGGGCCACTGGATCCCGCCCACCGGCTCCTGTCCCCACCTCTACTCTACCAGACTTTGCTCAGGACCAAATTAGTTTAGATGGGGGCTGATGCCACTGATCAGCTGCTTGGTGACCAAGCGCTCTCACCCTGGTGATCAGCTGATGAGAGGTAGCATCCCCCTCACTTCCCGTCTACGGCAGCCCCATCTCTGTCAGAAGAGACTGGGGCTTCTGCATCCAGCCAGGGTTAGTGCCTTGCAGAGCAGCAGCAGCAGCAGGACCGACAGGGTCTGGAAGAGTCCTGTTTGGGCGCCATTGAAAGGCAAGGAAATCAGCAGCCGTGGGACTGCACAGCTACAGGGCACGGCAAACACAGATTAAGAGTCGCATGGTGGCTTGGCAAGGGGGGTGTTCTGTGAATAGAATGAGCACAGGGAGAGGGGCTGCAGGTAGGAACCAGTGCCGAATCCAGGGAAGTTGGGGCCCCATACAAAGTGGTCATGTGGTCCCCTCCTAACATAAGAATGTTTGAGGGGCACACACTGACTCACTCGTTAGAAAAAAAGGAAAATGAACAAACAGGCATGTATGATGTATATGTTGTGTTGATTTTTTAAAATTTTGTTTGGTTTATTCCTGGGCCCCATGGGTTAGGGGTCCCCTCCTGAATCACAGTGGACCAGGCCCTTCACAGACTGGGGCACCCCAAAATTTTGCTTTCAGTCATTGTTTTTTAACCACCATATAGATAAGACCTTTGCCGCCCTCAGAAACCTATTGATGTGTGGATGGCCAGAGATCCTTTTGTCCCTGATTACTGATAGGGTGCTGTCCGGTGCAGGGTGACCACTTGTCTGGCAACCATGTGTGCTCTTAGGCCTTTGTTCAAGCCATCTTGAAGAAAGAGCAATATGTCTGCAATTCTTCGGTTTCCAGGATCCAGCAAGAGAGTAAGGCACCAGTCAGCGAATACCCGCCAGCTACACTGGCAAATTTGCTTTGGCTGCTTCTTGGAAGCCATCAAGGTATGAAGGGCAGCCTCCAAGTAGCTGAAGCTCCTTAAGGCCGAGCGCTCAAAAACCATGCAGTTAAGCAGAGAAACTCCGGTTTCTCATAATGTACGGGACCCTGTGTTAGCAGATCTGGCTTTAATGACAGCAGAAGGGGTTGTGACTTTTTTAGTTTTACAAGATCCGTGAACCATGGCCTCCTCGGTCAATGGGGTGCTACAAGAACGACCGTGGCCCATTCGTGGCGAACCCCGAAGATGGTCCTGCCTGTCAGAGGGAAAGGTGGAAAGGCGTAGAGGATTCCAGCGTCCATCTGCCGTTGACAGCATCCATTCCTTCCATGTTTGGGTGGTGACCTCTGGCGAAGAACCTCTGACATTTGGCGTTGTTGCTGGATGCAAAGCGGTCCGGTATCGGCTGGCTAAAGGTCTCCTTTATCTGTTTGAATGCCATGGGACTTCGTGACCATTCTCCGGGATCTAGCTTCCTTCGGTTGAGTCAGTCCTCAACATTGCCCGCATACGCCCCTTTCTATCTATCTCCTCGGCCAAAATCCTTGTTCATGCCATGGTTATCTCTCGCCTCGACTACTGCAACCTCCTCCTTGCTGGCCTCCCTCGCTCCCACCTGTCCCCCCTTGTTGCAATCCAAAACTCTGCCGCCAAGATCATTCACTCTGCCCGTCGCTTCGACCATGTGACGCCTCTCCTCCTCTCCCTCACTGGCTCCCCCTTCCTGAACGTATCCTGTTCAAACTCCTGGTTTTCACGTTCAAATCGCTCCATGACCAAGCTCCCCCTTACCTCTCGGACCTAATCGCCCTACGCGCTCCTGCGCGCGCTCTCCGCTCTTCCTCTGTCCCCTCCCTCGCTCTCCCTCATTTCTCCTGCTCGCCAAACCGCCTTCGTCCCTTCTCCCTCGCTGCCCCGCATGCCTGGAACTCCCTCCCTGCCAACATCCACCTTGCCTCCTCCCTCCGCTCCTTCAAATCCCTCCTCAAGACCCACCTTTTCCATGATGCCTTTCCCAATGCCCTCTAGTCTTTCCCCTTGCTCTTACTGTCAGCCCTCCTCTGCTGACTGCTGCTACCGACCACCTTGTAACCAAGCCAAGTACACGCACCTGAGACTTCGCATCCGCCTGAATGTTTGTTTGTCTTCTCCCATGTCTCTCCCGCTGTCCCCTCTCCCTGTCTCCCCCTCCTTGTCTTTTAGATTGTAAGCCACAGGTAGGGACCGCATCTGATTGTATGTTCTGTACAGCGCCAGGTTGCAACTGGCGCTTTATAAATGTTTAATAATAATAATAATAATCAGTCCGCTGTGTTGTTGTGGCAACCCTGGATGTGAAGGACTGACAGAAACAAGAGGTGTTCCTCTGTCCACAGCAGCATCTCCCTGGCCTCTGAGACCAGCAGCCTCCAGTGGGAGCCGCCAGAGTTCCTGATATAGGCCATGGCCGTCATGTTGTCCATGGAAATGAGGACCTGTGACTTCTCTATGAAGGGGGCGAAGTATCGTAGAGAGAGGTGACCTGGCCGAAGTTCTAGCCAATTCACGAAGTGCTGGAGATCTCTAGGGGACCACGTGCCCTGCGTGTATTTGTTCTCCATGTGAGCTACCCAGCCCTGAAGACTGGCATCTGTGGTGATTATTATGTGCCGGAAGGGTTCAGTCAGGGAAACTCCAGGCTGAAATCAGAGGGGATGGAGCCACCAGGTGAAGGTCTGCAAGGCAGATGTTGGAACAGCTAGGTGCCCCTTGGCTTTCTGCATTATGTGACACTGCCATGGGAGAAGGAACTTTTGTAGCGGGTGGAGATGTAACCTGGCCCATTGTAAGTGCTGAATGCATGAGACCATGAGTTCCTGAGAGCTCGCCACTGCCAGTTGAGCCAGAGGGACCCTGGGAAGGCTGGCCACTGTCCCTATGAGGTCTCTGATCTTGTGTTGCCTCAGGGGACGAATGAAGACTCTATCCTCGAAGGTGTTGATGATGACCCTCAGGTGTTCTAAGACCTGGGACGGACAGAGGTGGTTCTTGGTGAGGTTCAACACAAACCTGGGTTGTTGGTTTGTCATTGTCATTTGTCACTGTTGTCACGGGGGTTTGGGGGTCCAATACCCCACTTTCCTGGGTTGGGTGACTCAATTTCCCTCACTTGCAGCCCACCTGAACCAGTTCTCTCTCTGGCTGATTCAGTCCTGCAAAGGGGAGAATCCTTTTGTCACCCAAACTCCCAGAAACCTTCCCGTTCACACACACTCTCTCTCTCTGGGTTCGCACGTGCTTGTAGGCACGAGTTGCTCACTTGTGTTCCCAATGTAGAACAACGGAAAGCACTTCTTAATATATAAGAAAGTTTATTGATTACATCAGCAAAGATAGTTTGACACAGAGTGGCTAATAAACAGTAAAATAACAAATTCCTGATCTGTACCGTGTTAGTCCCTAAGTATATCTTACCCTGCAAATAGCCCATGCATTTGAGTTCATTATCAGCCCGATGTTGGAAGGGCTGGGCCTTGAGTCCTTAAGTTGGTTAGAATCAAAGTTCTTTCTCAATGCATCGCTTCAGAAAACTGGCATGAAGGCTCCTCTGAGACTCAGCTATTCAGATGTTGAACTGAATTCCAATTGTCTCAAGTCTCCCCTGATAGCAAAGGTGTTTCCTTAAATACCTCTGCAATCCCTTTGTGTGATTTTCCCGCCCTGGAGAATTTTGTGTTACTCCTGCAGGAAGAGCTTCATTTGCAACTCCATGGGGTATGTCTGGTTCTCCAGAGTGGGCTCTCTGAATCCACATTCTTTTATCTCTCTCCATTTCCTGGAGTGCGTTTCCAGCTCTTGGTTTTACATTACATGAAGCGAGTTTCCAGTTCTCAACTTTAACATTACATACATGTTTAACGTTTTAGCTTTACATATTTGTTAGACCTATAGTCCAGTATCTCTTTGTGACAACTGTCTCCTCTACAGCCTTCCTGGCCTCGATTTTTGAGGGTGCTCTCATGAGCAAGTCGTCGAGGTATGGATGGACTGCCATACCTTGAGAGCGTAGGTCGGTGACCAAGGGTACAGGATTTTTCGTGAAGGTCCTTGGGGTGCTGCAGTGCTCAGAACTGCCAATGCAATCCGTCATAACAGAAGCGGAGCCATTTTCGATGAGCTGGACGGATTGGGACATGCAATTATGCATCCTTTGGGTCGAGTGAGGCCTGCCACTCCCTGCTTTCTATTGCCAAACAAATTGAGGATAGTGTTTCCATTCTGAACCTTTTTGGCTGCACGAACCTGTTGAGCTGTTTGAGACCGAGAACTGTGTGCCGTTCCCCATTTTCCTTGGAGACCAAAAATAGTACGTAATAGTGTCCTCGAGTCTGCTCGGGGAGTGGAACTGACTCTACGGCTGTGATGGTAGCTAGGCACCAGATTTCCCCTAGCATGACCTGATGTTTGAGACCGTTTCTTAATTTTGGGGGGATCCGCGATAGAGGTGCTTGGGTTGGCTCGCAAACTTTATCGCGCATCCCTTTGACACTACCACGAGTCTGCGGTCATCCCGACACACCTGTTGGCAAAGTGAAGCAGCCTGCCCCCCGCACAGGAAGGTCTGGATCTTGTGGGTGAGGAGAATAATCAGGAGTCCTGCTTCGTTTGGGGGCTCCCTGACCCGGCCTGGTGTTTTTTTTATCGCACATTGTAGCGATCCCGGTGTGGCCATCTGTCTCTGGCTCCACTGGCTCTGAAGGGAAAGGAGGATGAAGCCCACACTCCCATGTATGAAGTGAACAGAAAGGACCTCTTAGAGGGATGAAAGGACTATGGAGTCTCCCTGGACAAAGTTCTGGAGAATGCCGGAAACAAGGACGAGAAATTGTCGCTACAACAGTTCAAAATTGGGCTCCGTGGCCCACATGCTTCTCACACTCCCGTTGTCATTTCAAGGTCCTCATGGACTACGTATTGAGAGGCTCCCGTGAGATCTTGTGTACAGCCTGCACTTGACTGGTTCCAGTCCTGGAAGGAGCAGGGCACTCTGGGACCGCTACTGGTATGGCTGGGGCCTCTGATCACTGCCCCAAACAGCTTACAGGCTATTTAATACCCACCCACTGTGCCTGCCCAGTGATATCCAGGCACTTCAGTCCAGTCCAACTAAAAAGCTCCCTGTGGTGAAGCCAGGGTGCAGGGCCTGGAGCAAAGATAAAATGAGGGGGCCTTGGTGACCCCACCTAGGTTTGCCACCTAGGCAAAATTTTAAGCAACACTTATGAAAAATAGAAGTTGGAGGACCTACACTGCCACCGCCAATGCAGACTCTCCAACACGTATTGTTGCTTAAAAATGTGCCTAGGTGGCCACCCTAGCCCCAGCCCTCCCCTGTGGCCCCAGCTCTTTGGGTGTTTTCAGATGACCGCAGCCCTGCATCTGCTCTGCTTCTTCCCTGGGTGGCCCGTCTTGTAGAAAGTCGGCCCGCCCGATGCTGACGCGGAGCAGACCCTGCCGGCCCAACACCATAGCATTGCGATCACTCTAGCCCACAGCTCTATGGTGGAGCTCCCTCTAGCCCACAGCTCTATGGTGGAGGGAGGGTGGAGGGGTGCCAGCGCCACATGGGTGCTCCTGGGGCTGGGGAACTTGCCGGCTCCTTAAAACCCAACCCAGATGGGGCTGGAGGCAGCCAGATGCAGGTGTGCACCCCAGAGCAACTCCAGGGTGGCCAGCTCCACGTCGGCGTTGACACGACTGTGTGTCTTGGGGGCAGGAAGCGGGACTGCTCTTGTGTGGGTCGGTTCCTTCCTGTCAGGGAGGTCCCATCCGGTGGTGATGGGCAATTGCTCCTCCTGTCCTTGGGACCCAGGGCCGGCCTTACTGCAGGGCGGCTAGGGGCGGCCGCCCAGGGCCCTGCACTT
>QEPC01008495.1:447955-501734 GCA_003113815.1 Sphenodon punctatus
AGGCGGCGGCGCGAGGAGCGGCGGTTCGGCGGCAGAGCAGAGCAGGCAGCGCGGGGAGCAAGAGCAGAGCAGAGCAGGCGGCGAGGGCGGTGGGACTCTCGCCACCAGGATGCGGATCTCCTGCGTGGCGGCTGGGGGATGGGCCCGGAGCGGAGGAGGCAGTGGAGCGTGAGTGTGTGTGTGTGAGTTTGAATGAGAGTGTGTGTCTGTGTCTGTGTGTGCAGTGTGTGTGTGTGTGTCTGAGAGAGAGAGATAGGTGAGAGCATCGTGTGTGAGGGGTTTGAACACAACTGAAATCGCATGACTTGCAGTGACATCTCTCTCAGGATTTCCAAACCTCCATTTTACCACACACGCCTGTGTTGGGAGTGTTGGGAGGGATTGGGGGTGTGAGAGAGATGAAAGTGGGTGTGTAAGCTTGAATGGGTGTGTGTGTGAGAAAGAGGTGAGAGCATGTGTGAGAGTATGAATGGGTTTGAGGGGTATGTGTGAGAGATAAGTGTGTGTGTAAGATTGAATGTGTGTGTGTGTGTGTGTGTGAGAAAGAGAGTATGTGAGTATGAATGGGGATTGAGAGGTGTGTGTGAGAGAGATGAAAGCGTGTATGACAGTGTAAGCTTGAATGGGTGTGTGTGTGAGAGAGAGGTGAGAGCATGTCCTCCCTCACCCCGATGGCTGCCCCCACTCCCCCATGGCTCTTCGAGGGGGAAAGGGAGCCCCCCGCCCAAGGAGAGGCCCAGCGGAATGTCCCTGCTGTCCTCTCCTGCCTAGCAGCCTAAGCCTGTCAGCCTCCAGCCCGGCTCCCAGAAGACCCAGGCCCAGCAGCAGCTGAGCTAAGTTTAAGGGCCACCTGGCCAATACCTCTTCCTCCTCTTTCTTCATATGAGCTCGTTTGTGCTGCTACACGCGTCTGTGGGGCCTTGGGAGTAGAGTGGGGCCATCTGGGGGATGGTTTGGGAAGGGGCTGGGGGCGCTGTGGTCGTGGGGGAGTTATTTCGTGTTTGATACGTTTAACTAGGTTTTTAGCGCTTTGGTGCTTGAGACCCTTAAATCCAAGAACTGGAAAGGGGTCACACTGACACAGTCTTGCTGAGAGCTGCTCTGGGCTGGAGGTTCAGTTCCTCATCCCTGCTTTCATGGGGGGTGCTGTGTCCGTGGGGGGGTTGTTTGATTTATGTTTGATCAGCTGGATCTATGTTTGAACGCCTGTGTTGGGAGTGTAATAGGAGCCAGGGCTCCCGGGTTCTCGAGGTGGGGAGTCGGGGGGCTAGTGGGTTAGTGCAGGGGGGACTGTGTGTGGTAAAATGGAGGTTTGGAAATCCTGAGAGAGATGTCACTGCAAGTCATGCGATTTCAGTTGTGTTCAAAATGCTGGAAATGGGATGTGCGTGGTAAAATTGGACTCAGGCTGTGACTGGGGTGCTTTACAAGGATGGGTCCCTGTGTTTTGGGTTTATAAATTATTTATTTTAAGCTTGATGTGCATGTAGACTGTGTTTTCTTCCATCCAATGTTAACCCTGGGAACTCCTTGCTGCTGTGTTTTGCCAGTGTTTTCTGTGTTTCCCTGTGTTTTGGGTTTATACATTATTTATTTTAAGCTTGATGTGCATGTAGACTGTGTTTTCTTCCATCCAATGTTAACCCTGGGAACTCCTTGCTGCTGGGTTATGCCATGCCACTGGCCTACTGCCCCCCTGGCTCTGCCCCTAGGCCCACCAGCCTTACTGCCCCAGTGCCCCTCCAACATCAAAACCCACCAGCCGCCCCTGGGAAGGTGCGTGGAGCTGAGGGGGGGCCCGCATATTGTGTTCGACCAGGGCCCGCACTGTGTTTTCTTCCATCTGATGTTAACCCTGGAAACTCCTTGCTGCTGTGTTTTGCCAGTGTGTTTCCCTGTGTTTTGGGTTTATAAATTATTTATTTTAAGCTTGATGTGCATGAAGACTGTGTTTTCTTCCATTCGAGCAGCCCTTAGATCCAAAAAAGCAACATCAAGCTTCCCATTTGCTGCTCTATATTTTTCTATCAAATGGTATAAGACCAGACATCGTTCTATGGTAGATCTCTGCCTGGATAGGATGAAAAGGAGGCGCAGAGCAGAGTGTCATCAGCCTATTGTGGGGTCCCGCGGGGTTCTAACCTGTCTCCCCTCTTGTTCAATGTGGATCGAAGGCCTCTGGGCAAGGTTATTCAGAGGTTTGGGGTGAAGTGTCATCCATATGGGGTGAAGTGTCAACCACTCTGCCCTGGTTGCCTATAGCTTTCTGGGCACAATTCAAGGTGCTGTTTTTTTTAACCTTTAAAGCCCTAAATGGTTTGGGGCCCACATATCTGACAAGATTGCCTGTCCTACCGTGCCCCATGGCGGCCCCAGTGATCAGCCAGGAGCACCTCCCCTTGTGGGTCCCACCTGTTAGCAGGGAGCTGTTCTCAGCTGCTGCCTGTGGAATTCCCTTCCCATGGTGGCCAGCTGAGCCCAAGCCTGGGTACCTTCCAGAGATGGTGGAAGACCGTTTTTTTATTTGAGCGATCATTTGGTGGGTGAAGCTAGGGGTGGGGTTTGGAGTAGGAATGAGAGGGGAGGTTTGGCGGTGGGGAATTGGGAGGGGTTGTGAATATGTTGACTGTTTGTGAGCCTGTGGGGAAGGAGCCTATACATTTGAGTAAACAAACGAACACCCTTTGGGCCCCCACCTTCTGCGGGGCTCTCCGAATCGTCCCGTTGGGCCCCATGCCCTGCCCCGGTGAAAAGGGGGTCAGTAAATAGTGGGGCTGCGGCTAAGGGCAGCAGGAGGGTGCACTTACAATTGGGGGGGGGAGCCCCTGTTGCAGCAGCTCCGGGAAGAAGCCCCCATTCCATCTCCTGCCCCAGAGCCAGTTGCCCCTCTCGGGGCAGTGCCCCTCCGGCTGTGCCTGCGCCCGCTGTGCGCGCCTCCTCCCCGGGCCGTTGCAATGCGGTGCCGCCGCTCGCTGTAACCCGAGCTCACTTGGTGCAATCGCAGGGAGGGGGCAGCGGCGGGGCAGGGAGCCGCCCCGAGCTCGCTTTTTGGAAGGAGCGGCCGGGGCACCAACAGGAAGGAGGAACCGGGGAAGGAGGAGTCGCGGGGACGGAGCTCGCCCCAGCCTCGCCTCGCTCGCAGGGGAGAGACCTAGCGCCCAGGCAGCAGCTGCCGCCGCCGATCCGCACCGCCGCCTTCTCCAGACAGGTACCGGGGCTGCGCCGCGACGGGCGGGCGGGCAGGGCAGGGCAGGGCCAGGGGATCGCGGCTCGCCGGCAGCCAGGCAGAGGCAGCGGCTCCTTTCTGTTCCAGCGGCAGGAGCGGTTACACAACCCGGCAGAGCGCAGACCCTCCCCGGCCTGGCGCGGCTGGCTTTGCCGAAGCCGCGGGGAGAGTTTGGCCAACACTTGGGCGCGATGCCAGGCTCCCCACCCGGGTGTGTGTGGGTTAGCAACCCCCCTTGTCCACGGGGCAGGGGTGCCCACCTGCTCCCCCCAGGCCCCAGGCTTTAGAGCAGAGGCAGAGCAGGAAATCAGCAGCAACGCGTGAAACCCAGTGCAGCTGCCCTCCGCAGAGCTCTCTTCCGGATTAACAACCCCGCAACAGGCATTCTCACAACCCAGAGGGTTTTTATTTAGCCCCGTTCCAGTTCCTGGATTTGGTCTTTTGGCTCAAGTTCCTACCCCCCAAGCGCTGAAAGAGTGAGCTCAGATGAAGGGGTTGGAGATGAGGGGAGGCACAGATCTAGGTGCTCCCCTTCCCTTTGGCCCTTGGATCCCAACTTATATGCAGCCCTTGAAACTTGTAGAGTGGCCCCTGGGAGGGGAAATGGTTCAACGGAGTATTAGTGTCACTTCTCAGAAGAGTTGTGTTTGTTACCCAGGAATAACCAACACTGATTGAGGAAGAACGTGAGAACAGGCTAGTTAGGAGGTGTGTCCTCACAACCAGAGGGGCTTTGGGTTTGAATCAACAATGCTGTGGCACTGAGCAGTCCAGGGCAGCAGTCAAGCAATGCCTGACACCCCTTCTCCAGTTCTTAACAGACCATCCCTGCGGGCGAGGAACAGGAAGGAGGAAAACTGCTGCCCCTCATTCCCCTTTAACCGTGTCAGTGCTGATAGGCTGCCTAGGGTGGCTCATCGATCTATTGAGGCTGTAGGGCAGGGGTGGGGAACCTAAGGTACTAGGGCAAATGCAACCCATGGCTAGTTTTTTATTTTAAAAAATGGACCTTTTCCAGTGCCTGGATCCGGTCCCTAGATCCAGTTCCTATACCCCCCAAGCACTGGAAATCTGAACTCAGGGTAAAGAAGCAGAGATGAGGGCAGGCGCACAAGGATCTGGGATGTAGCCATGGCACAGATCCATAATCTGGACCCGCCTATTCCTGAGCACACGCCTTGAGATTGGCCACTGTCAGAGACAGGATGCTGGGTTTGATGGACCATTGGTCTGACCCAGCACGGCACGTCTTATTGCTCGTAGACCCTCAATTTCTGTGCGGCCCTTGGAGCTTCTGCTAATTTTCAGATTGGCCCCTGGGAGAGAGAATGTTCCCCACCCTTCATGAAAGGGCCGCAGCTCCCAAACGCTCTGTTTTACTAGTGTAAAATGCAACGTGTTGCTGGCCGCAGTCAAAGACAGGATGCTCTGCCTCCACCGGACCACTTGCCTGACCTAGTCTGTCACTTCTAAGGAGTAACTCTTGCCTTGTAGGAAAGTCCCAATCTAATAGCATTCTGTCACTGGGAAAAAAATCACAATTGGGGCATTTCACTGTTGGTGGAAATTAGCACTTTCACTTTACAGTAAGTTTATTAAGTCTGACAGTGAGAGCAAGGTCTGTGCTCATTTCCTCATCTGTGCAATGGGGCTAATGAAGCAGAGCAGTTCATTGACGTACACCAAGGCCTGGCCGTCGGTCATTGTCACGGCTGGGCAGTTACTGACAACTCCCAAGCATTGAAACAATTGTGAGTTAGCTCCCCAAAGTCACGTGATTTTAAAATGAAAAAGGCTTTTTTATTTGCCTGCTGTTTTGCAAGCGTTTGTGTAATGCAGGGGTCGTCCGATATCCCCACAGCCACCAGGGCTGCGGGACTAACTCTTTAAGCATGAGAGCAGAGGTTCTTGTGTGTTCTTAAGGCTCTGGGAGCCGAGGCTTTTAATGAAAACGAGACTTCATGTGGGACCTGATCGGAAATGGCAACGCCGGGTCTTGGGGACCTGCTGTCCTGTGCTCTGGCCGCTGGATCTCTGTCTTGCTGCAAGGCTAAGCCCGATGTGGGGCAGGGCCAACCGTTCCATATGATGACGGCTCAGGGTGACTATCCCAGGTCTCGCTCTTTCACTCCCGCCCAGCAGGGCCCCCCAAACCACCTCCTTTAGGGCCCCATGGCACGAGGCCACGGGGAAGGGCCACCAGAGGCCCCACATTTTATCTTTGCCCCGGGCCCTGCAAATTCTAAAGGCCGACCTTGCAATGGGGAGGGAGATTCACGATGCTTTCTCCCCACGGCTTCCGACTTGTGGGCAATATGGGAATGACTTAAGCCCCACCCCTGACTTCCTGGAAGCCACGCCCCCCCTCCCAGCAATGGCGCTCTCCCTTCTGTGAGGAGAGGGAGCCCCAGGAGAGGGTCGCTGCTCCCCTGGAGGAACCCCTGCGGGATGCTCCAGGGGCAGAGCGCAGGGACGCAGCGGTAATGGGGAGGTTCGCCTGGAGAATCCGACGCCCAGATCTTGTAGAGAGGGCAGGAGAGGAAGCACCACTTTCTTCCTCCGTGTCACCTTTTTTCTTCCTGGGTGTTTGTACATGGACGTTCTCCCGGGCGGACTGGTCGAGTTTATTATTCCCTGCTATAAATTTAGACAGACATTTCTATTTCGGATTGAAATCTTAGCCCGGAATAGCCGATTAAACAGTGATTATGTTTCAGCAGTAGCAGGGATGAATGGGAATCCCACGGTGCATTGCATGGTGTATTTCCGCTGGGATTTCTGGGATTGCTCCTCCCTGGGATCTGCTGTGCATTCTGAGTGCCGTGCCTTATAGATAAGAAATCCCGGGCACCTGCAAATTGCAACCATGGGTGAAAACAGACATGACGCTAACCACCCTTTAACCACCCTTGGTGGTTATTTATGCAGGTTGCAGGGCTGTATTGGTGCCCTATGCAGCCCTGAAACATGCATAAATGACCACCAAGGGTGGTTAAAGGGTGGTTAGCGTCATGTCTGTTTTCACCCAATGTATCATTTGAAATGAAGGGCCTTCTCACTATGAAGAACTTGGGAAGTTCACTGTAGCATCAGGTGTGTATGAGACTATAGAGATGGTCCTGGATAGAGAGGCTGTCAGATCTTGCTAGCAGTCTCTGTGATCACTTTAAGCTCAGTCCAAACTTACTGTTTACACATTCCTAAAATGGGTTATTTTAACCTGGGACTAATAAACCCGTGAAAAAGAGGTTTTATAAGCACAGAGACCTGGCTCTTTTATTTATATAATATTTTTATCCCGCCCCTCCTGCCCTTTCAGGGCAGCCCGGGGCGGCGAACAACAATATAAAAACAATTTAAAATAGTTACAAATTCATAAAATGCAGGGGGGGGGAGGAAACAAAAAAACCCTCCCCCTCGGCAAAGGTCTGGCGGAACAGCCAGGTCTTACATAAATGTCAAAACAACAGGAGGGTGGGGGCCAACCGAGCCTCCTCCGGGAGCGAGTGCCACAGTACGGTGGCGGCCACCGAAAAAGATCTAACATCGGTGGCCACCCGCCTCGCCTGGGGAACCTCCAAAAAGGCCCCCACGGATGATCTCAAGGGTCGCACGGGCACACGGGGAGTGAGGCGATCCCGCAGATAAGCAGGGCCCGGGCCGTGAACGGCTTTAAAGGTCAAAACCAGCACCTTGAACCTGGCCCGGTGCTTTACAGGCAGCCAGTGCAGAGCCCGGAGCACCGGCGTCATGCGCTTCCTGCGACCCGTCCCCGTCAGGAGCTAGCGTCTCTTCTGTCAGGCGTCTGGGGGTGGGGGAGAGGAAGCGGGGAAATGGAATAGCTGGGTGGGAGGGTTGTTTTATATACACAGATCAGGAGATGTGGGAGGCTTTGAATTTTATATTTTAATTCTAAGCTTATTTTTATATGTATTTTATCTTTATGGTATTTATTGTTTTATAAAGTGTAAGCTGCCCCGAGTCGCTTTGGCGAGAGGGGCGGGATAGAAATATACAAAAATAAAATAAATAAATAAACTTTGTAAACCTGGGCTTGTTCTACCAGGAACACTCATAATAAATGAACTTTTAAGCACAGGATCAGAAAAATAAACCCAGACTTAGCATCCATGTAAAAACACCCCTTGGAGTTCTCATTTCTGGATGTTTTTAAAGATAGGCTTTGTGAAGGCCCATCCAGGGGGCTTCGGTTTAACCAATCCAAGAGGGAGGGACTTGATGCCCTCTTGTTGCATCTTCCTGCCCTATGAGTGTATAATCTTTATTCCCCGGTGTACACGGTGGCAGCTGCTTTGACACCTGCTCCTTGCCGAAGGATGCCTGCTGGAGTCCGGGGGTGGTGCTTGGAGCGTGTTGAGCATTTGACAGAGATGTTGTTTCAGGCGAGCCCAAGGGAGTTAGATGCCCATGTCAATGGGATTGGGGCACCTCATTCCATTTGGTACTTTTAAATTCTCCCCTCGTGTTCCCTTCTCCCCTGTAGTGAGAGCACCCCATCTTCCCACCCTGCGGAGTAAAAGCTGATTGCAGCTGATGTTACCCTGCCCCTTAGGCGTCCTGGGGCCGGCCAGGCTAGGAGCGAGAGACCAATTGAAAGAGTCCCTGTCCTCCAGCATGATAGGAGAGGCTAGTTAAATCCACGGAGGGGATGCCCGTCGATGGCTGTGTGCCAAGCCTCTGACTGCTGCATTCTGGCAGCAGAAGAGACGGGGGGGGGCTCATTCCTTCATTGCCTCGTGTCTTCTATGTTCTCCCGGGAGCATCCGGTGCTGACCGCTGTCGGAGGCCGGATGCTGGGCTCGATGGACCACTTGTCCAGTCTGGCCCAGTTTAGCTACCGGTGCCACATTCCCTTGCCTTTCTGAACCGGGGAAGCGTGTGGAGGCGAGAGCTGGACTCTCAGCCTTTGCTGTGTGAGGGGCTGATAGGGCTGTCTCTATCTACCCACAATCACATGTGGCCCAGCTGCAGAGCGGCGCTATCAATCGGAACATCTGTCAACGCTCTTCCTCGCCGCGGCAGGGTCTCTAATCCATGCTCTTCTTCCTGATCAGAGACCCACTGACTTTTACCACCGAGCACTGGGCAGGGCACCCTTGGCAGCCCATCATCTAAGGAGCGCTGCCCAGTGCCGCTCTGTATCGAGGCCCGGATGTGACTCCCATAAGGTCAGAACTGAGGAGCCCCCAGCTCGTGGACCAACTCTGGATCTTAAAAAATCCCTGGATCTTACCCTCTGGCACTGAGTGAAGTCGGGGTGGGGGTGGGAGCACAAAAGGATAAGGCATGGGTCTATGGCACTGAGCCAGGATCCGGACCCTCCCCGTTCTGAGCACGCCCACTTTCAGCTCTAGCCGGTCTGCAGCGTTTGTAGTCCCTTTCCAAGTGGCCCAGGGGAAGGTGAAGAGAATCCTGGCATTGGAAGGGGTATCTGCTCGGTGGCAGGATCTCCTCTCCCTACAGCATTGCGGTTGCTCATCCAGCCGGATTTGAAATCCTCCAAGGAGGGAGATTCCACAGCCTCCCCCACCATCGCCCAACAGTCCTTACGGTTTGGAAGGTTTTCCTAATATCCAACCAAAATCTCCCATGCCGGCATTTTAAACCCATTCCCGTTCTATCGTCTGTGAGAACGGAGGACAAACATTCATCATCTTTTCTGCGGCCTCCTTTTAGATATTTGAAAACTGCTCTCGTGTCGTTGCCCCCGTCGTTGTTATTCTAGGCTAAGCGTTCCCATATCTTCCAGCCTTTCCTCATATGGGCTCGTCTTCCAGCTTCTGCATCATCAAAGGCCATTTTTAGACGAGACGGTAACGCGCAAGTCCACCCAGTGGACACGTGTGGTACTGACCGTTTGGGAGGTGCCTGCTCCCACAACTCCCCCATCTCCCTGCACAGAGCAACCGGGGAAAACCTGGGTTGCTCCGTATGGGGGCATGGGTGGCCAGTGGGTGGATGGGGGGGGCACACATTAAGCACACACCCATCTGCTGCTCTCCCCCACCCACCAGAAGTGTGTGTGCGCTCCACTGACCCGCCCACAGTATCCATCCAAGGGTGTTTTGAGACAAGCATCTCCTCGCGCATTATCCACTGGTTGCCATAGGTAACGAGTGGGGACGTGCTGTCTGAAAACACCCTGTGTGACGTTCCCTGGTGGCCAGGACTTGGCTCTCTCCAGATCCTGCCCCTGCTGCTACTTTGCAAGACCCACCCCTGGCTGGATACGGTTTGATGGATCCAGTGGCAAAGCATCCCGAGTGACAAACAGCTGATGGGGGGTGGGCAACAGCAGCCCACTCACCAGCTGCAGCCTGACCGGACAGGGATGCTACAGTCCCTCCCTGCCAGCTGTCTGGCAGGGAGGGGTTTGGATGGTGGGGGATCCGGCAGGGCAACGTCTCTGCACGCACTCCTCCCCGGGCATTTGGGGTCTGGGGTAGAGCTTCTGGGACAGGCTCTGAGACCCAGCACCCCCACCCCCTGTTCAGACCCACTGGTGGCTCTCATTCCGCTCCAGGAGGCCACATTAAGTAGAAACCAGCTACGGAAAAACTTCAGCCCCTACTGGTGCCGCCGGCAGCTCTGGAGAGGGAGGATTGGCGAATGAGTGCATGCACGTTACGGGCCAACTCCCAACTCCCCCTTCCTATGGAGATGGCTACGGTGCCTGGGGACAGTGAAGCTGCCCCCTTGAGCCCGTGCCGGGTCTGGAGAGCTGCAAGCCATGGGGATGTCTGACACGGTCCATGGCTGAAGTTAAAAAGCAAGGGTTTTCAAGAGCGTCCCTGCTCCCTTTGGGATCTAAGGGGGCAATAACACGGAGTATAAGACGAATTAGAGACCAGGAAATACAGTGTGAAGATCCCGCAGTTAGATCTCAAAAGAGATCACCTAGCTACCTCCAGATTAAATTAATGCCCAATAAACGGAGTTATTTGTGCCTATGGGAAGATTGGCGCCTTGAGCAGGCTCTAACTTTGATCCGTCTCAATGTATTTCCGTCTGCAATGCTTGAGGGTAGATATAAGGGCGTTCCTAGTGAACTACGGATCTGTCAGAGTTGTACCGAGCAGGCCGTGGAAAATAGGGCTCATAGAATCTTTTCATGTCCCACTTATGCAGGTGCCCGTGGACTCTTCTTGGATGCTCTTATTGAGAGGGATGCCAAAATGCCCCGAGAAGAAGTTCTATTGAAGCTCTTGAGTGGCTACAATCTAGACGATTCTAAATTAGTGGCTAAATTTTGTGCTCCTGTTTTACAATCTAAAAGGCAACTGACAATAGATGTCTAAGAACATAAAAGCGATAATGATGTCGGGCAAAATTGGCTTCCTAGAGATCATAAGTTCCTGGCCTAGTCTGATTTGTATGATTTAACAGAAGAGGAGAATAGGATCTAGATATGATTTAAAACGTACTTAATTTGTGATAATGCATCAATTTTTTGCTGTACATTTTATCTTGTTATCGCCCTAATGGGCCTTGTGTGTGTGGATGAATTGTTACAGCTTATACTAAAAATTTAAAACTTATCTGATTTGATTTGACATGGTCCATGGGTTCAAGAAGCAAGTGAGCCCAGCGTAGCCTACGCAGCTAGGGTGGCCACTGAGACAAATGTATTTTTCATAAGTCTTCCTTAAACATGTTGCAGGGCCTTGGGTGCCAATGCAGGCCCTGCAGCATGTATTTTTTCATAAGTCTTCCTTAAAACATTTGCCTAGGTGGCCACCCTACACTGCAGCCGTAAGGAGGAAGGGTGAAGAGAAAGTTGGCTGAGTGGTTATTAAGCTAGACAAGTGGAACTTAGCAGAGCTGGGTCTCTGCTACAGACTGCGTGACCTTTGACAAGTTGCTTAAGCTGCCTGCTGCCTCAGTTTCCACATCTGTAAATGGGGCTCACAGTCCTCTCCATGGCTTTAAGCTCTTCAGGGGTTGCTTCTTTGTTCCCAGTCCTCTAAACACACTCATACGTGCCCAGGAGTAGCTCTGAAGCAGTGACTCTCAAGGCTGTGTCCCAGCGATTGCAGGGTTGGCACGTTGCTGGGTTCTAGCTTGGTGTCCTCAGCACTTCTGTGATACCGGCAAGGATGACCACCCCAAAGTAGGCAACTTGTGAGGCTGGCTCTGTCCGTGACCCAGGTGCCCCCCTTCTCCTCTCTGCTTCCAGCTGGGTCTAACAGCTGCTTGCCAAGGCCACAGAGGGAACCTCATCTCCTGATTCCTAGGCCAGCCCCCTATTTGCCTCCAAAGGGACCACCTTTGCTGGAGTCCAGTTTGGCTGAGTTGATGGCCCATGGGGAGTTTGTTTTTTCCCCTAGTCCAATCACTTCACACAGAATCACCAGCTCCCAGGCTTGCCAAAATCTCAAGATTGGCTTTAAAATTGCGAGATCTTCCTTTTTAAAGCATCCACCTATTTTGGACCTCACTTCCGAGAATTTCTCTGCAGTCGTGAGCGCTAGGAATGTACGGCAACTGTAAAATGAAAGCTAAGATTCCCCTTTAATTCTAGAGCTCAAGATCTGGAATGGAACATCCGAAGAGCTGAACTTTAGTGGCAATGCATGGAAACATGGTTTCTCTTTGGACAGATTTAGTATCTCCTTTCTCCTAGGGAAGCATTCTTTCTACCAAGCATCCTTGGCTTGGCTGGTTCCAGGGCTCTTTGATCAGCGGTGAGAATCTCTACCCATAATTTTGCAACACGGCAAAAGGACCCTCTACCCAAGGAAGAATGACCCAGAGGTCCCAGGTCCCGGCCCCGCTGGAAGGTGGAGTAGCAGGGTCCCACCATGAGCCTCTTCAGGGACGAACTAGTCATTATGGTGACTAGGGGGCTGGGGAGAAAGGCTCCAATGCTGTTCTGTTACAGCAGTTCTGCCGTGCCCCATGGCTGAGATGGGGGCAGGCCTGCCACCGCTAGCCCCACAGACACCCCCACTCGCCCTGGTATGCCTCGTTGCATTTGCTCCTGCAGGTTGCCCCTCTCATGCCACCCTAGTTACGCCACTAGGTTCCTCAGGAGTGGAGAACGTCGGGCCCGGGGGCCAAATGTGGCCCTTGGTAAGTTTTTATGTGTCCCCTTTCCAATGCCTGGATCCATTCTCTGCCCCCCAAGCACTGAAAACCTGAGCTCATGATAATTGAGTAGAGAGGAGGGCATGCACACAAGGGCAGGGGACAGATCCATGAGCTGGGCCCTCCTTTCTTGAATAAACCTGTTAAGCACCCCTGCCCCCAACCTCTATGTAGCCCTTGTACTAATATTCAGTGTGGCTCCCAGGACAGGAAAGGTTCCCCAGCCCTGCACTAAGCTGCAGACTACGATTAAGCCAGTGATTGCTGAAAGGTTTGGACCAGCATATCTGTGTTGAACCAGACTTTCTCATGGATGTGCCGCCGGCAGCTGTGTTGGGACCAGTGCTGTTTAATGTATTCTTTAATGATTTGGAAAAGGGTGTTAAGAGTGAGGTGATCAAATTTGCAGACGACACCAAGTTATTCAAGGTAGTTAAAACACGAGCAGACTGTGAGGAACTGCAACAGGATCTTACGACACTGGGTGCCTGGGCATCTAAATGGCAAATGAGATTTAATGTGGACAAGTGCAAAGTGATGCACGTAGGGAAAAATAATCCAAACTATGCGTACACAATGCTGGGTACTAAGCTAGGAGTTACCACTCAGGAAAAGGATCTGGGGGTGGTTGTGGACAATACAATGAAATCCACAGCGCAGTGCGCAGCAGCAGTCAAAAAAGCAAACAGAATGTTAGGAATTATTCGGAAGGGGATAGAGAATAAAACTGAGGATGTCATAATGCCTCTATACAAATCAATGGTGTGACCGCACCTCGAATATTGTGTGCAGTTCTGGTCGCCCCATCTCAAAAAAGACATAGCTGAACTAGAAAAGGTACAGAGAAGGGCAACAAAAATGATCAAGGGCATGGAAGGGCTCCCGTATGAGGAGAGGCTTGGTAGGTTGGGGCTCTTCAGTTTGGAGAAGAGACGACTGAGAGGAGATATGATAGAGGTCTATAAAATCATGAGTGGTGTGGAACTAATAAACAAGGAGCAGTTATTTACCCTCTCAGCTAGTACTAGAACTAGGGGACACTCCATGAAACTCATGGGTGGCAAGTTTAAAACAAATAAAAGAAAATATTTTTTCACTCAGCGTATAATTGGGTTGTGGAATCTACTGCCAGAGGCTGTGGTAAGGGCCAGTACTATAGCTGAGTTTAAAAGAGGTTTGGACAAGTTTCTGGAAGATAGATCCATTAGCAGCTATTAGCCAGACAGGATCAGGGAACATGACGGGAGCTGGGGGAAAACAACAGGGAATGGATCCCCCATTGTGACCCGTTGGGTGCTTCTCCCAAGCCACCGTGATTGGCCACTGTCGGAGACAGGATGCTGGGCTAGATGGACCGTTGGTCTGACCCAGAATGGTACTATGTTCTTATGATGGCCTGCAGCAGCGTTGGTCCTTACTGGCACTGTGGGGCAGGGGATATGACTGTGCGGATCGCTGGGCCTTCCCCTGGAGATGTCTGCAACACTAGCAGGGGCTGACGCTGGCTTTGCTGGAGCTGTGCCCAGGGTAGCCCAGCAAAGCTGGGGGGGGGGGCTCTTGTGGGGCTGCAGGCTCAATGACTGCTTTGTGAACTGGTATTGGTTAACAGGGGTCTATGGGCCCCTTCCCATGGACTGGGGGAATGAGAACAGGGCCTTGCCTCCTGCCTCCCTCCCTTCAAATCCCTCCTAAAAACCTACCTCTTCCATTATGTCCCTCTCTCACCCCCACAGGCTGCTGACTGATGTCTCAGTGCCTCCTTCTCCCCCGCTAAACACTCGCACTGGAGACCTGTCTCTTCCCTCTGTTCTTCTCTCCCTTGTGTCTCCTAGATTGTAAAACCCTCAGGGCAGGGACCTGTTTCTAACTGGGAGAGCCAAGAGCTGGTGTCGGACCGGGAGGCCAGGGTTTGCTTCTCACCCCAGCCAATGAACTCACTGGGTGGCCTTGGGCAAGTCACAATCTCAGACTCACTTCCCCATCTATAACGTGGGAATGGGTGTGTGCCTGTCTTGTCCATTTTAGATTGTAAGCCCACTGGGGCAGGGACCCGTCTCCAAAATCTGTGACTGTAAAGTGCTGTGTACACCTCGTTGCGCTATAAAAATGAGGAGTAAATAGCGATTGCTCCATGCAGGTTCACTGCTAGTGCTAGGCAAATACTTAATAATTGTCATCTGAGTTGGCCATTTGGGGATTTATTCAGATGGGGGCTTTGTACGCGGGCAGAATAACGAGTGAAGGTGAGTTGTCAGACTAATGAATTAATGTAATTAACTATTCAATTAGCTAAAATGAATAGGCTCTAAGCTCCTTCTCGGGCTAGTGCTGATATTTAGGTCGTACCGCGGCCACCTCCCATTCATGCTGGGAAGAGGCCATAGGGCCGCTTTGTTAATTATCAGGAAGTGAATGCTTCCTGATACTGGCAGGTTGGTTGTGCCAGGGCTCCTGCCACTTCCTGTTCCCCAGCTGCTCTTCCACATTTTCTACCTGTCTTTTTCTAAATAGAATCCACCCGTCAGCTGCACATGCTCAAGGAGTCCCCTTGAGGGAATTTTAGGTTACTATGACCGTGGAGCACAGCTCCTCTGCCAGCCAACTGTTGGCCTGGGAGACATGGGTTCAAATCCCATCTTAACGATGAACTTGCGAGGGAGCCTCTCAGCCTCAGTTCCCCATCTGTAAAATGGAATCATAATGTCTTACCTCACAGGGCTGTTGTAAAGAGAAAGATGAATGTGCCATGTTGCTTTCAGTGTTCAAAGTGCTTCATGATTCTTTTCTAGCTCACCCTCTGCTGCCTCTTGTGGTTTGACCCTGAGACAAAGCCAGGGGACGTGGCAATGCTACCTCACAGGGTAGTTGTGAGTAGGTGGTTAGTATTAAGCTATGAAGGGAAAAATCCCCTCTCCCATTGTATGAGCTTTCTTTCCATTAGAAATGAGGCTTTAAAAGTCTGTTTCTTTTCACCTCCTGTCATTTTGGAAGGAAGTTTGCAGATGGCCCCTTAACTAATGCTCAGAAACCAGGAGAGAGAGAGAGAGAGGGCCCCAAAGGTGCTGACTCATGGCTAGGAGCCTGATTCGTATGTTTTGCACAGCTGAGCCTGGCAATCCCCCATGGGTTTGATGGGGGGCAGGCATGTGTGACTGGTGTAAGAGAGGGAAGGTTCTCTGCCCTCACTATGGGGTCAGTGTGCTCAGAGATGCTGTGGGGGGCCCTTCCTATCCAGGGCCCGTGCAGGTTTCTCTTTGCATAGAGCTCCAGCTAGTTTAATCGCCTGCCCTGTGCTCCCCACTCTTGCACAGTGTTTTCTCGACACACCCAGTTGTCGATCTGATTCCTCTGCAGCCCAGCCCCGGGGCCAGGGTGTGGCTTGGATGCACAGTTCAGATAGTGATCGAATTTGTTCTAGCGAACTCTAGTGTAGTTCCTTGTGGTGACTCATGGGTTATCTCTGCCTCCCGGGCCCAGCAGCGTTACCTGAAAGACGTGTCTTAACCTCCATGCAAATCTTGTGGGGAGGCGGTAGCGGGAATGCGGGTACCTATGGCTGTGTGTTGGGAGACCTGGCTCAATCCCTTTGCTGCTGGGGCCTTTGGCAAGTTCTGTCCCCGCTCCGAGCCTCTGGGCACGTTGACACTTTACATTAGCCAGGGGCAGCGTTAGCACCGGCAGGGGCATTTTGCCAAGAGCCCTGCCTGCCCCCCCAGCCCACGGTGCAAGGCAGCCAGTTCAGGGCTTCAGGGAGAGGAGGATGTGTCGTTTCCCCAAGGCAACCCCGCTAAGAGAAGTGACATTTTGTCACCCCTCTTCAATTCCTCACCCATGGCTGCCGCCGGGCTCTGCCTCTTGGGAAAGCCAGACCTGCCTGCAGGAGGGGAGCCTGTAAAGTCTTTATGGGTTCAGCCGCTCCTCCTTTCTTGGTAAGCCAACGCCAGAACCCAGGTTGTTTTTAGACCAGCACCTCCCCACCCATCATCCATGGTTCCAGGGCCGCATTGGAGCCCTATGCCGCCCTGCAACATGCATGATGGTGCTGTTCTAAAAACACCCGGTCTCTCTCCTAGAAGCACAACTTCTTTAGTAGTGAAGAGCTTGCTCCCAAGTTAGTAACAAGGTGCCAAGTTATTACCCCTCCTATCTGGGCCCTCACCCAGCCTCCCTCTACTGAGACCAGACTGGAGTTGCCACCTAGGCCAGTTTTTAAGGAACACTTATGAAAAACGCATGTTGCAGGGCCNATCCTCTCAAAGGGCTTGAACATATTATGTTTGGCTCATTTACCATTCAAGGATTGATTACTTAAATATAAGCGGAGTTAGAAGTGATATGATATAGACCACAATTAAATTATATAAAAAACCTTGTAGAATGATTTACAATTGGAGCAACTGGAGAAAGCTGAACAAAGAGAGATGTGGCTTTGAATGCTCCACCTCACTCGCCGTAGCAGAAACGCAAACCAAAATGACCCTCCGTCTGTACCCGACACAGAGTAGAATTGCTAAATTAAGTCTGGAGCTCTCCCTGCTATGCTGGAAAGGTTTAATGAGAGAGTTGGACCCGCTGCATTCCCTATGGGGCTGCATTTATATACAGGAATTTTGGTTTAAGGTCTGGGCCTTTATCAGGGATGTTATAGGACTGGTGGTGCCTTTCCGCCCTGAGTTAGTCCTGTTAGGTCTCTTCCCTAATATACCCCGATGGAGGCTCATAAAAAAACTTGCACCCAGTTATTCCTGGCTGGACAAAATATTATTGCTCAAAATTGGAAAAACGAAAAACCTCCCATGATAGGAGAATGGTATCAAAGGGTCTGGTTCATCATGACTATGGAAAAGGTGTTCGGAGATGCTAGAGGTGACCTGGAAGAATTAATTCTACAGGGCTTGGTTAGAGTGTTACAATTGTTTGAGGAACTTGGGCACGCAAGAGGACATTGTGGACCTGATTCTGTTGAAAGAGGTTTCGGTGGATGCACGTGGAAAATGCTTTGAGAACATGGCACGTTTGGTTTGATGGATCCTGCAGGGCCGTCCCTTTTCGTTGCGGTTTTGGTTTCTTCGTTTATTACTTGCATTGTTATTGGGAACAGATTATTGGGAAGGGGTGGAATTGGGAAATGTTTAAAAGTACATAACAATTGGCTGAGTCAAGAATTGTATTTGTGAATCAGTCCCGCTCTGTGCCTAGGGACTCCTAGCGTTATACCAATGCGTGGCTGTTTGTACTTGACGTCTGCAACTCAAGAAAGCCTTTTGAAATTAAATCAATTTTTTAAAAAAAGAATCCACCATTCCGATCCAGGTCTGATGGAGTGCGGACCAGCCCCTCCCTGTGCCATTGGAGATCTGGGTCAGCTCCTGTGTTTACTGGGCATGGGCAAGGTGGCACCACTCTGAACAGTGCACAGATACCCACCACGGTGCGATAGCCACAGAGGATCTCCACGCAGCATTCGGAATTCAGAAAGGGCTGCTCTGCTTCAGCCATTATGAACAGTAGGAGAGTCTGGAAGAGGTGGCAGGGCTGAACCCTCCCACCAATGAGGCCCTGCTGTTGGCACTAGCTCTCCAGCTTCTCGGCAGCTTGTATGCGGCGAGGTGTGCCTTTTGCGTTCCGGGGGCCTGGCCAGGGCTGCAGTTATCAGATTTGTCTTGTGTAATTAATTCTGCAGCTGCAGGACTCGGAGGAGCTAGGCAGCCCGAACGGCTTAGCGATTCCGGGTTCCATCCCTCAGGGGCGTTGATTGCATGCTCCCAGCATGAGTAACGCTGCACAGCTCTGATTCAACCAGGGGCGCAACCAGAAAGATTTCAAGGGGCGGGGAACGCCGGGAGGAAAACATCCTCTAGAAGCCTCATCCCTCCCCTTGGCCTGGGCTGCCACTCCCTCCCTGCTGCTGCGTGGGATGCCTGATTACCCAGCCCCCCCAGTAAGGTTGCAGAGGGGTGCACTGGTCGGGCACACCCAAGTGCCCCAATTGATAGGGGCCGTTGAGAGGAAGGGGAATAACTAGGCCCCCTTTGGGCCTCCCCTAGTTGCACCAGGGACTCAAATAATTTTCTTGGGTCTGGGCCGGATCACTCTGCGCGCAAGCCAACGCTAAAGCTGCCAAGGAAACCCCAGCCAGTCCAGAGTGCCTGCCTGGAGACGCTGCACCATGCAAGGCAGAGCCGTTGCATCTTCTAGGCTAGCGCTTCCCAAATGCTTTAGACCAGGGGTGGCCAAAGAAATCCCCAGCCCCAAGAGCCACACTCCAAAATCTGCATAATTATTTATTTAAATTTATACCCTGCTCTTCCCCAGAAGCCTAACAGCACAATAAAAACCACAGGATAATTAAAAAAATTACATAAAAAGCTATAAAATCCCCTCCCAAGTCCCAGCCCCTATCCTCGCCTACCAAGTGTTTGACCGAGAGTCACAAGAGACAGGCATGTGACCATTTGAAGTATCTCCCACGCTTCACCGCCTTCTGCACCTCTTGTGTTTCATGATTGGCTGGTGGAGCCGGTGCTCAGACTGTCTCTTATACACATCTAGATGTGTATAAGAGAGCACCTCTTGTGTTTCATGATTGGCTGGTGGAGCCGGTGCTCAGAAGGCCCGACTGCTGAGATTCTGACAGAGGAGCTGAGATTCAGCTGCTCAGATTCAGGGGCAATGAAGGAAGACACTGGACCATTAAGGCAGCGCAGGGTCCACAACCGGCCCTGTCTGATTCATACTTGAGTTGCTCGAGAGCTAAATGCGACTCCCAAGCTTTAGACCAGTAGGCCCTCAAACCTCTCTTGAACCCACCAGAGAAGGTTTGTCCCTGCTCCCTGTGTGCACAAAGCAAGTGACTTCAGTTTCTGCTGGTGCTGAGGGGAGAGGCAGGCCCGGAGATACCTGGAATGGGCATACACTGGTGGCAGCTGAACTCTCTTGGTCTTTCCAAGATTGATGGAACAGACCGGTGAGCCTGACATCAGTGCCAAGCAAATGGGAAGAGGCCATTGTAAAGAACAAAACTATTGGGCATATTGACCAATACAACACGTTGGGGAAGAGCCAATGTAGCGTTTTGTAAAGGGAAGTCACGCCTCACCAATCTACTGGAATTCTTTGAGGGTGTCAACAAGCACGTGGCTAATGGCAACCTGGTCAATATAGCGTATTTGGATTTATTTTTTTCCCAGAAAGCATTTGACAGGGCCCCAAAGGTCACCAACGACTCCTGAGAAAACGAAGTGGTCGTGGGATAAGAGGGGAGGGTCAGTAAATGCGGTTAAAGATAAGAAGCAAAGGGTAGGAATAAATGGTCAGTTTTCACAGGGGAGAGTAGGAAATAGCGGGGTGCCCCAAAGATCTTTATTGGGACTGGTGGTGCTGAACCTGTTCATGAATGATCTGGAAAAGGGGGGGGCTGAGGAGTGAATTGCAGATATTTGCAGATGACACACAGCTGTTCAATAGACGTTGAGTCCAAAGCAGACTGGGAAGAGTGCCAGAAGGAGTTCAACGTGGCTCCTGCTGATCAGTTCTTTGTGGGGTACCTTGCCTGCACTGTGAGCCCTGAGCTGGGGCAGACCTTGCGAGCAGAGCTGGCTACTCAGCAAATGAAAAACTCTAGTTGCCACGAGTGGAATTGTGTGACGTGGCTAGCTCAGGGGGTGTCGCAGATGGTTCTAATAAACACAGCAGCCAGTGAGTGTCTCTGACAATAGCTTAACCATTAGCCGAAACATCTGTTAATCGTTTACAAACCCGTTTTGCGGGACTGCAGCACCAAGGAGGAAGTTTTGAAAGCCTGGGGCTCCCCTGAATGGCTGGGCTGGGCTGGGCCAGATCAGNGAGGGTCAGTAAATGCGGTTAAAGATAAGAAGCAAAGGGTAGGAATAAATGGTCAGTTTTCACAGGGGAGAGTAGGAAATAGCGGGGTGCCCCAAAGATCTTTATTGGGACTGGTGGTGCTGAACCTGTTCATGAATGATCTGGAAAAGGGGGGGGCTGAGGAGTGAATTGCAGATATTTGCAGATGACATACAGCTGTTCAATAGACGTTGAGTCCAAAGCAGACTGGGAAGAGTGCCAGAAGGAGTTCAACGTGGCTCCTGGTGGCTCCTCTCCCTTGGGAGCATCGTCCGTGGGGCCCTAAAGTCGGTCATGTTTGGGGGTCCCCACTGGGAGGGAGGTCCCCGCACCCTGCCCTGGTGAAGACAGGGGCCACTACGGGGCCCCTGGAAAGAGCAGAGCCCAGGGCGGTTGCCCCAAGTCGCCTTGTGGTAAGGGTGAGTCCTTGGGGTAGGAGTAGGGTGGCCACCTATGCACATTTTAAAGGAATACTTATGCAAAATACATGTTTTATGGCTTCCTGCATGCCCACCCACCTACGCGTGCCCACTCACCTGGCAACCCTTGGTCAGAGGCTGTGGTCGTTTTGGGACGGGGGCTCTTTGCCTATTGCTTTCTGTCGAAAGCAGCCCTGGCCCTTGCTAGCAGCCCCATCCCCACTCACAGCATGCCAGCTCCAACCCCAGAATAGGGGGGGAAGAGACCAGGACGGGCTGTAAGAGGGTCCCCAGCTTCAGCCCCTTGGTTCCCATGTGAATCCAGGCTTGGTGCTGGGTCTTTCATAGGCCCTTATTCAACGGGCCACGGTGGGAGGGAAAGGGGGTGTCGGTGTGCGCACGGGGGCGGTAGAGGGGATGGCTGTACGCGGGCGCATGGAGCAACCTGCCTTCTTACCAGTTACTCCATGCGTGGGTGGTGGGTGGAGGTGGGTCCGCGGTAGCCCCCACACGTGCCCACCCGCCCGCCGCCGTGTGTACGTAGGTGGTGCCCACCGGTGCGCAGCCAGGTTCCTGGGTGTAGATGCGTGGGTGCCGCCCGTGTGCAAAGGGCCATACAGCAGGGGAGGAGAGGGCCCATTTTTCTCTGGATCAGGGGAGGGGTGTGGGCAGGCGAGACCGGCAGGCAAAGAGTGCCCTCCTCGGAACACGGGGACTCCTCTCTGAGCTCGTCCGTGCAGACGCTGGAGCCACAGGCCAGATGCAGGAATCGGAAAGGGGCCAAATAAAACCCGGCCGCGGGGCAGATTTTTTTGGAGGTTCCAGGCCCCTGTTGTAAAGAAACGTCTCTTATTTCAGAACCCCACAACTCCATGGGGCTCCCAGGTCTTTTCCATGCAAACAGGCCCCTGTTGGAGACTTCCCTATAATTCCGTGGCCCCAGGCAGCCACAAAGACGTGCAAGGTCTATCCAATACCAACCAGGTCGCGACCCCCATCCGTAGATGGTGTGACCCCACTTAGGTTCCCGACCCCCCCCACCCACCCATTTGGAAAGCTCCATTCTATGGGGTTCTGAAATCATGGCTGTCCACCGTGTTCCTATTTCACAGTCCCACAGTGTCCTTTATTTCTGAGATTTCGATCTAGCAGGCAGGGCCGGCCTTAGGATTTGCGGGGCCCAGGGTGAAGATAAAATGCAGGGGCCCCTGGTGGCCCCTCCCTCTTGGAGGCACCCTCTGCGGTGCCTTGAAGGGGGTCAGAATTGGGACCCCACTGAGGGGGAGTGGTGCCCCCACAACCTGTCCTGGCGAAAATAGAGGCCGCTGCGGGGCCCTCAGAAAGAGCGGGGCTTGGGGCGGCCGCTCCACTCGCCCTGTGGTCAGGGGCAGGCCCCAGGGACTGGGGAGGTTTGCAAGCTGCTTTCTGATGCTGTTTCTCTTTCCCTGTCTTTGCCAGTGGGGCCCTCCCAGGCTGGGAATTGCCAAAGATGGCGGAAGAACTCATCACCGCCGTCTACTGCACGGGGGTCTCGGCGCAGCTCCAGAAGCAGCGGGCCAAGGATCTGGGCTTGGGGAAGCACGAGAATGCTGTCAAGTACCTGGGCCAGGACTTTGAGCGGCTGCGGAGAGAGTGCCTGCAGAACGGGAGCCTCTTCCGGGACGAGACCTTCCCTGCCACGGCTTCCTCCCTGGGCTTCAAGGAGCTGGGACCAAACTCCTCCAAAACCCACGGAGTCAAGTGGAAGAGACCCACGGTGAGGAAAGGGGGCTGTCCCTTCCGAGGGCTCTGCCGGTGCCCAGGGGGCGTCAATCCAGACAACCCCATGCGCCAGGGGACCGTTTCCCACGTTGAAAGTTAGTCTGAGCTCCACGAGCTGGATCGATAGCAGGGGGATGGCGGGCGCTTTAAGGGACGCGCTCAGGATGGGGGAAGGGAAAGGTGCAGATTGTAACGTCATAGAGTTGGGTGGTACCTCAAGAGGTCATCTAGTCCAGCCCCCTGTTCGATGCAGGAAATCCGCAGCTCCAGCATCCCACACAGGTGGCTGTCCAGCCTCGGTTTGAAAACCAGCAGCCGTAGATCCATCCCTGTGATCCCTTATCTTTGAGCGCCCTCCTCTCTGCTTCCTTCTCCTTAGCTCCCTCTGCCAGTGCTTGAAGGGAGGGGCTGGAGTCACAGGCCAGAACTGGAAAGGGACCAAATAAAGAGTAGCCATGGGCCAGATTTGGCCCAGGGGCCGGAGGTTCCACACCCTTGTCCCAAAGGCTCAGAAACTCGACAGCAGATAAAACCAGGGTTGGCTTTTAAAAAAATAATAATAATAATCTCATGATTTTAAGCCAATCTCATAATTTTATGGGCCGCCTCATGACTAGAATTGATGCCAGGGCTCTCGATCATCCCATCGGATTAGGTTGTGGCAGCTGGGGCCTCCTACCCACAGGTAGGCCCCTTCTCCATGGTACATGGGGGGGTCAGTCATCCCTGCAGGCAGCAGCCTTGGCTCAGAGGATTGGTCCCCTGCTCCGTCCTTGTCCTGCCCCCTTTGGCTGGGAACTCCCAGAGCAGCAAGGCCGAGCCCCTGCGCGCCCTGGTTGCATGTGCAGCTGCAGCCCAAGCGCTAAGGAGTCAAACGTCTTTGAGGGAGACCCCGTTGTGGATCTAAGGCCCCGTGAGCGCGCAGACCCCCTCGCACAGTCCCTGCCCTGCAGAGCTGTCCCTGCCCAGTCTGGGCAGTGGGTGTCAGGAAGGCAGGGGTGTTGCTATCATAGATGCAGCCACTCCGGGGTCAACAAGTCTGGTTCCCCCCCCTCCCCATAAAGAGGACATATGCACCCCGGAGCGGAGTGCTCCAGCAGGGGGTCTCCACCAAGGCCCATTCCCCACCCAGCCTCCCACTGGGGTTGTCCTCCTCCTCGGGTCAGAATTCCAGAGGGGGCAGGACCACGTTGGAGGGGGTAGCTCCTTTCTGGTGTAACCGCTCCCCTTACTGAGCAGGGCCTCTCAACCCCTGGACTCTGAACAGAGAGACAATGAGGGACGTCGTTTGCATAAAATTTGCATGTGCTAATTTGCATGCGGTTGTGTAAATTGACACTCTCACACGGAAAGAACCGACGCCCCAGGTAAAGCCAGCGGCGTTAAAAGGAGAGTGGGTTGAGTCCCCTGTGGGAATTGCACAACGTGATCTGTGATCCCAGGACGCAGGCCGAGTGGGAACACAGGGCACCGGGGAGAGCGGCAGACCCCAGACCCTGGGGAAGGGTTGGGAGAGACACAGCGGGTGCGAGCACCACTGATGAATGAGGGGGGCGGCCAAGAGAGAGGAAAGGAAGAGGCCACTGGGGTGTAGTGCACGGAGCCGCTCGGTGAGAGAGGGCTGTCCCTCTCTCACAGAGAAAAGCTGGACCCCGTGATGCCCTGCCCAGTCCAGGACGCTTAAGGGGTATGTTACCGAGTGTTGTGATGTGATGGCATTCCGCAGGGGGCGTGGCCAGGTTGAAAACTGTGGGGGGGGGGTCTGCCATGCCCTTCTGATGTAGCCACGCCCCTTACAGGGTCATGACATCACAGCACTCCCCAGAGGCGGGGCCACAACAGAAGGGGGCAGGGCAAAAAAAAGCTGTCATGCCCCCTTTCCAACAACCTTGCCCTTGGAGAACATCATGACGTCACGGTGCTCCAAAGGGGGCAGGAAAGCCGCCCCTTAAGGGCCCCGACTTCTTTCTTATGTGGCCGCCCCCAGAAACCTCGATCCTCCGGGTTAGCCACAGACTGAGCCAGAGAAATCCGGGCTTTCCCTGGAGTCTGCTGACTTTCGGTGGAACCCTGGCGTCTCCAGCGAATCCCGGAGCGGTGATAACTCTGCAGGAAACCCTGCCGTGCTTCCTGTCCTTCTCCAGGAGCTGGGCGAGTCAAAGACAGTGGGGAAGGCACTTCTTCGTGTTCCCCATAGCACATGGTGCCCTGGCTGGTGGAGCCATGGCTGGGTCTCAGTTGATACCAGGGGAGCAGAAGCTGGGAGGGGAGCCCTCCCCTATCTAGAAATGAGGACCCAAGTAGGGTTGCCACCCATGCAAATTTTTAAAATACATGTTGCAGGCACCAATGCAGGCCCTGCAACATGTATTTTTCACACGTGTTCCTTAAAAATGTGCATGGGTGGCAACCCTAGGCCCGATTCAAGCTCCCTATGGCCAGGGACCCGGGTTGACTGCGTTGCTGCAATTTGCAGTGATTTTCGCAGAATCAGCCAATCCTCGCAGGATCAGCCAACCCTGACCATGACCCGAGGGTAACTAGGCCCCTGGGAGATGAATTGTGGGTGGGTGGGGTCTGAAGGCCCGATGTTTGCGTGAGGGAGGTGCTGAAATTCCAGAGGATTTGAGTTGTGTTTGATTAGCAAAGTTGTGATTCTCTGTCAAACCTGTTGCAAATTTGCTTCCCAGCATGCATCGTTATGCAAATCAAGTTAATTATGCAAATAATGCTCGCGGTGAATTTGCAGAATTTGGCTTCACTGGTTGCAGAATTTAAGATTTTTTGGTGCAGTCAACTCGGGTCCCTGGCTATGGCTTGGGTCCCATGTCTGGGTGTCCTCTCTCTCACACACACACACACACAAGTGTTGTGATGCCTAGTACTTTCTGGAGGAGAGGAAGGGGCTGGCCAAAGCCAGTCCCAATGGGTTCAGGTTGTAAGCCTCTACTTTGCCCAAAGCCACTCAGGAACTCTGGACTCTCCACTCCAAGTCTAACATGCTCTCTGGGGCGCCCTGGGTTGCCAGACACACACTCACTGGGCTCCACTGAGGAGTAATGCTCCAGCTCTCTAGAGCAAGGCCTGATCAGAGACCGGTGCCCCCAGTTGAGGGGGGCGAGTCCAGGGCTGTCGCCGGTTGTGGTGAGGGGTGATTCTGAGAAGCAGTCCGAGGGGACAAGTAGGTGTGTGCGATACCGTGGCCTAAGCTCTGGAGTGATAAGGGACCCAGGAGCCCATGTGGAAACCAGGGGCTGGATCAGGGTAGCAGAGGCAGTGGCGGGAGCAGGAAGGTTGGAGGCTGAGGAAGGGACCCAGGAGCTGGAATGGAAGCAGGATTTGGGGTTGGAGGTAAGTAGCAGCGAGCCAAGGCAGGAGGTCCGCGCAGTTGGCAAGCCAAGGACGTTCTGGCTGCCTTCCCCTATAGAAGGGAAGAGGAAGCCGCCTGCTCCTCCCCCTTTGCTCCAGGAGCAGTCTTCATTGGCCGAGGCCATAGCACATCCTGCGGGGCTGGTGCTAGCTGCAGCCCGGCACTGCCACGGCTGGAGGATGGCGCCTCTGTATCTCGTAGGGAACGGTCAATGGAGCGTCGCCTGTAGCACCGGGTGACCGTGCTTTGCCCCTGTCTGCTTCGGACTGATCTGCTGGGAGTCAGTGGAGGTCACGCGATAACCAGACTCCCCTTGTGCCTTCCAGGAAATGTGTCGCAACCCGCTCTTCATTGTGGATGGAGCCACACGCACAGACGTCTGCCAGGGAGCCCTCGGTAAGGACACTGCCGGGCATTTCTCCTGATGAGAGCCTGGCACGGGGGAGGGAGGCAGGGGGAGGGCCGGGCTGCCACCTCCCTCTGGAAGCAAACTCAGAGTGGGCACGAACATGAGAGAGGTTCCCCCGACGCCGGCCGGTCATGAGGATCATGGGAGAGAAGGGGCTGCCACACCGATTGGTACAGGTGACTCATGGGGGGGTGGCATGGGGTGGCATGTGCCCCCCCATACTTGGAAGCCCTATAGAACTCTATAGTACCTCTGCCTAGCCCCCACTCCTCTGCCCACCCCCCGTCAACCGTTACCAGTCACCTATGCTACTAGCATCTCCTGCCTCCTCCGTTCAGGAAGGCAGAAGGACTGGGTGAGTTTGGTCCTAGCTGGTGCCCTGTAGAAGAAGTGGGGGACATAGGAATAAACTGCTCAGATTCTTGGCCCCCCAAAGGAGTGGTGTAGCAGGGAGCAGTCCTTTGCTGCTGCTGTCCCTTTAAGAAGGGGGCCGTGCGGGTCAGCCGGAGGACTGAGCATGCCCAGGGGCGTGGCAGAGCCAGCCCCTAGAGAAAGATCCGCATGTGTGGAGAATAGACTGATGACGCCAGGGACAGAGTGGGGCGGACACTGGCCCTTTAAGGCTGAGAAGAGGCCGTCTGGCCACACCCACTCTGCTGGGATATAAGGGCAGGCAAAGCAGCGAGGAAGGCGTCTCTGTCTGGGTGCTGAAGAGAAGGAGAAACTGTGCCCAGGAGGGAGCCTCGTGCCTGGGGCTTTGAGGCCTGGCTGGCTGGACTTTGGGGGGTTGATGTTGTGTTGCTCCTGAGCCTGACCTGAGCAAGCAGGGTGGAGGCAACTGAGCCAGCAGCCCCAGGGATTGTGGACGGTACTAATAAAGGATGGTGGATTGATACCCTCTGGACTTTGCCTGTGTGGGGTCCTAGAGGAGGGCAGCCCCTTCCTCAGAGGGGGAGTCGGACCCGGAGGAAAGTGGGCTTTCATGTCTTGCAATCCGCTTTATCCACCACGGTCCAGAGGGGCGGGGGCGGGCACCGTGGGGGCGGTCATTGGCCATCATGGCCACCCATCCGGGAGTGGGGCGGACCACTTCACGCACCACGGGGCCGGAGCCGGGTGGAGGCCTGTCTGCCCGGCTCCCCGTCACATCAGTTCAGGGGCCTGGCCGAATCCGGACGGCGGTGTTGGTCCAACGCGGGACTGGGTCAGTCTGTGGCGGTGCTCAGGTGCACCCTGGATTTAACAAGGTGCCTGGCATTTCTCTCCCACCTGCTGAATCTCCCAGGGGAAGCAGGGAAGAGGGAGAGAAGGAGGGGTGCGGCTAGACTCTCTGTCATTCGCAGTCTCCCAGCCAGGATAGAGATACATTAGCCAAATAAGAAATGGTGACCCTGATCTAGGAATCTCTGCAGACAGAAATGTGATGAAGAGAGCCCCCCCCCCCCCCGCAAGCAAGGATTAGCTGCACCGGGTGCTCCCAGGCAGCCCCTCTCTGCCCTCACCAACTGGCTCAATAAGGCCAGATCCCTCCTCATGCGGGGGGGGGGACACCGGCGCTGGACCCGAGATCCGGACACGGCTTCCGTGGGTCAGGGAAGAGGAGAGGGCAGGTGTTAAGGGAGGATGGGCGAGATCAATGGTTCTTGAACTTTTTGTGGGCAAGGCCAACCAAAACATTTTTTAGAAATGCAGGGTCCCACCTGCAGAAATCCAGGCTCATGAATAGCAGGCAGCAGAAGGGCTGGGCGGGGAAATCCCAGCAGCAGCACACAGGAAGCTGGCATGAGGCAGCCAGGTGCAGCAGGAGGCAGAAAGGCAAGGAAGCTGTGGAAAGCCAGACCTTCTCATCTCCCTGTCCCTCCCTTCAGGTTCTCGGCAGCACTGGTGGCCAGAACAAGGGGCAGGAGAGGACGTGGTAGGGGACACTATAGGTTTGTGCCAGGGCTCTTGGGCCTTCTGTGTCCTGTCCCCCTGGCTACTCCAGGCCTGTCCTGGGACCCATCTTAGACCCTCCTGGCACCCACCAGTCCTGGTCCACTGGTTTAGAACCAGCATCTGTGCAGCTGCACATTCTCTGCAGCTACATGGCGAAGGGCTGGCGTCCTCGTGCAGGCCCTCAGAGCAGGCTGGAGTTGACTCTGGCTGCCAACCATTGGCTGAGGGGCTGGGGGCCCAGAACATGAACGTGGGTCTGGCTACGTGTCCAATCTGGGCGATCACAGACAGTGCCATGAAATTTCACGTCTGGCCAAAGTGTTGCAGAAATTGCCTCTGGTGGCGCAGAATGACAGCCTGAGCGTGGCACGCACAGAGCCGGCATTGTGAACAGCCGGTGCCATATATAATTCGAGGGCCATGGGGTGTCAGAGCTGCCGCAGAGGAGCAGCCCACAACCCCCTAGGGGAGAGAAGAGCCTTTCTCCCTACCCCCAACCCATTATCTCTGTGTGGTGTTTTAGGAGTGTTTTTTTTTTTTAAGATATGAGATGTTCAGAACTGATGCAATGGCATGCTGGACAATTCATGGGTATGCACAATTTGTAGGCTTGGGTTCATTTGCATAATTTATTCAGCTTGCAGATTCTGAATGTTCTGCTGGCAGAATTACTGGCTGCAGAATGTTGGGAGGGGCAATTGCAGACTACATGGGGTCTCGAACCTGGAGCAGTAACTCCTGGGAAAATGGCAGCCGTTTCCCATGCCTTGCTCCCACGTAGCCACTGTAACGTGCAGATGTGGCTGGCCTTTGCAGCAGCCCTAGCCTCTCCCCAGCCAGGCTGTTGTGAGTGGAGGGGGAAAGAGTTCTCCCTGAAAGGGTGCTTTACTCCCAAATGGCTGATCTCCAGTAGTGCCTGATGCCCCTCCTAGTCCGTCCCCAGAAGTGCTAGCTAGTTCTTCCATCTCTGTATTGATTTCTCCCCTGCCAGGTTCGGAGCAGGCACTGCTGTGTGGGCAGATTGGAGATGCTGCCATGCGGTCTGTCACCCTGGTTCCAGGACCACATGGCAGCTACTCCATGCCCTGGTGTTGGCGGGAGGATCATGGAAAAGCCCCTTAAATCTTGGCTGAATTAGTTTGGGGTCAAGGATTGCAAATTTCCTTTCATTTTAGAGAGTCCGCATGCTGCAAGGTACCCATTAAGTGCTGTGCCTTTTGCTGGGGGCAGACTCCGCCTGCTTGCCGTAGCCTGACTTCCCAAAACGAGCGGCATGCCCTCTCCCTTTCTTGCAGCTCAAGGCAAAAGCTGCCTTTGGGATATTACACACGCTAGGGAGAGAGGAGCCAAAAGCCACGCCGAGATAAGATCCCTTCCTCCAGCCACGCTGCAAAACAGACAGGAATGTCAGCCCTGCTTCTGGGAATCCTGAGACGATGAATTCCTTCGCCGAGCTTCTGAGTTTCACTTTGAGATCAGAGCAGGGCCTCGCGTTCTCTGTCCTATGCTGCCAGCGCGGAGTTGCAGAGACGGCGCAGGAAAGCTGCCTCTCGAACGGAGAGGCTCAGCGTTGGAAATGGCCAATTCTGCCCCATCGCGCTCGCGTTTGTCCTGAACGCTGCAGCTTCGGACTAAATGAATCCTTAGAATCATAGAATTGCAAGGCTGGAAGGGAAGGGCCATCTAGTCCAACCCCTTGCTCCGAGGCAGGAGATCCTCTCGCTACAGCATCGCGGACAGAGGCTCGTCCAGATGGGTTTTGCAAACATCCGAGGAGGGAGATTCTACAACCTCCCCCCACCCCACCCAGTTCCATTGCCCGACAGCTCTCGCAGTTAGAAAGTTTTTCCTAACATCTAACTAGGGTTGCCACTTAGGCAACGTTTTAAGGCACACTTATAAAAAAAAAACCAACCCACATGTTTCAGGGCCTGGTGCACTGAGGCGATGCAGGGGTTGCTGTCTATGGCTGGGGGCTAGGCTAGGCTGCACTGCCCCACCCCGCAGTAGCTCTGCCTCTCCCGCTGCTTGAGCCTGTGGTTGCAGATAATGACAGGCCGGCTGCCCTGGATGAGGGAAACCCCTTGACAGCTGCTGTCTTGCTCGTCCAAGTCACCTGATCAGAGTCTGCAGGCTGATCCGCGTGTGAGTGCCTGTGCCTCGCCCTGCCCTTCGGCGGAGTGCCTGTTGCTGCAGCGGGAAGGAGAATTTGTGGGGCCCGGGTAAATTCCAGGAAACCTTAGATATTCCAGGAACATCCTGGGGGAGGGGCGGGGGTTAAACAGCCTTGGCCTGGGCAGGCCCAGAAGGGTGAAGATTGCAATGCTGCAGCTTGGCTGTTTGCCAGCCATTCCAGTGGGTGTTTTTACACACCCGTTTCTCCTGCACGTTTGCTGTTACATCCTGAACTTTCTCTGTGTCTAAATCACTCACCCAGATCTCTTTGAACTTCTGCGTAGAACTTCTCCCAGAACGTTTGTGTGTAAAAGGTTCTCCTGGTAAAACGGCTTTGCTCCAGGCAGCTGTGGTCACTTGGTTTCCATGGCAGCCCCTCACGTCTACAGCTGCGGCTACTTGAGGCTGCCTCTGGGCAGCGTTGGTGTGAAGAATGCATCCAGGAACGGCCTCAGGGCAGTGTGTGTGTGAAGGATGTATCTGGAACTTACTTGTGGACTTGTAAACCCACAAGATTGAAAGACCAGCATTTAAGGTGTGTGTAGAAATGCTCAGTGAGTTTCTAACACGCTTCATCTGCTGCTCTCGAGCAGCCAGCACCTTCGGGAGAGACTCCTCAGGCTCCTACATGGAGAAAGCAGGGGGAGGCAGGCAGGGGCCGTGGGTCCACATGACAGACACGGGCTCCTTGTTGGAGGAGGATAAGCCAAGGCTGCGCTTGATGGGCCAACCTAGCCGAGATGAGGCTCAAGGGGGAGTGGGGAGGGCTTGAGGGGAGGAGCTTATTTCAGGCTAGAGCCAATAGGGCTGCCCTGCTTTGTTAATAAAATTGTTTCCTCTAATTTGGATTCAGTCCTTTTCAAATGCTCAGAGAAGGTCAAATGCTTCATGGGGGTCACTTTGTCTGTTTGTTTCACTGAGTTGAAATGTGGGTCCCATTAGTTGGATTCAACGTTTTATTAAATTGCAATTTAATTGACTTTGTGAAACGAATGGATTATAAGGACCTGACAGGTCTTGAACCTGGGTCTGTGGAGAAAGGAGCTCCACGCAGAACTGTCTGTAGCACCAGATATTGGGTGACAAGAAGTCATCCCTCCCTCAGAAATTGCACCCTATATTCTGATTGGCCAGCAAAGTCTGCTTCCCCATTGGCTAGCTGGGGTTATATAAAGGACAAACCGATAGCAGGAAATATTCACTTGCTACCTGCTCTGAGCTTGTGCTCCTGCCCTGAACGTGAGGCACAGAATTGTAGAGTTGGAAGGGATATCAGAGGGCATCTAGTCCAACCCCTGCTCAATGCAGAAAATCCACAGCTACAGCAGCCCCGACAGACGGCCGTCCAGCCTCTATTTGAAAACCGCCAGCGAAGGAGAGTCCGCCATCTCCCTCGGCAGTGTTTGTTCCATCGTCGAACAACTCTTACCGTTAGGAAATTCTTCCTAATGTTTAACCAAAATCTGCTTTCTTTTAATTTGAGCCCATTGGTTCTGGTCTTGCCCTCAGGAGCAAGAGAAAACAAGTCGTTGCTATTCTCTCTGTGACAGCCCTTCGTGTAGTGGACGATCACTATCATGTCTCCCCTTAGTCTTCTCTTCTCTCAGCTAAACATACCCATCTCCTTCAACCTTTCCTCATAGGACTTGGTTTCCAGACCCCTGACCAGACTCTTGCATCTGCTTGACAGCTGGATCCCTGATGTGACTCTGGGCACAGGGGCTGTCGTGCTCCTTTCTGACATAACCCTGCCCCTTATGGAGCGTTGTGATGTCATAGCACTCCTTAGGGGCGGGGCCATGTCGAATGTCCCTCCCTTTACTCATGTGACCACCTCCCGCTATCCCCAGAAGCCAGGATTCTCCAGGTTATGAATGGCACCCCCAGCTGAGCCAGAGAAACCATGTTTTTTTCCTGGAGCCCAGAGACTCGAGGTTAAAACCCAGAGAGGTGGCAATGGCTTTGGCTCTCTGAATCTTAACCTCTGGCCTGACCTTGTTTTGCTCTTGAATCTGACACTCTGTCCCTTGACCCCAGCTGTGATCCTGATCTGGATGCAGGCAGGAACCGAGCAAGCTGCATGGATGGCAGGTGGCGACCTCTCCTTGCTCTCTGGCTCCCTGTCACTGATTCACGCTGCGTGTTCCTCAGCATTGTGTAGGAGAAGCTGATTGCAGAGCCTTGCAGGGGTGTCCGTGCTTTAATGGTGATGAGGTTTACTTGGATACAAAGAGACTAGCAATTTGCCTGGAGGGTGGGGGTTTGCCCCCTTCCCTGCCCCTGCATTCAAGAGAAGTAGGATTTGGACTTTTCCCCAGATCTCTCAAATGCGAGTCTGCCTCTTCTTGCCCTAGAATCCTAGAGTTGGAAGGGGACCTCAAAAGCCATCTAGTCCAACCCCCTGCTCAGCATCCTGTGAAATGCAGGGGGAGTTCTTTGGGCAGAGAAGCCCTAGGGCAGAGGTTGCTGAACGAGATCACACCATCTGCAGGTGGGGGCACAATCTGGTGGATTTGTTGGTGTCCAGGTCACAGAATTGTATCAAAGGGTGTCTTTAGACAGAACATCGGCCGGTGTCTGAATGTGTATTTTTACCGTGATATGAACACTGGTTTGGCCCTGTGTTCCTGTCATGTTCACCATGTGGCGCTGCTTACACACACAGCCCATTTTGGGGGAAATCAGTGTTTTGCTCGCCGACCGAACTCACCACGCAACCACTGCCGCCTCATTCCCCATGTTGTACCTGCTAACACAACATCGGCCACGTGTTCGACACGCAAATTGTCCTTGTGACGCCATGGTGTTCGCATTGCGTGTTCAACGGGTGGCCAAATTGGTGTTGGGATTGTTCTGGTGCTTACACGCCACGGCCAAACACGTGCTTAGCGGTTTTGACACCCGATCTTTGTTATGTCTGAAGACGCCCATAGTCTCAAAATTGGGAAGCCAAAATGTCTTGCTTCCTGTTTGTCCTTTATATAACAACCCCCGATAGCCAATGGGGGAAGCAGGCTTTGCTGGCTAATCAGCTAAATTTGGGAAATCCCGGTACGGTGAGAGGGGCGGTCTGTCAGTCAGGCTGAGAGGGCAACGTACCGTACTTGTCTGACCAAGAGAAAAAGGCATTAACCACCCAGACCTGGATTTGCTTGATCTTGGAGTGGAAGTGGAGAGTGCCTGGTTTGGCTCAGAGATTTGTGGGAAGGAAAGGACAGAACCAAGCATGTGAGACTGGTTTGGGGGCTCAGGACTGGTGGGGGGGAAAGTATAGGGGATGTGCTCTGCCACAGTTCTAGATTTATGGGATTATGTGGGTCAAAGGGATCCAGAACCCCCCACATATTTTAGCCCCAAGTTGTATCACTGCTCTTGTGCCACAGCTAGCCCATGTGGTCGTGCCTCCGTAGGAGGCCTCAGCCGCCCCTAACGGGAGGGAAGAGATCTGTTTTGGGCTGGGCTCAGGAATCCCGTTTAGCTCGCTCTGTAGGTCGGTGCAAGGCGAGAGGGGCATGGAACGGGTTTCCTTTGCTCCGCCCTAGAGAACAATGCTGGGGATGAGCAGGTGGCTGAGAAGGCTGTGTGTTCGGTCACCCCAGGCGGCTCTGACTCAGCTCCAGGATTCCACAGCTGGGCCCGTTGAGCTGCTTGCGTGGGCGGGTGTCTGTAAATGGATCCTGTGTCTTCCAGGGTGCGAGCGTTTCCTGGCCGCTCCGTGGGTTCCCCGGAACCCCTGGTGTTTGGTCCTGTGAGTTTGGCTGTTGTATCCAATGCCCCCGAGTCGTCCCGCTCCCAAAATAGCCCCACCGCTCCCCTGCCTGGGCCCAGGGTGATCTGACCACCCAGCTCACCTTGCTGACCTGCCCTTTTTCCTCCCCTCAGGTGATTGCTGGCTCCTGGCAGCCATTGCCTCGCTCACTCTGAATGACCCTCTCCTCCATCGTGTGGTCCCCCACGGGCAGAGCTTCCAGAACGAATATGCTGGTATCTTTCATTTCCAGGTGAGAGCTGGGCAGGGCGACTTGGTTGGGGTGGCCTTCCCAAAAGGGCTGTAGGGTATGGAACAAGTGGGGCCAACTGCCCCTCTGGAAGCAGGGGGCAGAGGTGGAACCTTTGGTCCTGGATTGTGACGCACACACCCCTTCTGGCTGGTAATAGGGTGCTGGACTGGGCCACGGGGGTGGGATGGTTGGACATGCAAGATGCAAAGGTAATTAGCCTGAAAATACAGTTAGCCCAATGAGTCACTGACGCCCAGCCCACCTCTTAGCCCCAGGACTCTGAAATGAGGGACAGTGACAGTCAAAGCTGTGGGATACAATTTACATACAATTTGCATGTGTCGATTGATGTACATTAATGTAAATTTAAAATCTCTTATCGCCTAACATTTACATTTGCCTGGGGAAAAATTTTTTCTATTTTTTTTTTGTAAAGCAATTTTTAAAAATGAAAGGAATCTGACATACAGTCTTCTAGCCTAAGCTAGATTTGAACCTTTGCTTTTCCCAGCAGTTTAAAGATCTGTTGTAGCACTGCACCCAATTGCTTGGCACCTTACCCTCTCCGTTAAAGGAGCTGTACTAGGCACACAACCCTCTCATCAAAGCTGTTCTCCATAGCTGAAACTGGCTGGATGTCCTCCGTAGGCCTGTAAAACAAAACTGCTGAAAATCCCATACGATCCAGGACAGTCCAGCAATGGGTGAAAACAGACATGACGCTAACCACCCTTGGTGGTTATTTATGCATGTTGCAGGGCTGTATTAGTGCCCTGTGCAGCCCTGAAACATGCATAAATGACCACCAAGGGTGGTTAGCGTCATGTCTGTTTTCACCCAATGTCTGTAAAGTTTGGGATGCCGGAGATGTCCCCCCTCTTCTCCCTAAATCCTTCCTCTCTGTTCCCTTCCTTAAAATTATAGAAGAAAGTTCTGCAAAACAAAATTGCTGCCAAGTTCTGGGAAATCCAGGATGCATAGTTAAGGATTCTGGGTGTCCTAAAAAAAATCTCAGATGTCCCTGAAAATCCAGGATGCTTGGGAGATATGATGCCTTGGGCTCTTATCTTCCTGTGAGCAAGTCACTGCAGGAGCCAGCCTGCTAGCCAGCCAACTGCAGCTTGTAACCCAGATGCTGGTGTCTGCGTTCTCTGTGCTTCAAGGAGCAGTCGTACAATAGACCCGATCCATGCCGTACTCTCACAGGTGCCCGCGGACTATACTAATGGAGTACGGGCTTCAGCTCTCTCTGTCCTGCTGGAATGAGCTGTCTCTCCTGCACCGAAGCCCCTTCCCTCCATAGGCAACTTCTGGGAGCCGAGAGACATTTCTCTCTTAACAGGCTGCAGGGAGTGCTGTCCTCTTTCTGCAGGGCTTTGACCCGAGACTGGTGCCTAGTATCTCCCCCATGGGGTTGCGGCCTAGCGGCAAAGCAGCTGCTATGCTTCCGCGCTTCGATGCCTCCACGGTAACCGCTCACTCGCGAATGGCTTCCGTAGCTTGTAAAAAAACCAACCCACCCGCTGTGCGGACAGGACGCTCTGATGGTCCCTGCAAGGGTTGCTCCTGGCTGGGGCCGCTCCGATGGAAGGAGGCGGTCTTCCGGATACGGTGGAGGGGCATTCTATCGGCAGATGCTGCTCGGATGTCTTTCCTGACTCGCCAGATAATCCCTTCAGACACCAAACTGCCTATTTATTTTTCCCCGCTAGCAATTACCTTTGTGCCGGGTGCCTGGCTCCCCACCCTAGGAAGGAATCTGGCCTCAGCAAGCACCGTCTGCCTGGCTGTGCCAGTGAGGTCTGTTTGGGGTGTGGCAAGGTGTTTGTGCCTGCACCGAGCCCCTTTCATAGCCCAGCAATAGGTGTTTGTTTAGTGAGTCCTCACAAAAAGGGAATTCCACCCAGAGCAGGGCGCCGGCGCAATCGCCCTTGTGCAGAGCGCTGCCGGGCCAGAAAAAGGAGAGAACTGCATGGAGAGGAGGAGGACAGCTCAGGTTCCTGCTCAGGTCTGAAATTTGGGCAGGAGGTGGGCCCAGCCCAACTGCATCTGGCCAACTGGAGCCTGAGGTGTTTGAGAGCCCCCCTCCCCGCACGCAAGGAGAGCTGTGATGTCACAACGCTCCGCGAGGGGCGTGGAACTACATCGGGAAAAGGGGGTGGGGCTAATGTGGCCACGCCCCTTACCGAGCGCTGTGATGTAGCGCTTTGTAGCGCGTGGGTCTTCCCGCAGCTGGGGAACCTGAGGGGCTTGGGCAGAGCGCCTAGCCGGCCTGACAGGAGCCATTGGCTCCCATCGGGCTCGGCGTGCAGGCTTCTAGTCCAAATAAAGAGAATGGCAAGCACCTGGTGGGTTTTCTTTCTGTTTGGCCCATGGGACAGGCTTCTCAGCAGGGACAAAGTGGCCTGGTGGCTAGAACCCCTGGACTGGCATTCAGCCAACCCGGGGTCTGTTTCCATCTCTGCCACTGACTTGTGGGGGAACCTCGGTCAAATCATGTCGCCTGGGCTTCTTGTTCCTGGGGGAACTCTGGCCCGTGGATTATTTGCAGCTCATGGCCCCTTTCTGTCTGGCCCATGTCAGCTTCCCCTATCTCGCCTTCTATACGGCCCCTTCCCTTCTTTGCCTGGGCTGCAGAGTCGATGCCTGCACTTTGTGAAAGGGAGACAGAGGCTGACTGCCGCAGACTAGGGAATGCTCCGGGCGAACTTATGGCGGCCAGCGCCCCCCCTCCCCCCAGCAGTGCCTGCTCCAAGCCCAGATGAGGAGAAGCTGGAGCTGCTGCAAGTGGAACTGGCTATGGAAAAATGGATGCTTGTTGAGCCCCGCCCAGCCCCGCTGGGGCCTTGCTCGCTCGCCCGTCCCTGCTGTGCTGAAGGTGCTGGGACAACACCAGGCTGCTCTGCTAAGGCTCATGTTCTGCGTTGTCTGGTTTGATGGCAACCGTTAAACAAATCTGAAAGGGAGCCAAGCCACGTGGGCTGTGGCTGCAGGGATGGAACAGCGCTCTGAACCCAGAGGAAGAGACGCGCTGTGGGGGATTCTCGCTTAGAACATCAGTAGTGCCGTTCTGGGCCAGACCCATGGTCCATCCAGCCCAGTATCCTGTCTCCGACAGTGGCCAATCTCGGTGGCTTGGGAGAAGTATCCAACAGGTCACTATGGGGCAATCCATTCCCTGTTGTTCACTCCCAGCTCACGACAGTAAGAGGTTACATTAAACCTACCTGACTAATAGCTGCTAATGGACTACCCTCCAAGAACTTACCCCATCCTTTCTTAAACCCAGCCTTGACCTACTGGCCTTGACCTCATCTTCTGCCAACAAATTCCACAACTTAATTGTGCATTGCGTGAAAAAAATACTTTCTTTGATTTATTTTAAATCTGCTGCCAGTTAGTTTCATAGAGTGTTTCATAGAGTGCCCTAGTTCTAGTGCTATTTGAGAGGGTAAATAACTGCTCCCTGTTTACTTGTTCCACCCCACTCATGATTTTATAAACTTCTTTTCTATCCCCTCTGTCGTCTCTTCTCCAAGCTGAAGCGTCCTAACCTCTCCTGCCTTTCTTCCTAGGGGAGCCGTTCCACACCCTTGGTCATTTTTTGTGCCCTTCTCTGTACCTTTTCTAATTCTACTATCTCTTTTTTTAAGACGGGCGACCAGAACTGCACACGCACATACAAGGTGCGGTCACTCCATAGATTTATACAGAGACATTATGATATGTTCAGTTTTATTCTCTATCCCTTTTTTAATAGTTCTGAACATTGTTTGCTTTTTTTGATGGCGGCTGCGCGCTGCGCTGAGGATTTCAGTGTGTTGACCACAATGACTTTGAGGTCCTTTTCCTGACTGGTAACTTCCTAACTGAGAACCCAGCACTGTGTACATATAATTTGGATTATTTTTCCCTATGTGCATCACTTTGCACTTGTCAACATTAAATTTCATCTGACATTTAGATGCCCGGTCTTGCAAGATCCTCCTTTCATTATTTGCAGTCTGCTCGGGTTTTAACTGCCTTGAATAACTTTGTGTCACTGCAAATATGATCACCTCACTCGTTTACTCCCTTTTCCAGATCATTAATGACTATATTAAACAACACCAGTCCCGGTACAGATCCCTGGGACGCTCCACTATTTACTTCTCTCCGTTGCGAAAACTGACCGTTTAGTCCTACTCTTTGCTTCCTATCCTTTAACCAGTTACCGATCCATATTAACTCTGACACTGCCTCCTATTCCATGACTATTTAATTTCTTCAAGAGTCTCTCTTGAGAGATCTTATCAAACGCTTTCTGAAAATCCAGACACGCTGTGTCGACTGGCTCACCCTTATCCACATGCTTATTTGCACCCTCAAAAAATTCCAGTAGATTAGTGAGGCACGATTTCCCTTTGCTAACTCCATGATAACTGTTTCCCATTATGTTGTGTTTATCAATATGCCCTAGAATTCTGTTCTTAACTGTTTCCACCAGTTTGCCCAGCACCAACATCAGGCTCAGTGGTCTGTAGTTTCCAGGATCGCCTCTGGAGCCTTTTTTAAATACTAGAGTTGTATTCACTACCCTCCAATCCAGTACAGTGGCAGATTTTAGCGATAGGTTGCAAAATTACCAATAGTAGGCCTGATTTGTTACTATTTAGTCAGTTTGCTCTAGAACTTCTTCCAGAGTCATTATTATTATTATTATTATTAACAAACATTTATATAGCGCCAGCAGTGTACCTGGCACTTTACAAAGTAATAAAATAGACATGGTCCCTGCCCCTAGGGCTTACGATCTGAGAGACAGGAGCTGGGGGAGAGACTTAGGAAGGGGAACAGAGGGAGAGACAAGGGGTCTAACATTCATGAAGATGCGAGGTCTCAAGTGCACGTGCTTGGCTTGGTTACAATGAGAATGACAGCAGGCAGGTCCATGTTGCAAGGAAAAGGGTAAACAGATCATGTTGATCTGTGACAGCTCTTCCGATTCATCAGCTCCAAAAAAATGATTCCTGCATGGGTATCTCCCCAACATCCTCTGCAGTGAAGACCAGAATTCATTCATCTTCTCTGCAATGTCCTTATCCTCCCCGAGCACCCTTTTCGTCCCCAGGTCGTCTAATGGACCTAGTGTCTCTCAATCAGGATCTGGTGTAGGGCAGAGGCAGGACTGGAGTTGGAAGGCAGGTGCAGGCTTGGATAAAGAGGGGTGGACAGCCAGCAAGCAGTGTTGTTCTGCCCAGGTTCCTGCTCCTGCAGGATGGAGCTTTAAAAATGCAGGTAGCCAATCAGCAGAATGCGTGTGGGGCAGGAGGGGCGTAGCTGGAACAGAAGGCCTTCAGTCTGGATCTCCAGGGCTAAGGTCCAGGCATGGCCACCCAGAAACCCCCAGGGATGCCAGTTGAGGGCCCTGTTCCTCAGACTGGGCCAGATCAATGGTCCCCCCAGCCCAGTGTCCTGCCTCTGGCAGTAGCCAGCGCTGCATGCTATGGGGGGCAGTATTCAAAAGTCAGGGGATGTATGGGATGGTCCAATCCCAGGTCCTGGCAGCTGGAGGTTTAGGGACACTATGAGTGGGAAGTTTCAGAAGGTAGTGGTCTGACCATGACAACGGTTGACACCCCCAATAATCAGAACCCTTGTTCCCAGGTTTCGTGAGAGGAAGGGATGTTATTGTTATGATATATTTATTTTATACATTTATAGGCCGCCCTCTCCTGCTTCTGGCATCTCAGGACGGCTCACAACACTCATTCAATTAATACAATTTAAAAACCCATAAAATATATAAAACAACAATAAAAATCCAATTCTCAAAAATAGGCAGCATCCCCGGTCCCCAAGTGCACTCCTCATCTGTCAACCCGGGAACAGGGGTTCCGATTATTGGGGGCCTTGTTAGGACACTGTTGTCATGATCGGGTGTTACAGCTGTTAAAACCCACTCCTTTCCTTGCTCATACGCTGCAGCTGCTTGGTCCCAGGCTGTCTCAGGGGCTCAGCCCCATGATCTGTACGTTAGAAACGTCACGCAGTTGCCTACACCAGCATGTTGCCCGAGGCTAGGAGCAGGCACCAGGCCCACGTGATGGGCTCGGCCTTGATCACACTCCATCGAGTCAGATAACAAGAGAGCTCATATAGAGGCAGCTGGCTCCGTTCAGCATTTCCAACAGTCCTCTCTGTTTGCTGCTTGGGATGTAGCTCCAATAATGCAGATTGAATTGTTGAGAGAGAATGTGTCAAGCGTGTTCTATTTCCCTTCTGCCCTCTTCTGTGGAGCCTGCGTGCCCCATGGATATCGCAGAAGATGAACCAAGAGGGAATGGGCTTAAATTGTAGCAATGCAGATTTCAGTTAAATATTAGGAAACCCATCCTAACTGTAAGAACTGTTGGGTGATGGAATAAGCTGCCCAGCGAGGTTATGGAATCTCTTTCCTTGGATGTTTTCAAACCCCAGCTGGGCAAACATCTGCCTGTGATGCAAGGTGCTAGACTAGATGACCCCTGAGGTTCCCGTATGAGGAGAGGCTTGGTAGGTTGGGGCTCTTCAGTCTGGAGAAGAGACGACGGAGAGGAGATAGGATAGAGTCTATAAAATCATGAGTGGGGTGGAACTAATAAACAAGGCGCAGTGATTTACCCTCTCGGCTAGAACTAGAGGACCATGAAACTCATGGGTGGCAAGTTTAAAACAATTCACTCAGCGTATAATTGGGTTGTGGAATCTACTGCCAGAGGCTGTGGCAAGGGCCAGTACTAGAGCTGAGTTTAAAAGAGGTTTGGACAAGTTTCTGGCAGATCGGTCCATTAGCAGCTATTGGCCAGACAGGATCAGGGAACATGACGGGAGCTGGGGGAAAACAACCAGGAATGGATTCCCCCTTGTGACCTGTTGGGTGCTTCTCCCAAGCCACCGTGATTGGCCGCTGTCGGAGACAGGATGCTGGGCTAGATGGACCATTGGTCTGACCCAGTATGGCACTGACTATGTTCTTCCATCCCTGCAATTCTGTGGTTTTCCTTCAAATGGCTCCATCATATTCTCACACACGAGTTTTGCAGCCCGTCTCACGATAAGTCTGGACCCCGACTAGCCATCGTAGAATGTTCAAAGTGTCTCCCATGAGCGTCTCGTGTCCCTTGGGACTGGTGAGGTTGCAGCTCATCTGCATACTCTCCCAGCAGCCTCGGCTGTCATCACTGGAGGATGCTGCGACCCTCCTGGGGCTTGGCGTTTCTGCTTTCCTGAGTTCCACCAACCAGCAAGCCAGGGCCTGGTGGGGTTGCAGCTCATCTGCATACTTTCCCAGCTGCCTCAGCTGTCATCACTTGAGGATGCTGTAATCCTCCTGGGGTTTGGCCTTTCTGCCGCCGCCCTGCCATTCCCCTTCTCCAGGTCTTATCCCCGCTCCCTGCCTCCCCCCCCCCGAACAGCTCCCATTCTCCTGCTCCCTTTGGAACTGTCGCTCCTCTGCCAATAAAGTCCCCTACATCCATGATCTCATTTTCTCTCACTCCCTCCAGCTCCTTGCCCTTACTGAAATGTGGATCTCCCCCTCCGACTCTCACCCCTGCTACCCTCTCCTTTGGGGGGGGGGGTCTCTTCTTTTCTCACCAGCCCTGCTCCGAAGGTTGGGGGGGCGGCGTGGGCCTCCTCCTCACTAACTCCTGTCAATTCCAACCACTTTCTCCTCCCCCTGCTCTCTCCTTCCCTTCCTTTGAGGCTCACTCTGTGCGCCTCTACGCCCCCCTCCATCTCTGCGTCGCTGTCATCTACCGCCCCACTGGCTCTCTCTCTCCCTTTCTCTCTGAATTTGAGTCCTGGCTCACTTCCTCTCCGATGATACCCCCACTCTCATCCTCGGTGACTTCAACATTCACGTTGATGTCCCTTCCCAGCCCTCCATCTCTCGCTTCCTCTCACTAGCCTCCTCCTTCAACCTCCACCTTTGGACCAACTCCCCCACCCGCGCTAAAAGCCATTCTCTTGACCTTGTCTTCTCTAGGAATTGCTCTGTCTCTGATCTCTCCTTCAATCCTCATCCCATCTCTGACCACTTCCTTGTCTCTTTCAACATCTCCCACTGCCTTCCTCCTCTTCCCCATCTCCACGCCCCTTCTGTGACCTGCAGGCCATTAACCCCCTGGACTTTGCCTCCTCTCTCTCTCCCCCCTTCTCCCCTCAGTCTTCTCCTCCTCCTCCCCTGACTCTGCCGTGGCTTTCAATCCCTCTCCTCCACCCTTGGCTCCCACAACTCCCATCCTTGGCTCACCCCCAGTATCCACCACCTCCACTCCTGCACCCGTGCTGCTGAACACCTCTGGCGCAAATCACACTCTCATGCTGACTTTATTGACTTCAAATTCTCTCCCCCTTCCCTTACTTCTGCTGTCTCCCTCACTAGACAGCATTACTACGCCTCCTGCATTGAGTCCTGTTCTCAGGACCCTCGTTGTCTATTCTCCACCTTTGACTCCTTCCTCAAGCCCTCCTGTCATCCTCCTCCCTCTTCCCTTTCTGCTCAGGATCTTGCTTCCTTCTTCACCTCCAAGACAGAAAAGATCCGCCTCGACATCGCTTCCCACTCCTCTCCTGTCCTCCTTCCCTCTCACCTCTCTTGAGAAAATCTCCTCCTTGCTCTCCTCCTCTAACCCTTCCACTTGCCCCCTTGACCCCATCCCCTCCCGCCTCCTGACCTCCATTGCTTCCACTGTCACCCCTTCCCTCCTGCACATCATCAACCTCTCCCTCTCTACTGGCTCCTTCCCCTCCGCCTTCAAGCACGCCACTGTCTCTCCTAGCCTCAAAGTCCACTCTTGACCCCTCTGGCCCTTCTAGCTACCGTCCTGTCTCACTCCTTCCTTTTGCTTCCAAGCTTCTTAAACGTGTTGTCTACTCCTGCTGCCTTGACTTCCTGTCTGCCAACTCCTCCCTTGACCCCCTCCAATCTGGCTTCCGCCCCCATTACTCTACTGAAACTGCTCTCGCTAAGATCACCAACGATCTTCTTGTGGCTAAATCTAATCCCTTCTACTCCATTCTTGGCCTCCTTGACCTCTCTGCTGCCTTCAATACTGTTGACCACTCACTCTTGCTGGACTCGCTTCACTCCCTTGGCTTCTGTGGCTCCGTCCTTGACTGGTTCTCCTCCTACCTCTCTGACCGCTCCTTCAGTGTGTGTCTGCCAACTCCACCTCCTCCTCCTTTCCCCTCTCAGTTGATGTTCCCCAAGGCTCTGTCCTTGGCACTCTCCTCTATCTACACCCTGTCCCTAGGCAAACTCATTGCCTCCCGTGGCTTCCAATATCACCTCTACATGGATGACACTCAACTCTATCTCTCTACTCCCTCTCTCTCCATCTGTTCAAGCTCGCCTCACCAGCTGTCTCTCTGATATCTCTACCTGGATATCTCAACATCAGCTCAAACTCAACATGGCTAAAACTGAACTCCTTATCTTCCCCCCTCATCCTTCCTCTCCCTCCTCCCTGTTGATCCTTATCGACGGGGTCACCATCCTTCCCATCCCCCAAGCCCGTAGCCTAGGTTTCATCTTTGACTCACTCCTTTCTTTTAAACCCTAGATCGACTCTGTTGCCAAATCCTGTCGCTTCTCCCTCCATAACATTGCTAAGATTCGCCCTTTTCTCTCTGTCTCCTCTGCCAAAACCGTTGTTCACGCCCTGGTCATCTCTTGCCTTGATTACTGTAACCTCCTTCTCACTGGCTTCCCCTGCTCTGACCTTTCTCCGCTTATCTCCATCCAAAACTCTGCTGCCAGGGTCATTCACCTCGCCCATTGCTTCGACCACACGCAGCCCCTCCTCTCCTCTCTTCACTGGCTCCCCCTTCCTGAACGAATCCTGCACAAGCGCCTAGTCTTCACCTATAAAGCTGTTCATAATCTTGCTCCCCCGCTACCTCTCTGTGCTAATTTCCCTCCGTACTCCAGCCTGTGCACTCCACTCCTTCTCTGTCCCCTCTCTCGCCCTTCCACGCCTCCCTTGCTCCCCTAACCGCCTTCTTCCCTTCTTTCTAGCTTCCCCCCATGCCTGGAACTCCCTCCCTGCCCACATCCACTTCGCCCCCCTCCCTTTGTACCTTCAAATCCCTGCTCAAGACCCACCTCTTCCGCTCTGCCCTCCCCGACTCCTCGCTCCCCTCACCTAACTCCTGCTGATCCCCTCCATCCAGTACAATCGGTTACCTGAGGTCTGTGTACTCATATCCTCACCACATGGACCAGCCAGCCATCATTCTTGATGTAACCAAGCACGTGCACCTGGGACCTCGCATCTTCGTGAATGTTACACCCCTTGTCTCTCCCTCTGTTCCCCTTCCTTCGTCTCCCCCCATCTCTCAGATTGTAAGCCCTAGGGCAGGGACCATGTTTATTCCATTATTTTGTAAAGCGCCAGGTACATTGCTGGTGCTATATAAATGCTTGCTAATAATAATAATAACAAAGGACAGCTCACCCATTATCTCCTCAGTTCCTTCCAACCGCTCAGTTGAGTGGATCGCCTCAGTGATACAGGAAGGATCTTCAGTTTAGCTGTCAAGGCAACTAAATTGACCTTGAGGCAGGGGGGCCTATGATTGGAGGTGTTATGGTGTCACCTTTGTCATGGTTGGACCATTACTTCCTGAGGGCCCTCGTCCCGGCATGTTTGTACTCCCGGCAGGGTGTGGGACCTATTAGGTTGGTCCGCCCCTGGAGACTTATGGATTCAGTAGGATTTCGGAATGCTCTGGGGGAGTTACCCTTGGATCTTGATGGTCCCTCGATCGATGCCCTGGTTGCCATGTGGACTGATCTTCTGGCAAAGGCCATCGATTGGGTGGCTCCCAGGCATCCGCTTCCTGCCCTTTGGCCGTGCAGGTCCCCATGGTTTATGGAGGACCTGGGATGGTAGAAGCGTGAGGGGAGGCGGTTAGAGTGTCGGTGGCGCCGTACTCATGCTGAAGACGACCGATTGTGGCATAAACTATTTTTGAAAGATTATGCCGTGGCTGTGTGGGCAGCAAATAAAAGGTTCTTTGCTGTCATCATAACATCTGCTAAATTGCGTCCGTCGGAGCTTTTCTGGGTGGTGAGGGGTCTGGTCAGTCCAGCCTGTCCCCACCTGGAACTGGAGTCGCCCAGTGCCCGTTGTGACATGTTTGTGGTGTATTTTGCAGATAAAATTGTTCGCATTCACCATGACTTTGACTCCGCCTTTTTTGAGGCAGTGGTGGAGTCCGAGGGTGTGAATGCCCCGTCTTGTCATGTTTTCTGGGATCAGTTTCAGTTGATGTTGCCTGCTGATGCGGAGGACGTGCTTGGGTCTGTCGGAGCCACTACATGTGAATTAGATCCTTGCCCGTCCTGGCTGGTGAAGGCCAACCAGGAGACATTGGGGCCATTTCTGGCTGCGGTGATCAGCAGGGTGCCAGATTGCCTAAAGGAGGTGGTGGTCTGGACCCTGCTCAAGAAGGCATCACTTGATGTTGGTTCTCCCGCCAGTTACTGGCCTGTCTCTAACCTTCCCTTAGGCAAGGTTATTGAACGGGTGGTGGCTCGGCAGCTCTGGGTGCGTCTGGATCGCATTCGTTTCTTGGACCCTTCTCAGTCTGACTTTCATCCGGGTTATGGCACCGAGACTGTGCTTGTGACCTTGGTCGATGACTTGCGGGTGGAGTTAGGGGCAATTCGACCCTGCTGATTCTACTGGGCCTGTCGGCGGCATTTGACACAGTTGATCGTGAGGTGTTGGTGACTTGCCTGCGGGACCTAGCTGGGGTGGACGGGACCGTTCTTCAGTGGTTCCGTTCCTTCCTAGCCGGAAGATCTCAGCGGGTGGTACTGGGGGATTGTTCATCACCCCCCAGGAGCCTTCCCTGTGGAGTCCCACAGGAGTCTGTTCTGTCCCCGCTCCTGTTCAGTGCGTCTATGCAGCTGCTGGGGGAGGTCGCGTGCAGGTTTGGGGTTTGATGACACCCAGCTTTGCCTTTTCATCTGACCCAGGCCCGGCAGTCCCTGTGCTTTCCTGATGTCTGGTGGCTGTGGGCGACTGAATGAGGCTGAATCAACTGAAGCCGAATCCTGATAAGTTGGCGGTGATGCTCGTCGGCAGGGTCAGTGATCTGTGTGAGGGTGGGACGCCCATTGTGGATGGGATTTGCTCTCCCTTGACCTCTCACATTCAGAGTCTTGGGGGTGCTCCTGGATCCCCAGCTGCGTCTGGATGTCCAGGTGGCGGCTGTGGCTAGGAGCGCCTTTCACCAGTTACATCTGGTAAGACGGCTCCGGCCATATATTTTGGATCAGGACCTTGCCGCCATCATCCATGCGTTCGTTACCTCGAGGCGACTACCGCAATGCGCTGTCCGTGGTGCTGCCCATGGTGATGGTCCGGAGGCTGCAGCTCATGCAGTAAGCGGCGGCCCGTCTGCTTATGGGGACGGGTCGTCGTGAGCACATTGTGCACTGGCTGCCGATCGTCTTCTGGGCCCAATTCAAGGTGCTGGTGTTGACCTATAAAGCCCTAAACGGTCTGGGTCCTACCTACCTGAGGGATCGTCTCGTCCCCCATGCCCCGGGGCGGCCCCTAGAGTCATCTGGGGGTGCCCTCATGGAGGTCTCGCGTTTTCGTCGGGTGACCGCTATGAGAAGGGTGTTCTTGGCGGCTGCTCCGTTGTTGTGGAACTCCCCTTCCGGTGGGGGTCTGCCTGTGCTTGGATCTGCTCGCCTTTTGGCAGCTGTGTAAGACCTGGTGGCTCTGGCCGGCGTTGGGTGGAGGGGATGGGTAGGACAGGGGGGTTGTTATGGGGAAGAGGGGCAAAATGTTGTGGTTTTTTTTTTAGAAAGGGCTGATGTTTTATATTGTTTATAAGTTTTATACTGGAGATGTAAGCTGTCCCCGAGTTGCCTGAGGCAGGAGAGACGGGGTATTAAATGTAAAAAGTAAATAAATAAATCAGGTTTCAACCGATGTTCTAGATGTGAAAGGAAAATGACTCAGAGATGTTTTAATTTGGGATTGGATCATCAACAAGAGGGTTGTAAACCCCGTTCTCTCTTAATGCCCACAGTCTCTCTCTCAACCGTTTCCACTCCCATCAGCGTCCGAGGCTGAGCAGAGTCTGCCTCTGCCTAACGTTGACGCCTCCAGCCTCAGTTACTGAGGCAAGTAATCAGGAAGCTATTGCACTAAAAGATTCCCCGCAGATTGTAAACTGATACTGTGGGGAAATGTGTTTAAAGCAAGAGCGAGATCTTATTCCTGATTTCCCCTTTTATTTTTCTTGCTCTTAAAAAGAAGCACAGTCAAAAAAATGTATCAACTAGATTTGACTTCAAAATAGTAAACCGATTCCGTTACAGGAGAAACAAACTATCTTTTACAAAACAGAGGAAGAGAGAGAAAAGTCAACTACATGTTTTAGATACAAGGACGGCAGTGATGTGAAGTAGAGTGGGAGGAAACAAAACATTACAAATAACTTAAACGCAGACCCAGGCAAAGGACAAACACAAACCCTGCAAGGTGGCATCCAGCAAAGGAAGGTCTGGAACCCTAAACATAAGCTGAATATGCCGTTATGTAGGATATTACGATGCATGCGCTTAGAATTGACATAACTTAATGATGTCAAAATATCGATTCTTATCAACAATTCCAAGAGAAGGAATTGTTTGTGAAACCTGATGGACGGCTGGGCTCAGATGATCTCTTAGCAACGAGATAGGGAGGGGAATGTGTTTCGACCGCTAGCATGTCCTGAAGCAGTAAAATTAACCCTACCATTGCTCCCTCGGCTTGAGCGAGAAGCCAAGAAGTTGTGGACTTCGCCGGTTTGCCCTTCGGTGAGCTCATTTCACATCTTCTCACCATCGTCGCCCCAAATGTCTACACAGCACCTGCCATCGGACTCCCTTGTTATCCCCTCCCTATCTCGTTCTCTCCTCTCCCTCTAAGAACAGAGGCCCTTCATCCCACCCCACCCTGCTTTGCTCGGTTTCTTCAGACAGTACTGTAACTTGTAAATCCTGTCACTGTCTACGTTTACAGGTCACTTTTAGTTATTTACTATCCATAGCTCCTACTTTGCTGCATTTCCCATTTTGTGTTGCCATCGCCCCCCCCCACCTCCTTCTCCTCTTCCCTTCCCCTCCCTCTGCGTTCCATGGACACGTCCCCCACCGCTCTGTAGACCTCTGCTTTGGCTTTGTTTCTTCATTTTGTAACCCCAGACCTGCCTGACGAAGGACCCCGCGAGGTCTGAAAGCTTTTATCTCTCCACTAACTGGAATTGGTCCAATAAAAAAGATATCGCTCGGGAGACGGCGGAGAGAAAGAGACCTAGAGAGCAATCCTCCTCATCTGAAGAGGAGATTCTCTCCGTACATTCATTGCCACCCCCTAAATCTCTGTCAGATCAATCTTACAGGCATTCTCCATGGAATGGACTGCATGGTGGTTTATCCTCTCAGGGGCCAAATCTATTTCCTTATCAATTATGCTGCACCGGTGCCACAAGTTGATCCAGAGCTCATCATGAGCTGCATTCACCATTACTTTTCTGAGACTAATAAGTCTAAACCTGTATTGACTTTGTCGACGTCAACAGATGTTCAGGGTTGGCGAGGTGCTAACTCCTCAACGTTGACAACTTGCCTACCTCTCCATCATAGCTAGGGGGTTTGACAGAGACTGCAGTCAGGTGATGGCTCAGCATTGACCAGGATTCTCAACGATGTGAAGGAGAGCTGTCTCTGTTTCTGGACACCGAACCCGATAGATTGGAGAAACCAGTAAATCCAACAGAGAAAGTAGTTAAAGGACTAGGAAAGAAGACGAAAAAGAAAAAGGCTTATGTGCCTCCAAAGCCTGTAGATCGTAAACAGCCAGATTTACCTGTTCAACCTATGCCAAATCAGGAGCCGCAACCTGTTGATCGACAGCCTGAACTGTCAGTTCAGGCAGAACAACCCATCCCGGTTCCAACACCAGAAGAGGATTCACCAGTTCCAATTGATCAAGGCACACCACCTCCTTCTGCTGAGGTAGTAGAGGCTCTGGCGACGCCAAGTACTGAGGATTGTCGCCAATTTCAAGTGTTTCTCCATTGTTTTACAAAACTTCTATCTGTAAAAAAAAAAGCAGCTATCCAGAAAATGGAAGAAGACCCTGTGTTTCAATTGCTAGCATGTCCTGAAGCAGTAAAATTAACCCTACTGTTGCTCCCTCAGCTTGAGCGAGAAGCCAAGAAGTTGTGGTCTTCACCGGCTGTAGTGGCACCAGTTCGCCCTTTGGTTTAATAATGGTAACCACTTTGGTGAGCTCATTTTACAGCTTCCCACTGGGACACCGTCATTGTCCCAAATGTATACAAAGCAACCAAACTCCCTTGTTGTGGCAGCTTCAGCTGAGAGAGGGAGAAGGAATTCACAAGAGACTTCCGCCACAGACAGGGAAGGACGGAAAATTGATATTTTGGGCAGGAAAGGATTTGCTTTGGGGACAGTGATCATAAGGGCATCAGATTATGCAAGTGCCATGGCCTCCTTTCAAAATTATTTGTGGGAGACAAACCCTTATTACAACTTAATCCAGCAGAAAGGAGAAGTGAGTGAAGCCTTGGAGTTACAAGCAGATGGGATTGTGACCGTGCCGCTTCAGCTGCAGAACACACAGCACGCTTGTAATCCTGCCTCATGAGCTGTGGCCAGTGCCATAGTAACGCACCAACATGCCTGGCTAAAAGCAGCCAACATGGAGATGCTTCATAGAAATCATATAGAAAATTTGCCTTTTGATGGGGAAGGCCTGTTTGCCTCCAATACAAATGAAGTTCTAGAGAAGTTGCACGAATCCTGGACAACTGCTTATTCTATGGGCACGACTCCAAGAGCAGTATAGTCGGAGATGTCCATCATCCAGATATACTAGACCATATGGCACTTCTTTGTCCTCCTCTTCCTATCGTTCTAGCTGGAGATCTAACCCCACTGTCCAGTGTCCATACTCCTTGTGGAAGCCAAAACTGAATTATAAACAACGTTGACAGCAGTGTTTCTCTAACCAGCCGCCTCCTTTATGAAAGCATTGGCAAGGATGACAACCACAGTATGAGGACGTCTCCTGGTATGGTCCTCTTGCAACGCTTCCTTCCGTTCAGTTTGAAAATCGTCTTGTTTCTCAGTCTGGGAATAGATTACGTCTGATTCATGGGTTTTAGAAGTTATTCCATGTGGTTATTTGGTTCAGTTCCTTGTCTTATCTGTCCCAAGACAAACATGAGTTCCTGCAAACCGAAATTCTGCAGCTCCTTGAAAAAGGAGTTATTGGGTTCGTACCTGTTTCAGAAATTAATAAAAGGTTTTATTCCTTTTATTTTGAAAAAGGACAATGGATACCAACCAATATTAGAGCCGAGGTTGTTAAATAAGTATGTAAAATAGTTTAAATTTAGAATGCTAAATATGTAGCAGTTTTAAAAAAAGGAGAAAGAGGGATAACGAGAGGGAAAAATTGATGCGATCGTTAATAAAGGTTGTGTTGAAATACTGTACTCACCTCCTCTGTCTGTGCACAACTTGGTAATCACCCATGTGTGAGAATATGACGGAGCCACTCGAAGGAGAAGGGAAAGTTACTTACCTGTAACTGAGGTTCTTCGAGATGGCTCCATATATTCTCACACTACCCACCCTTCCATCCCCACTGGAGTATTATTTCGGGTTGGAAGGAACTGAGGAGATAACGGGCGAGTTGCCCTTTCTATACCAAGGGTTGCGCGGTTCTTGAGGGAGACACTTTGAACATTATGATGATGGCTAGTAAGGCTCCAGAGGTATCGCGAGAAGGGCCGCGAGACTCATGTGTGAGAATATATAGACTGGCCCCACTCTCTGTGTTGGTGGAGCTTTGCCCATAAAGGCTTAGGATCTCTGAGGGAATCCAAGTCAGCCAGGGGCACTCCTGGTAACCCAAAGAAGTTGGGGTTCTGGGGATGGCCATGTTAGAAAGGGCCATATGATGTTTCCCTCCCTTTTTCTGACATGACCTCGTTCCTTTCAGAACGCTGTGATGTCATGAAGCTCCGTAAGGGCTGGAATTACTTCAGAAAGTAGCATCGCAACTTGTTTGCCCCGCCCCTGCGGACATGGTCACCCCTCACCCCGGTTGAAAGTCGGGTGGGAGGTGGGGGTTTAACGCTACGACCGTAGCTAGAACATTGGTGAGGTGGGGGCCATTTCTTCAGACTAAGCAACTGAGTGGGAAAAACCTGGAGCATGGTTTGTTTCTATGGGGAGGGGAAACGTACGTGGATGGGGGCAGTGCCCCTCTCTGTCCGCCCCAGTTTTGGGCAGGGCTGGCCTCTCCAGGCCTTTCTCTATTTCCAGGGGCCCTGCAGTAGCCTCTGTTTTCACCAGGACAGGTTGTGGGGGCTCCACCTGTCTCTTATACACATCTAGATGTGTATAAGAGACCTGGCCGGGGTAGGTTTGTCAGGCATTTGGAAAGGGCTGGAGTCACTGGGTTGGAGGGCTGGACCGAGTGAACCTGGCTTCTCGGCACATTCCTGGTTCTTCNTCTCTATTTCCAGGGGCCCTGCAGTAGCCTCTGTTTTCACCAGGCCAGGCCTCTGTTTTCCCACTCTCTCCCAGCAGGGCCCCAAACATGACCACCTCTAAAGCCTTGTGGAGGGTGCCTCTGAGGGGGCAAGGCATTGGGGGGGGGGCACGCCAGGGGTCTTTTCCTTGAGTTCTGCAAATTCTACAGCCTGCCCTAATTCCAGGCCTGATGGGGGAGGAAGGGAAACAAGAGACGTTGAGTCCGGGAGTGCCGCTGTGGGACATGCCCCCCCAGGAACAGTGGCTTAAGACCGCTTTCTCATGGGGCAATATGCGCAGCATTTGGCTCTGGGGAAAACTCCAGGAGGCAAATGCTGCGCAGCGTTTGTCTCGTGGGAAAACAAAGCCGTGCAGCTTTGCCTCCGATCATACAGACCCCGGCTCTGTATTCTCCGCATGATTAGAGGCAGAGTCACCCGGTTTTGTTTTCCCACGAGACGAAAGCGGCGCAGCATTTGCCTTCGGAGTTTTCCCCAGAGCCCAATGCTGCGCATATTGCCTCGTGAGGTACCTGCTCCGGTGGCAATCTCCCCTCGGGGTGGGGGGACCAAGAGAGAGGGTCTACCAACCCTACCCCTGCTTCTGCTCTCCCAGACAGCAATCCCTCTCAGATCGATGCTCGGGAGTGGGGGCTTCATGGGCAGAGGTCCGGACTGTGGGGGCAGAGGGGTGTCTCCCCCTCCCCCCCTTGGAGGTCTGGTCATCGCTGATTCGTAGTCGACATCGCCTCAGAAAGGGTCTGGCTACCTAAGCGCTCTCGGCTGGGTTTCTCACCTCCTTCCTGGAGGAAACCCCACAGAAGGCAGAGCTGCATCAGAGGGGGCAGGGCAGAGAGGTTGTCATGTCTAGGGTTACCACACCTCCCCTTTAAAAGAGGACGCTTATGAAAAATACATGTTGCAGGACTGCACTGGAACCAAATCAGCCCTGCACCATGTATTTTTCATAAGTGTCCTCTCTTAAAGGGGAAGTATGGTAACCCTAGTCATGTCCCTTTCTATTGTAATCCCGTCCCTTATGGAATGTTGTGACATTGCGACATTCCGCAGGAGGTGGGGGCATGTTGGAAAGAGGACTACGATACTCGTTTTTAATGCGCCCCCCCCGATTGTGGTGCATTGTGACATCACAGCTTTCCATGGGGGCGGGGCCAGTTCAGAAAGGAGCAGAAGAGTCCCTATTGCCCACCCCCTCCCACCTCCGGAAACCCTAGTTTTCCAGGTTAGCCATGATCCTGAGAAATTAGGGCTTCCCCTAGAAGTTCAGTCAAGTCCAGAGAGATGGCGATTCTAATCCCAGGCTTCCTGAGAAACGTTCAGCATGGCTCTGGCGCTCTCTCTCGCCCTCTTTCACCCTCGGCTGGTCTCTCTTTCTCGGTACAGATCTGGCAGTTTGGCGAGTGGGTGGACGTGATAGTGGATGACCTTCTCCCGACCAAAGACGGCAAGCTGGTGTTCGTGCACTCGGCCGAAGGCAACGAGTTCTGGAGTGCCCTGCTGGAGAAAGCGTATGCCAAGTAGGTGCCAGCTCTGGGAGGATGTGAGACGGGGCACCTGGCATCTGAGTGGGGGGGAGCGTTTCTCTGGATGTGTACACGTTGGCTGCAGGATCTCAATAGGTTAAATTTAAAGTTTGCTTCAAATATGTTGATTATCATTTCTATAAGCATTCTCAGTGTTCAGAGTGCTTTACAATTGTTAACTAGTTCCCCCTCCCAACAAACCTGTGAGGGAGATCCATCCTCCCTGTCCCCCAAGCCCGTAGCTTGGGCTTCATCTTCGACTCGCACCTCACCTTCAAACCCTACATCGACTCCGTGGCTAAATCCTGCTGCTTCTCCCTCCACAACATTGCTAAGATCCGCCCTTTTCTGTCTGTCTCCTCTG
>QEPC01008495.1:505768-535006 GCA_003113815.1 Sphenodon punctatus
GGGCTTTAATGGGATTGCGTCATCCTGCGTTAGAATCGAACCTGTGCTCTAACCAGGAGGCTTAAATCTTGTGTCTTTGGATGCGGTTGTGATTTTAATAGAAAAACAAAGCACGTTGCATTTTCCACGACGCCCACTGGGAGCTGCTCCTCGCAGCGTGTTGACAACGGAATTCGTGCTGTCATGACATGCGTTAATGAGGCTGGGCTATAGAGATGGATATACATGTAGTAACGGTGCCCTCTGGTGGCGATTCATGAGCCTGCTACTCTACGGGGGCTAATATTTATTTATTTATCAATTTTTGCCCCACCCCTCTCGCAAAAGCGAATCGGGTGGCTTACAATTGAATAAAAACAATCAATTCAATAAAAAAATGTATAGATACAAAAATATATAAAACCACCACAAGACTAAACAATGAAATAAAAGGGAGATGGAGGCAAAGCAGTTCAGAGGGGTATCGTTTATTGGGCCGAAACAACTAGAGGGGATCGCAATCTACCTTTGAGCTCTATAGACTGGAAGTTTACTGGTTGCTGGATATGGAATTTGGGGAACAAGTTCTGATTTTGATTGGATTTTGAACTGCCCAAAAGTTTGGAGATGCCTGAATCCGAGATGTTGATACACACCATTTTTCAGTATGACGATGCCTATCTGAAGCTGGGAAGAAATGAACATATTGTAAATCATTCTACTGTAGGATCAAGAAAAAGGATTTCTTACTGCACACACTTGTCCCGCTCTGGAATAAATAGCATGAGCACCTGTCTCTGCTTCTAGTGATTTTTCAGTAAAGAAGAAATAGACTTTGTCATCCTGGTCTTCATTGTTGAGAATATTGTACGAGTCCAGATCTTTTATCTCAGATGGGAGACTCTGGCAGCTGGAGCAAGAGGTCCCCAGTTCAATTCCTACCGCTGACGATTCACCAAGGGCTGTCTGGTTCCGTACGTCCTCGACGAACAGTGGCTAATGCAGCCCGTCTACCTTTTTAACTGCTTTTCTGTGCGTCCCCAGATCCGCCACCGAGGGCAGCAAGTTAATCTCATTCGGATACGGAACCCGTGGGGTGAGGTGGAATGGACCGGGTCCTGGAGTGACAAGTAAGTGCAAGCCTGGAGGGAGGGGGCCACAGATTCAGCGGGGGACAGTGTCCCCGGGATGGAGCTGTGCCTGCTATCGATACATGTGTGAATGTATTTTGCTCCGGGGCAAAGGGGTTGGATTGGATTCTCCGGTGCCTTAGCTTTCCCCAGGATGGTGTCCGGGGGGGGCAGGGAATTGGGGCTGGAAGTCACGCAGGATTGGGACCAAGCTGAAGTGGGATCAGGATCGAAGTTCAAGCAGAGTCCAGGGGCTGTTTCCGAACAGGGTGGATGATGCAGGTCAGGTGACAGGAAATGAAATGACAAGAAGATCCACCTGCCTGCCTCTGTCTGGCAGGTAACCAATCAGGAAGCTGAGTGGGGCAAAGCCGGAGCAAGGGCCAATCGGGAAGCTAAGGGGTGTGGCCTATGAGACTCATCCACACCCAACGCAAACCCCCGTTCGGAGCGTTTGTGTGAAATCCTTAGCGCTGCCCGTGCTCCCGGGCGGTTCCTTGTTCTCTGCCTCTGGAGGAGGTGGGCTGTTGAAGTGCAGGGGCATCAGCAGCTGTGTGAATGCATTGCTACCGGGCAAGGCAAGTCCAGGAGGAAGAACAGGTGGTACAAGGGGGAAGGGTGTTGTGTGAATGGTCCTGAGCCACCTCAAGGCAATTGGAAGGTGGGGGAGACACCCACAGCAGGTGCTAGCAGATTCCCTGCCTCTCTCCCTGCTCCCCCTGTGGGGGGCAATGGGGCATTGAGTGGGGACTGCCAGCCTTGGGTGCCGTTCCGCCGGACAGGCCCTGCTGCTGCTGCTGCTGCTGCTGCTGCTGCTGCTCTGTAACGCGCTCCGTGCTGCGGCTGGAGCCGCGGACAAGCAGAACCCGAAGAAACGGGGGATTCTTCCAGGACTTGTGGCCCTGCCCCTATGGAGTGTCATGATGCCCCATTCTGAGATTTCGTGGCCCATAGAGTGTTGTGATGTCATGATGCCTCGTAAAGGGTGGGGGTCATGTCAGAAAACCCCGCACGGCAACCCCTTGGCTCCGCCCCTGCTGATGTGGCTCCACCCCCTGGGGGGGGGAACGCTCACAGGGCCCTTGTGGTGGGACGCTGCTCCAGCGTGGGTCTCGCTGAACATGCCTTTGGGTTGCAGCTCCTCCGAGTGGAACGTGGTGGAGCCCTCCGTGGGGCAGCAGCTGAGGATCAAGATGGAGGACGGGGAATTCTGGTGAGTGGGGTTCGCAGTCGGGCAGCCGAAAGACCAAGCTTCAAAGGCTTTTGAACAGGAGCAAACCGGGGAGCCGAAAGCAAGGGGGTGAGGACAGCCAGGTCTGGCCTTACCGGCACAGAGTGACTCAGGGCAACCGCCCGGGGGCCCCACGGTAGCCCCTGATTTCACATGAGCAGGGGCTCCACGTTCTCAACGGGGCCCAAATACAACGCCCCTAGGGCTGTAGGGGTGAGGCCACGGGGAAGGGGCCCCGCATTTTATCTATACCCTGGGCCCTGCAAATCCTAAGGCCAGCCCTGAAGATGGCCCTGCTCTTCTGTCCACCTCCTCTCCCTAACCTGTAGCAGGGAGACAATTTGGGGGGAAGACACATCTGGTTGAGTTTAGGCCACGGGGGAATGGTACTCTCCTTAATTGTGCCCCCACATGACCCACCCACCCACCCACCCCAAGGTTCCCAGCACCCCATACTCAGCTGGATGTGTCGCCTCTGCCCAGCAGTGCCACCTATCTGGGTTTCACACTATTGTGGGGATCAGGGATGATGGCAGTGCTGATGTGTGCACAGGGGAAGTACTGGCCGGCACTAGGGTTGCCACCTATGTATATTTTTCCAGGCCACGTATGAAAAACACATGTTGCAGGGCCTGCATTGGTACCATAGGTGCCAACAGCTCACAATGCTTGCTGCCACCCCATTGGCTAGCTCCCAGTGTTCCCCACTCAGGCTGCCATTCTGCGCTGCCAGAGGCAATTTTTGTGACAATTTCACCAAATACACAATTCAAAAGGAAATCCTGCTGTTCCGGGGAATGTATAGGCCTATTGGCTTACTGAGCATTTGGGGGAAATTATACTCAAAATACCTTTTGTCCAGTTTGCAGGATTGGATTTCTGCTACTGATATTGTAGCTAGGGAGCAAGCCGGATTTCATGGCGGCGTATCTACCCTGAATCACATTTTTACATTGAACCAACTCATCACTAAATATGTGCACCGGGGCTTCCAATTCCTCCCTTGCTTTATTGATTTACGGGCAGCCTTCGATACTGTCCGTCGGGAGCGATTATGGCTTAAGCTTTCAAACCTAAATATTGATCCTAGATTACGCTTTCTTATTATTGCCCTCCATCGAGGTAACCCTCTACAAGTGCAGATTTCCTCTCAAGGTCACTTATCCAACCTAGTCCCGGCAGAGAAGAGAGTGCGAGAAGGTTGCCTTCTTACCCCCACGCTGTTTAATCTCTGTCTCGGTGATGTAGATCCCGAATTCCACCTGCCGAAGTTAGAGGATTTTGCAATATTCATTCTTCTTTTTGAGGATGATACAGTGCTGATCTCATGCTCGCAGGTCGGCTGTGTTGAGGGATTTGGAACCGATAGAGAATGGTTTCCTCCGTGCCGTTCTGGGGGGTTCCAAAGTGCTCCCCGCGGTCACTGCTGTGGTCAGAACCTGGATCCTGCCCCCTGTGTTCAATAGCAGGATGGTCAATTATTAAATGTCCCTCTCTTTTCTACCATCTGACTCAATAGCTAGGAGAGCTTTATCTCCTAAGCTAGCTGGCCCTTGGGAAGTGGGCATCGATGCTCTTATCAGCTCCTTAGGTTTTTCTACTTCTTCTTTATTAGCCATGAAGCTGAATCGAGCACTCTCTCTCATCAAACCGAGAATTAGAGATCAGGTCCGCCAGTCAGAACGAGCCACCTTGCAGGCTCAGAAAATAGCCATGTTGTTTCCTTTCTTTAAACTTCCTGACGGTGGTGCCACTTATTTGTCCGGATTAGCGACTGGAATCACAGCCATGCTATGACGCTGGCCGGATTCGATGTTTTGCCTTGGGCGGTATAGGATGGAAGGCTTCCGAAGCTGCCTTTCTCCAGTAGACTGTGTCGATCTTGCAATCTTGTTGAACCAGAATCGTTAGATCACGTGTTTCTTAGATGTCCTAGTTGTTGTTGTGGAAGATCTAAATATATTATGCCTTTTTATTGTTAAGCTGGCTTCGCTAAACGATAAGGATTTGCTTATGGATCTTCTTTCGGATAAGGGTCCTTTTATTTCCTCTCCGGTCGCTAAATTCTGTTTTGTATTGTTTTCTTTTAGAAAGTTGATGCTGTTTATAACATTCTGTGACTTTGTCAAAATAGAGGCCGTGGGCCTTTGGGGGCTCATCGTGCTTGGCTGTTTTGCGATTGTCTGTTTTGTTATGTTTTTGTAATGGCTACGGCTTATACAATAAATGTTGTTGTTGCTATTGCTAAAAATTACAAGATTCTGCCCAAAACGGCTGCGATCCCAGCAGTGCAGAATTCAGGAGACCTTGTTTATGGACGTTCAGTCGGGGGTGTTAGCGGGCCGAATGGCAGTGCCCCCCTGTGGGACTGCCAGTGCCCCTAGCAGTCTTGCTGAGTGAGCTGTTGGGGCAGGGCTAGTGGAGTGCCCCCATGCTGGAGGAGAGGGGGGCTGCCTGGCTGGGGGAGGCGTGGCATGGCCTCTCCTCAAAGTGTTTTTCATTGTACCATGAATTCCTGCCACTTTATGGCGGCACAGCTCCTGTGTGAAGCTGGGAGAGGGGAAGGATCCAGCGGGCCTCAGTTGTTCTGTCTGTCTCGCGCCTGCCTGCCCGCAGTCTCCCTGCCCCTCCCCACTGAGTCCGCTGGCTTTCCCATTGCAGGATGTCCTTCCAAGACTTCCTGCGAGAGTTCACTCGGCTGGAGATCTGCAACCTGACGCCGGATGCGCTGCAGTCGCGCAAGTTCCGAAAGTGGAACACGACGCTCTACGACGGCACCTGGCGACGTGGAAGCACAGCCGGTGGCTGCAGGAACTTCCCGGGTAATGTGCACCGTGGGGGTGTGTGTGTGATGCTGGAGTGCAGCCAGGGACCTGCGGGAGAGTACAGTAGGGATCAGGCATTAGCAAGGGGAGGGGGGGGGGTGTCACTTGATCCACACCTTTGAACTAGACTAAATATGAACATGCCCCCCCTCCATAGCTCCCACTGCACCCATCAAGCTGTAGGCTCACATCGCAAGGAGAGAATTGGGCTTGTACAGCGCCTGCTGACTAGCTGATCAACAGGGTGTCAGTGTCCCTCCTCTCCTCCCAGTGCAAGCCCTAGGGCTTACACTGCAGGCGGTGGGAGGGGTTCCGGGTTCCCTGCTGCGCTGCTGATCAGCAGAGAGGCAGCATCCCCTCTCTCTGCCCAGTGCGAGCCCTGGGGCTTACCGCCCAGTTCCCTGCTGCACAGCTGATCAACAGGGAGTCAGTGTCCCTCCTCTCCTTCCAACGTAAGCCCTAGGGACAGGGGAAGCATGCCCAGTTTCCTACTGCACAGCTGATCAGGAAGGAAGTGGCAGCATTGTCTCAGCTCGCAGCACAAGCTCCATCCCCCCCTCTCCTGCCTCTGCACCCCTTGAGCTGGGGGCTTGCAGTGTGGGCAGAGGAGGGACAGCTCCTAGCTCCCCCAGCAGGGAAGCCGCACTGCTCTTCCTCCCTCTCCTCCATGCAAACCCCTCCAGTGAATTCAGGCAGGGGGGAAAATAAAACAGAAGGGCTTTCTCTTCTGATCCGACCCAGGCGATGGCCTCTGCAAACAGCCAGGAATGTGCTGGGAGATTCCATCCCCGTCTGATCCTTCCTTTCTCCGTTTCTCCTGCAGCCACGTTCTGGATAAACCCCCAGTTCAAGATCCGTCTGGAGGAGGTGGACGACGAGGATGATGGTGGCAGGAGGGAGGGAGGCTGCAGCTTCCTTCTGGCGCTGATGCAGAAGAACCGGCGAAAGGAACGGCGCTTGGGGAAGGACATGGAGACCATTGGCTTTGCCGTCTATGAGGTAAACGCGGCGCGCTGGGAAACCATCCCAGGATCCTAGCTCCACGCACCCCTTGCCTTGTACATACATCCCAGGGAGGGCTGCAGTATCTCTCTGACTGTGAAAATGATCGGAAATGGGTGGTAAGATGTACTGGCCATGTACATGCAACCGCTTTACTGCGGAGTCATTAACTGTGTTGATATTTAGTGACTGGATATTAGTTGAGCTGGTCGCAGGAGCACAGCTGGTGGCTGCAGGAAGTACCCGGGTAACATGCACAGCGCAGGGTGTGATGCTGGGATCTGCAGGGGCGTACGGTCATGATCAGGCAGTAACTGCGGTCCGGAGGTGGGGGCAGTTGCTTGAAACACATCTCTGAACTAGGTTAAATATAAACATGCCCCTGTCCCCACCTGCCGCCACACCCATCAAGCTAGGGAGTCGCATTGCAAGCAAGGGATCAGGCAGCATCCCTCCTCTTCTCCCAATGTAAGCCCTAGGGCTTACACTGCAGGTGGGGGGAGGTGCTCCAGGTTCCCTGCTGCACTGTCGATCAGCAGGGAAGTGGCAGCATTGTCCCAGCTCACGGCAGGGGACTCTTGTCTCTAATAGGGGGATCGTGGGCTGCCCCTTTTGGGCGGTTGGTCAGGGATGAGACCTCGGACGGTCAGGAGCTGGGAGTGAGCAGCAGAGAATGCGTCACTCCATTATGACCGGTTGGGCACTTCTCTGAAGCAACTGAAGGCGGCCACTGTCGGAGACAGGATGCTGGGCTGGATGGACCATTGCCATTGGTGTGATCCGGTGCAGCACTTATGTTCTCCAGGCTGATTGTACCCAGTTCCTCCAGCCTTTCCTCCTATGGGCTATATTCAGGGCCCTACGAATTCGGCACATCCCACCCCCCTAAATTCTGTGACCGCAAAACCCAAGTTCTGAAAATGGAAATCTGGATTCTGTGAGGAGACTAATTGATGCAAATTAACCGAATCCTACAAATGATGGATATTTGGAATGCAAGTGAGTTTTCCCCGAGCGTGCCCTGGCATCCATTCGGACAACTCAGATCTTAACAAATACTAAATACCACACAGACCTCTTGGCGAAAGGGGTGCTCTTCTCTCTAACGGGGGGTTGTCTTGGGCAGTTGTGCCAGGGAGTGCCATTGCCCCAGAATATACCCTAGCCGCTGATAGTTCCGGGACCCCATTGCTACTTTGCTGAGGTCCCCACACGGGCTGCAACTCTGCGCTGCCAGAGGCAATTTCTCTGACAACTTGGTCAAGTCTAGGGATCTTCAGAAGGTGATCTAAGACCTACTTGTTTGGCCAGACTTTTAGCAGATGGGGATAGGGTTTGGGAGGTGGGAGTGGCTTTAGTTGGAATTTTAAATGGTTTATTTTTATGTTGTAAGGTGCCTTGAGCCTGCGGGTAAAGGTGGGATATAAATCCAAATACAAAAAAAAGTGACAAATTCAGCAACAATGGCTTTGATCGCAGCAGCGCAGAATTCACGGAGCCTCATTGTATTTCAAACCCGTTATTGTCTTTTTTTCTGGACCCTCTCCCCCTTGTCCACTTCCTCCTTAGAATGTGGTGCCTGCCTACAATAGAAACCCCATTATCTAGACATCTGGGATGGGAGGATAGGCATTCTCTGTCCAGATCGGAGGGGTGTCCAGAGTGCCTGGGAGTTGTGCAGTGCATAAGTCATGTCCAGAATAAGGAAATATCCAGCATCAGGAGGTTTTTTTGGATGAGAGGAGGTTTCTACTGTACTTCAGTTCCAGACGATAATTCCTCCTGGAACTGCAGCTGAGTTAATTCCAGGGGGTTTGGCAAGGCATTGTAGAGCTTGCAGTCCCCTCCAGGGACACATTACACACTTTCTACTGCAGTAACACCCACTAGCTTACTGCTGAGATTTAGCCACGCACAGAGAGCAGGATTAGCAGCAGTGGATGGAATCCAGCAAAGCAGCTGTGTTGAGCAAGTCCCGGTGGATTTTGCAATTCCCACGCTCCCCCCACCATGCCAGTTCCATCAATTGTGAACATCTCGTATCTTAAAAAACATCTCACAAAATACCACAGAAAAATTGCAGTTGGGAGGCTCTCTCTCCTCTGGGGGGATCTTCAGCAGCTGTGGCACAGGGCCCCATGGCCCTGGAATAGATTTACAAGCTGCTAGCACCCTATTGGCTCGTTCACAGTGCCGAAAGCCCATTGACTAGAGCACAGCTCCCCGCTCGGGCTGCGATCCTGTGCTGCCAGAGGCAGTTTCTGCAACAATTTGGCCAAATGCAAAATTCTGTGGAAATAACCGTGATCCCAGCAGCACAGAATTCACGGGGCCCTGCCTGTTGGCCGATGGGATGCTAGCTTATTCACGAGGGCATTTGGCAGTGGGGGTTAGGGGTGAGTTAGGCAGTTGGGGAGTTGAGATGGAGAGGGGTCGTAGGGATGGTGCAGGGTGGTGGGATATTTTATGTCCTTATATTTTTTATTGTTTTCTATTTGTATTTTATATTTTGATATTGTAAGCCACCGTTAGTGGGCAGGGCGGGGCGAGGTAAAAATTAAAATAATAAATAGCTTCCCTGACACTCACTGGCCTCTCCTTTGTGTCTCTGCAGGTTCCTTCCGAGGTACGTACGCAGGCTCTCCTGCCTGATTTCTGCAGTAGGTAGCGCTCCCGGTCTGGGCAGGACGGCACTGTGCAGCGATACAACAAACAGCTTCACTTTGCATCCAAACCACTCCAAAATCGCAACGCGGCCTCACGGCACATTTTGTGCCCAGCCCCGGCACGACGAGTTCTTTGCTCTACACCCTGAGTCTGCGCTTTGAGCTTTCGACGGCGTGCTTACCTTGTGTGCCGTGACACACCGTACAGGGAGCGGGAGCAGACTTCCCGCTGCGGAGATTTGGGCGCAGGGAGGGGGCGCTGCTCATTTAGCACCCGATATCCTGCTTTGCTTGGACTAGTTCATCATTGAGATTCCTTCCAGCCTGACAATGCTGTGATTCTATCTCGCTTTTATTTCCTCCTTTCGCGTCCCGCGATTAACAGGCTGCAGGCTTAAAACTGAAGGTGGTACCTTTTCATACCAGTATCTCTTGAACTTACTGCCATGGGATGTTGCAACAGCCAATAGGATAATGGGGTCCGGATAAATTCATGGAGGAACAGGACCATCAGTGACCCTTAGCCAAGATGATCGTGGGAGGCAGCCCCCCAAATGTTCGGGGTGTCCCATAACCTCTGGCTTTCAAAAGCTGGGAGAGAATGAAAGGGTTGGCCACTCTGTTCTTGTGCACTGGGTGTCGGCCTGCATCAGAGACAGGATGCTGGGTTAGATGGACCATCGTTTTGACCCAGTCTGTGTAAGAGCATGGGGTGAGGGGGCATCCAGCACATGGGCGGACAGTTGGGGTGGGGCACGGAGTCAGGATCAGGGCCGGAAGGGGAAGTTGGGGCAAGGCTGAGGGGCGGGGCAGAGAATGAGGACTGAGGCAGGACTAGAGATGGGCCTGGAAGCAAAGGAAAACGAACTTTGTCTTGTGGCTTTAGAAGCAGACGGGGGCCAATCGGAAACAGGGGCATGGCCTCATCAGGCAGCGACCAGCCAGGGAGGGTGAAAGCAAGGCCCCCGGGCTGGGTGCTGTGTGGGCCCAGGAGGGGCGGGGCTGCCGCTGCGGGTTCGAGTCTGGGCAAGGGGGCGGGGCGGCAATTGGGCTTCCGTGGGGGTCAGTGCTGCGTTCCGAGTCCAGTTCCTTCTGGGCAAGGGCAGAAGACCTGCCCCAAGGGCAGCGTGATGTGTTGGTGACCCAGGAAGAATTGTGCCGTCATGCCGCTTAGCGATCCACGCGGGAGAAGGGAGGTTTAAGCTGGGTGTTCGGAGCCAGGGAGTTCTCTTCAGAAAGTTGACTCTCAAAGCGAGTCCGCTCCCAGCTTCTGTCAGCAGGGCGTTCTGCATGTCAGTCACGGCTTGTGATAAGGAGTTCCCTGCGGCCTGGCATGGGCTGCACGGTTCCCTTTCCTCCTCCTCCTCCCTGGCTGGATCCCCTGCTTGGAGCCTCAGTTGCCTCTGGCGCCTCCTCCTCCCGCGCTGCCTCTTGAGCCCCACACCTGTCTGAGCTCTGGCTGATTCCTAACCCTCCCCAGCTGGGCTGCGTAAATACCTAGGCTAGAAAGGCCCGGCTCCTGCAGATACTTAGCGCCAAGGGTTGGTTCCTGCAGGGATTTAGGGGGCCCCACAAGTCCCCCTGCCCTTCCTGCCCCCCTTTCTCTTCCATTGCACGGAGCGTCCCGGTCGGCTGGTCCTCCGCAGCGGCCTGTGCGAGGCAGGAGCGGGGCCGGCTGACACAGCGGTCTCTCCTCACCCCCCTCACTCTCTCTGGCAGCACGTGGGAAAGGCCTCTCCTCACCCCCCTCACTCTCTCTGGCAGCACGTGGGAAAGGCCTCTCCTCACCCCCCCTCACTCTCTCCGGCAGCACGTTGGAAAGGCCTCGGTGCACCTGAAGCGGGAGTTCTTCCTGGCCAACTCCTCGCGGGCCCGCTCCGAGCAGTTCATCAACCTGCGGGAGGTCAGCACCCGCTTCCGGCTGCCGCCTGGCGAGTACCTGGTGGTGCCCTCCACCTTCGAGCCCAACAAGGAGGGAGACTTCGTGCTCCGAGTCTTCTCGGAGAAGCAAGCTGGAACCGAGTGAGTCTGGGGATGGCGGGCACCGGTCTGAACTGCCTGGGGAACCCAGGAGTCAGACCCCCAACTCAGTCAGGGCACTCTGAGACCCTAGCGAGGCCCCTCCTAGCACAGGGCCCATTGCTGACTAGTGACCTCAGAGACCCTAGTGGGGCTCCTCTAGCACAGGGCCCGTTGCAGATCAGGGCATTCAGAGACCCCGGTGCGACCCCTCCTAGCACAGGGGCCATTGCAGGTTGGTGCACTCAGAGACCCCGGTGGGACCCCTCCTAGCACAGGGCCCATTGCTGACTAGTGACCTCAGAGACCCCGGTGGGACCCCTCCTAGCACAGGGCCGGTTGCAGATCCGGGCATTCAGAGACCCCGGTGGGGTACGACACAAGCCCAGCCACCCAGGGCTGCCTGTGCCTGCGTTCAGGGTGGATTGGGAATCCCCACGCCGGCCGGGGCACGACGCTTGAGTGAGTGGAAGAGAGACCAGTGCAGCTCTGCAGAAGACTGTGGCTTTGGCTCCCAGCCAGGCCTCTCTTCCCTTATTCGGCAGAGGGGACCGTGTGGCTGCTGCCTGCCCTGCATCCACAGACCGGTCCTCGGGAGCCAACGGCAGCAGCACGGGTTCCCCGATAGCCCCTTGTGACAGCACGGGCTCCTCGGGGTGCGAGTTCCTGCAGGATTAGGTCCCAATTAACTGCTTGCCTCGGGGGGTCTTAGCTGAGCAGTCCAGCCCAGAGTCTTGCACACTAGAGATTACAGCCTTTATCCCTATAGAGCCCCATCACGGTCTCTACGCCAAAGTCCCTGTTTCACTCGCAGACCTCTTGCCTCCAATCACTGGGTCTCTGGCTCGGTCACAGGCTTTCAGGGCTCAACACTCTCCACTTACACCCACCTCTCCTGAGCCCCCTTCCCAGCTGCGCCCTCCCACCATGAAGACGCCCCTCAACCCTTCTGGGCTTGGCTTGGAGGCCCCGCCTAAGCGCCTGCCTCTTCTCCAGTCTCCCCCACACTGAGTTACATCTCAGATCTTCCTTCCTCTGGGCCGGCCCGCGGCCTTTCCAGCTGCTTTCCCGGTTAGGCATAATCCTGCCCTTCTGGCCACATCTACAGCTTCGCTGGCGCAACTCTTGCATTGGCACTCGCGGCCTTAAAGGAGCAGTTAATAATAATAATATTTTATTAAGTTGTGACCATAGGTCGAGACCAAGGACGTACAAAAGGAGCTTAGGAACTCTCAAGAGATCCATAATAAAAAACTATAAAGAAAATCGCAAACCATTAAATTGTTAAATCAATAGCCATTGAATCAATCAGTGAATAAATCAATAAATAATGTACATAAAACGATAGAGAGATAGCCCTGCAGGGGATTTTGATTTTAATTTTGATTCCCTTTAATCAAGGCTAATGCCATTCAGGCAAGATTATGTATAGAGTCGGAATCTTTGGCCGAAGTCAAAAAGATGAATAACTGTTGAGGCGACCAATGAATTTTATTTTTAAGCACAGAAGGCAAGAATTTCTGTCAGGACACATCCGTATACGGACAGGAAAATAATAGATGAAGCAGATCTTCAGTTTGAACCATCGAACAGCTGAGAGGATATGGAGTCCCATTCCGTCTCCTGGTCAACACCCTTGAGGGGGCAAGATCGAATTTGAGGAGAGTTAACGCTCTTCTCCGAGCCAAATTGTCCAAAACCGTCAAGTAAAGCTCCCTCTCAGGAGCCTTTTAAAAAAGCTGATAGAATGGTGCGGATTTTGAACTGGCGATCTTCCTCATATCTTCTGCAGTCGCCAAGTCTGTCCATTACCTAGAAATCAGGAATTTGATCTTAAAATTAGGGAAAGATAACCGTGGTTCCATGGATTGCGCCACCGTTTGTAAAAGAAAAATCATTTTTTTTATACCACTGGGACATGAGCATTGAAGAATTGAATTCCGTGAAGCACAGATAAGGTAGCCTATCTTCCGACATGCCTCGCACCCTCAGCCAGTACGAAACCTGGGCCAAATCTAATTTTGCCGCTACCGGCAAGGCACCAGTTTCCAATCCCACGAGACAGGCTGGGGGTACTCTTTGGTACGGAGAGAACTGCCCTAAGAAAGCGATCTTGGGAAAACGCCACAAATTGTTCCTGAGAAAAGGACCCCAAATTTCGGTGCCATATGGAGCTTGTGGACTAGCCTTCAAGTCGAGCAGTTTCAAGGCAGGAACAATTAATTTCCCACCATCCGGTCTCCAGAATTTAAGAAGCCCCCCTCAATAGATTGATCCATCTTCAGTTGAATGAACTCTGCGTGCTTCGCCCAAGAACCAGTGGCAGAAAAAGGCAGCCCTAAATAGTGGTACGATTTAACTTGTTCAAGGCTAACGTTATTGAGCACCCAAAAAAGGACCAGTTGCCACACCCCTCTCTGCAGCTGCTATTGCAGGTCTCCTCTCTGCCTGATCCTAGATCGTGGGGATGGGTAGCGGCTCCTGGCCCATCCGTTCAGACTGTCAGAAGGGCCCCCTGTGCTAGGAGGGGCCCCACCAGGATCTCTCGAGTGCAGTAGCCAGCAGCAATGATCAGTCCCCGTTGCTGGGCGCAAGTGGGTGGCCGTATGTTCAACATATCCCCTTCCTTCCCCCACCCCCATGCACCGTTCGCCCCTGCTGCCGTGCGATTCCCTGATAGCTGTTTTATTTGTCTGCAGGGAGATAGACGACAAGATCCAAGCTAATCTGCCAGATGAGGTAAGGAGTCCTGGAGCAGGAGGATCCTGACAGTCACTTGAGCTGAGCTCGCAGTTGCTCATTCGCTGCCTTCACAAGGGCCCGTCCCTAGGACAACACGGGCTTCTGCTAGGAAGGTTTTTTACCTCTCCGATCCCATGAGCAGCCTCTGATACGTGGCCAGGCTTCAGAGCTAACGTGAGGACAGAGTATGAGTGGATGCCAGGAAACCCAGGTCCTAGTCAGGGCTAGGACTGTCGCCGATGCATGTTTTTAAGGAACTTATGAAAAATACATGTTGCAGGGCCTGTATTACCCCCCCCCCGCTAAGGTGCCAGTGCAGGCCCAGGAACATGTATTTTTCATAAGTGCTCCTTAAAAATGTGCCTAGGTGGCAGCTAGTCAGGGCCCTGGCTGGGTCCGAAGCCGGCCTGGATCCCAAGCAGCACGGACTGCAATCGCACAGGGGGGCCCCCCCAATCCACAGGGTCACCACAACATTTTGGCGAGATGCACTGGGGTAAAATGCAAGCCCACAAGCCCGGGGGAGCCCTGGCTCATGGCCGTTCCGGAGTGGCTACCCCCAGGACTTGAGACCCGTAAGAAGAAATCGCCCCTGTACTACAGGTAACATAGATGCAGCGCAGGGAGCTGGGAGGATAAGTTTAATTGAACCCCCAACAATTTGTTCCCGTAAGAGTTTCCTTTTCTAAGGGGCGGGTGGGTCAGTCGTTCCTAGGTTAGGACAGGGCCCCCAGGAAGGCTTTGCACAGAGCCCGACTCCCCTGGAAGCAGCACTGGTTGGAAGCCAGATCAGGAAGGAGCCAGCCTGGGGCGTCAGGCAGGCTGCGTAGATACGGCAGGGACCGGGCTGCGTCCACACAGAGTGATGCAGGGAGAGGGACCGGGTGTGTGTGTGCAACCCAGAGGGGTTTGCTATGATGGCCTAACACCAGCCCCCAGCTTTGGAGCCAAGCAGGCAGTTTCCCCTGCATGTCCAGTTGCTAAGGAGCGAGAGGCTGGCCGGTGTCCTTGCCTGCAGCTGTCTCGCTGGACAACACAAACCCGCTACGTACACAGCTCTGGCCAGGAGGCTTGAGAGCGCCTGTGTCCTAGTGCCCAGCCCCGTAGATTCTCATGGGATTCTCCTAGATTGTAAGCCCCCTGAGGCAGGGACCTGCCTCATTCATAATTGTTTTGTGCCAGGCACGTTGCTGGAGCTACATAAATAATGATGATGATGAATATTAATAATGAGGTGTGTTGAGGGGAGGAGGCAGAGCTGCTCTGCAAGGGGAGGGGAAGGGGCATGGGATGTTGTGCTGGTGTCACACCTTCCCCCACCCATTCCTACATGGGGATCTCACAGGTGCCTTGTCAGACCCTTCTCTGTTGCTGGCCCAGGGAATTGTGGTGCTTCTGGGCCAGGGTTTGGGGTGGGCTTAGGGCTTCTGTCCCCACCCTGGTTCTGTGTTCCTGGCTGGAGGCCTGAGGGGCCGGGGGCCTTTGGCGCATGAGAGAAAGACCCGATGCGGCCTCCAGCCCTGTCCCCAGCTGCAGCCGCTCTGCTCTCTCTCTCCAGAAAGTGCTCTCGGAAGGGGAGATTGACGAGAACTTCAAGCAGCTCTTCCGGCAGTTGGCGGGAGCGGTGAGCCTGTGTATCTTACTCTCCCGGGGTGGGGGGCAGAGTCTGGGGCAGGCACGGGGACAACTTGGGGATCTTTCCAGCCCTGAGTGGAAGAGCTCAAAGAGGAACCAAAATGACCTCTCTCCGTCTCCTGATGACCTCTTCCTGCTCCCGGCATTGTGTGGGCTGCTGGAGCGAGGCTAGAGGCTTCCCCACCGGCTCAACAGACTGAGCTGGCTGCCTGGTTTCCCCTCTTCTGGGTCTGGGATCCAAGATGCTAGGATGCCGTGTGACTGGCCCCAACTCCCCCTTCTCTTCTCTCTTGCAGCCCGCCCGCCTGCCCTCGGCGGTGTTTTGCCTGTAAATGTTTTTGTTCCTCTAGCATCATGAGATAAATGTAATCCGGCCCAGGCAGCTGTGGAATAACACCGGTCTGAACGGAGAGGGTGGGGACAGGGCTGCCCCTCAAAGCCCCGCCCCCTGGTCCTCGAAGTCCCACCTCTTGTAGCCCCCAAAACCCCGTGACTTGTCCTCCGAGCACGGTCCCTGCTTTAGGAACCCCGGGGGCATTAGCTCGGGCGCTCGCTGCATGAAGCTGTCTGGGATGATTCCCCACCCTACCCCTCTTCTTTCAGGACCTGGAGATCAGCGTGCAGGAGCTGCAGACAATCCTCAACAAGATCATTGGCAAACGTAAGCCCCGCAAACCCAGCGGCACCTAATCAACCGCACGACCTGGATTGGGGAGTTTTCTGGGCCACCCCCCAGATCATCGGGCGGAGCAAGCAGCAGAGTAACAACAGCCCAATGCGTCGCCCCCTTTAGTCTCTAAAGCCCCTCACCCTAGTGGAGCCGCTGCCCCACCCTGTGCAGGTTTCCAAGGAACACTTATGAAAAATACATGTTGCAGGGCCTGCATTGGCGCCTAGGCAATGCGTGCCCTGCAACATGTATTTTTCATAAGTGTTCCTTAAAAATGTGCGCAGGTGCCAACCCTAGGCTCCTCCCATTTATCTAGCTGCCAGCAGGGGGCAGCCCTCTCCTTAGCACTGGGCCCCCAGCTCACCGCCTTGTGTTTGCCCCGCAGATAAAGACCTCCGGACGAAGGGCTTCAGCATCGAGTCCTGCCGGAGCATGGTGAACCTCATGGACGTATCCTCCTGCTGCAGCTCTGGGGCGTCCTATGGGTCTGGACTTGTCACTGTGCACTGGGTGTGGGGGCCTTACACCTGTCCCTGTCTGTGCACTGGAGGGGCCTGAACCCGTTACTGTCTGTACACTCGCCCCCCACCCCCCATACCTGCAAACTGGGGAGCAGCCGCAACATGGGGTGTTATTGAATAAAACACCCATTTTAGCTCGGAGGGGAGGGGGCAGGATCTGTTGGGCCTGGACTTGTGGGAGGGGCAGCGTCCCATGCCTTTCTCCTTAACTCTGCTCCCCGCGCAGAGAGACGGAAACGGGAAGCTGGGGCTGGTGGAGTTCAACATCCTGTGGACCAAAATCCGGAACTACCTGGTAGGTGAATCCGCTGCCTTGGTCTGCAGAGCCGTTGGGGGCAGATGCATGGGAGAGGCTTGAGGGGGCTTAACCACCCCGTCCCTCGGAGGAGCAGCTGCCATGGCTTTGGGACAACAGCCTTTGGAATACCCCGCTCTCCCCAGTGCAGGGGTGGGGACTGGGGAGCAAAGGCAGCATTCGGCTAGTTTTTATTTGTCCCTGTTCCTGGCTCTGGCCCCTCCTTCTAAGCACGGAGAGACCGAGCCCAGGGCAAGGGAGTGGAGCTGAGGGCCTGTACTTCAAGGAGAGGGGACAGACCCAGATCGGACTGCTATGGTCTATGGTCACGTAGAAATAATTAACTAACTACCCTCAAAGCTACTGATATTTTTAGCTGAGTGAGTAGATTCTGTGCACCTTAATAATTGGAGCTATCAGGGCACAGAAGCAAAACTTTGTTCGATGTGGGACTGGGAAGCTGTTTCTTTGAGGCCACCAAAAATCTGGGCTCTGCAAGCTTGGCTTGCGTGGCTGTCGTCGTACAACGCAGGGGCTCTGAAGCAGGAGATTTAGTGCAAACGCATTTGGGAACCGGGAAGACCGCCCCACAGAGGCACCAAGGCTCTGCTACCAACACCGAGCCCTACAGCCTTTCCCAGACTATGCGTTGGGACACCCTTGTGTGTTACTAACACGATCCCAGGGTGTCACGGCACAAAGGGCTCCGCGGGCTGGGCCTTGCGCCGTGGGGCTCGGAGAGGAGCAGATTGGGGGAAGGTTGAACGGCCTGGCAGGGTGTTGAGCTGGGCTGGGGGCCCTGGTGTCTAGTCATCAGAGTGTCACCCAATAGTCTTGAGGCCAGAACAAGATGGCGCCAGACATTTGGCCCCTTGGATAACCGGTTGCGCGTCCAGACTGGGCTCCTCACCTCTGCGCCCCGTTGGCTCATGCGCCTCCATCCCCGCGGCCCAGGAGGCCTTGATCCCTTCACAGGGATGGTCGCTCCCGTCACAACGTGTCTGTGTGGCTTGTTTTCCAGACTGTCTTCCGAAAGTTTGACTTGGACAAGTCGGGAAGCATGAGCGCCTATGAGATGCGATTGGCGCTGGAGTCGGCAGGTAACGATCCCCTCGGGGATGGCGGCAGCCTGACGCCATCCGCTGAAATCCTCCGCCTGTTCAATCGGAGCCGACCCTGCCGGCGCCCTTAATTCCCACCACGTTGGATGGCTTCTTTGGGGCAGGTTCATCCAGGGAGCTCCCTCCGGCTCCCTTAAGGACCGGACAAATCCTAGGGGTGGAAGGGCCTCGTGGATCAGTCCTCCTACCCCCCGCCCTGAGACCTATGCCATCCTCCATGCATGTTTCTCCGGCCTCCAGCAAAGGAGATTTCACAGTCACGGTCTCCCGACAGCTTATTCTACTGCCCGAGCGTTCCTAGAGTTAGGAAGTTCTGCCTGATACTTAAACCTAAGCCGCCCCCTCCTGCAACACAAACCCAGTGCCTCCTGTCCTTCCCTTGGCAGCAACAGGGAACAAATGTTCTCCCTCATCTTTATAGCAGTCTTTTAAAGTCGAATCTTCTGGATCCACATCCCCTTTCATTGGGGGTGGGGTGTGCTCTACGCTCCTCCCCTGGCCATCCAGACACTTTGCAAATCTGGTCCAAAAGCCTCTCCGTTCAGGGCTCCAGAGATAGGGTGGGGGGTTCTCACTGTCCTGAAGAACTGTTCTCATGCCCCTCAGGCTGGATTCTTTCCCCCTTAGGTTGGGGTGGGGAGCCCCGCAGGGGGGGACCACTTTAAAAATGAGTGCAGGTTCCGAGGGCCACACACAAGTAGGGGATGAGGGAGTTCCTGGATCTGCCCCCCCTGTTCTTGGGCGAAGGCCCTCGTCTCTGCTCCCTTCCCCGGGCTCCCTCTTTCCATACGTGAGGGCAGAGGCCGGATCCAGGTATTGTGAAGGGACCAGAGGTCCCCCAGCTCCTAGGCTAAACGTCCTCTGCTCCTCCAGCCTTTCCCTGCGGTCTCGCATTCCAAGCCCTTTCCCATCCAAGTCGCTCCACTGTGTCGGATTTGTGTTGCCATTTTGGGAGTCTCCCGGGTGGCTACGCTGGGGACGGAGGCATCGATGTGCTTTGTGAAGGGAACGGTAGACCTCCTGGCAGGGCTGCCACCGATGCACATTTTTAAGGCACACTTATGAAAAATACATGTTGCAGGGCCCACAGGTGGCAGCCCCACTCCTTGTGGAGACACAGTATCACTTGATCCGCTGTTGATTTCAATACTGCTAGTAGGAAAGATCAGCCAGGCATCCGTGCCACATCAGATTAGACCAAGGGGCCATCCGACCCAGGGTCCTGTCTCCCATAAATGCTCAGTCCCAAGTGCTTTAGAGAAAATGCAGCGATGGATTAATCCAGACGCGGATTACACTTTAGTGCAGGGCAGGGGGGTGAGCAACTGCCTTCCGGCTCCTAGGAGCTTCCCCAACCCCCATTACCTGGGACTGAGGACATGAGCACGCTCCAGCTGCTAGATGGATGCACTGTGCTCCCGTGCTCTTGGCCACGCCCCTGATGTAGGAGGCCACGCCCCTGATGTAGGAGGCCACGCCCCTGATGTAGGAATGTCTGGCGCACAGAGTCTTGTAGGAACATGAATCTGGCCAGCAGCGGGCCAGATTCTGGTGTAGGGCCTCAGCCCCCCAACACACACACACACCCCTGGCAAATACAGATTCTGGCCGGGTCCAGTGCCTGGTGGAACAGCAGGGTTGGTGGAAACTGCCCCAAATCTGCTGGCGCTAGGGAGGGAATCATCGGCCAGTTGTGCTTCTCCATCGAGCACTGAGATTGCAAGGGGTGTGTGTTGTGTTTAATGGATCAGGGTGGGAAGCCTCCAAAATATGGCAGAACGGAGGGCCCCAGAATCCTTTAAACCAGTCCTGGTGCAGTAAGTAGCTGCGGGTTCGCAAAGGGAGCCCTAATAGTGCAATTATGGTTTTATACCCAGTAAGAGCGGGGTTTCTGCCCTTCTGGAGCAGCTACTGCAACCCTTCACCGTACCCACCTAGGCACATTTTAAAGGAACATTTATGAAAAATACATGTTGCAGGGTTTGCATTGGCGCCTTATAGGTGGCAACCCTACCCACAAATGTCCCATTCGATGAATTCCCCAGGCCGGGGATTCTTCATACTGGGGGGTGGGGGGTGCGCTCTGCTCTAGGACCAGTAAGAGGCAACATCTGATTTTCAACTGTGTCTTGACAGGCTTTAAGCTGAACAAGAAGCTTTACGAGTTGATCATCACCCGCTACTCTGAGCCGGACCTGGCCGTCGACTTTGATAACTTTGTCTGCTGCCTGGTGCGGCTGGAAACCATGTTCCGTGAGTCCGTGCTCGTCGCCCCCCCCCTCCCCCCCACAGCCAGGAGATAGTTCCTGCCCAGTGTGGTGAATGGGGCCATCCAGCTGCAGATCAGACCAGACCCCAGATCTGTTTGGGATTAAGCTGTTCCCAGCGCGGGGAGCCACTTGGGGTTGGCCGCCTTGCTCCCAAGGAACCCTTTTGGCATTGGCCATGATCCCGTTGTGTTTTATGGGGAAGTCACACTCCAGCTCTCTGGGATTGTTGGATGGCACCTTATCTTCCCGTTACGCGGTTCCTAGTCTCTGTGGTCTGCGAGGTCATGACCTGTGGCTACTGCAAAGTGGGTGTCAGTCCCCATTGGCACCGTGACCATGTCATGTTTGCAGAATCGGGGCCTCGGGGGTGCTGCTCCTGGCAGCAGATGGTGCTAGTATGTGTTGCAACAAATTCATTGTGTGTTCTGGGGATCAGCAAACTGTCCTGACGTGTTGTAGGAGACTCTAGCGGGGATTGTAGCTAATGGGGTTCTTGTGCAGGACAGAGTCTCCTGGCTGGGAAGTACATTGAGGTCATCTGGTCCAAACCCCTGGACCTAAGACTATCCCAGACAGCTGATTTTCTAGCCCTGTTTCTCAAGCCTCCCAGCAATGGGGACTTCCTGGCAATCTGTTCCACTGTCCAAATGTCCTTAGTGCTAGAGGGGGTAGAACATCGCCCCGAGGTGTTACCCTCCCAGAGAGTGGCCGTTTCCAAAGAATAATCTGTTAAAATGTATTTTCTGCAGGGTTTTTCCAAGCGCTGGATTCGGATAAGGACGGGATTATCACTTTTGACTTGTTTAAGGTACGTGGGGGTTTTGCTGTCTCTGCTGGCTTCTGTATCCTAGGCCCAGTCTTTGTCAGCAGAACGAGCTGCCTACGTTAGAGCCAAGTCATCGGGCCTATCTGACTGTTGTTTTTGCAACCCCTAGAATAACACGGCAACTCAGTTCTCCACGGGCTAAATTGGTTGGGAGAGTGGGGGAACCTTTTTCCTCAGGGAGGGGGCTGTTTGCTGGCCAGGGGGGATAGAAGTTGGGGGTCAGAGGTAGAGTTGCCACCTATGCAAATTTTTAAGGAACACTTTGTCACGGGTTGGCGGGTCCGCACCCCCACTTTACTGAGTTTGAGTGACTCAGTTTCCCTCGCGCACAGCCCACTTGAACCAGTTTTCTCTCTGGCCAGTTCAAGCCTGCCGCAGGGACAACCCCTTTGTCGCTCAAGGGCCCGATCCTTCCCGAATACATGTTGCAGGGCCTGCCTTGGCACCTTAGGGCCACCTAGCTGCCAAGGCAGGCCCTGCAAAATGTATTTTTCATAAGTGTATCCTTAAAAATTTGCATAGGTGGCCACCCTAGTCAGAGGGCTGAGGGGTTGGAAGGGGAGGACCAGAGGTTACTGTCGTGGCCTGGAGCAGATGGGAAAGGGGAGTCTGCCAGGCTCTCTGCCCTCGACTCTCAGTGGGCATTTAGAGGTCACACAAGCTGCAGGAATTAGCGTGGGGCAGGGCCCCTGGGTGGGTGGGTGGTGGTTTCCACTGGCCCCTTGGTGACGTCTGCTCTTGGAGGCCCTGGGCAGAGTTGACTGAGCGATCACCCCTGAGCAGCAGCTAGGAGATCTCGGAGGCATCCCCCTTCCGCCCGGCAGTGTTGCCTCACGTTGCTCGAGCTGTGTTATTTGTGACACCAAGAAGTGCCTGTACAGTGGGGTTGCCCCCCTTTGGTCGTTTTTTACCTGACACTTCCATTTTTGGCCTATGGGAGCGTCGGGCAAAAAGCCATCCCAGATGGCCACCCTACTGTAGTCATGGACGGGCCCTGGGAACATGGGTCTGTTTCTCGCTGCACTGCCCACCTCCTCCGGGGAGCAGGCCCCAAGCTGCGCTCTGCAGCCCCATGGCTGGGGTCCCCTAGGGCACGGACGGGCCCTGGTGCAGCCACAGCAGCGTGGGCTCCCCCCCCCCCCCCAATGTCTAGGGCAGATGGGTTCAAGGGAGGAGAACAGGCGCAGGGAAAGGCCCGAGCCTCAGGCTGCCCTACAGTCAGCGTGCATCAGGCCACAGCCATCTCTGGGAGGTGCATGGGGGTGGGCAGGGTGCCCTGGGACAGTCAGCGTGCACCAGGCCACAGCCAACTCTGGGAGGTGCATGGGGGTGGGCAGGGTGCCCTGGGACAGACAGGGGCCAGAGTGAGGCCCCCATGCAACTAGTAGCTGCAGTTTCTCAGCCCTGTGCCGCTCTCTCTCCCCCTCCCCTTGCTGCCATCTCCCAGAAGTGCCCCCCTCCTCCTTCACAGAAGCCCCCCATAGGAGCGCCACGCTCCACTGCGACAGGTCTCCCGCGGAGAGGGCCGGAGCCCTTGGTCCCACCACAGTGGGGCGCCCTATAGCTCTGAAGAGGGTAGGGCTCCAATGCAGGGTCTGCAAACATGTATTTTCCCATAACGGTTCCGTAACCGTTTGCAGAGGTGGCGGCCTTAGAGACGGGCCTCGCGGAGGAGAAAGGCCACTTCCTCGAGCAGGGGAGAGAGCAGCCCTGTGTGGCTGCAGCAGCTACCAGTTGTGCAGGCTCCTGCTCTGACCCCTACCCGTGTTGGGCAGCCCTGCCTGGAGGCCTCTGGGCTGGTTTGGGGTTTGGCCGTAGTCTACTGGCTCATCATGCCCGGGAGTCACTTAGCAAAGCAGGTGCCGCAATTCAGAGTCATGAGCAAGACTCCTCGGTTCAGCGAGGAATGGGGAGGTAACACCCCCCTCGTTCTCCCCTCTGCAGTGGTTACAGATGACCATGTTTGCTTGAAGAAGCCACGTGCGTCAGCCTGCTCAGCCTTCCTGCCCGCACTCCCCATGTAATCTCAGCTGCAAGTGCCTTTTGTGTCGGGGTGAGGCCGCCTTCTGCTCCCAGCCGCCTCCGTTTGTATCGAGGGACCCTGCCCCGCAACTGGAAACCGACCCTGCTGGCTCCCTCGCCGCGTGCCTGGCTGCCTTGTGTCTCGTCGTTCCTGGGACAGACTCTGCCGCCGAACGGGGTGCCAAAGCCACCGGCAAGCCTTCTCTGCAGCCCTCGCCGTGTTACCGCTGTGCCAAGGAAGAGGAGGTCGGCTTTCGTGTACGAACCGCCGCTGTGCAGTGCATCCTGGGAAAGAGCCTGTCTGCAGGAGGCCAAAGCCCGCCTAGGATCCTGCTTCACGCTTTGCTGTTTGGCCTTACTTCCCTTAGGGGAAAGCTTCTTGGTGCTATGATTTTGCCAGGGGCACCTCCCGTTCCCCACCTCTGCCTGCACCAGCACAGCTGCCCGTTGCTACTTCTCCACCTCCCCCCACCCCCCAAACTCACACTTAATGGCACCTTGTCTTCCCCTTACGTGGTTCATAGTCTGCGGTCTGCGAGGTCGTGACTTGTGACTACTGCAAAGTGGGTGTCAGTCCCCCTGGGTACCATGATCTTGTCATGGTTGCAGAATCGGGGGGCCCTGGAACTTATAAGATCGAGGCCGGTTGGGCAACAAATCCAAATTGGGGGGGGGGGGAAGGGGTGGTGGTATCCAGGGCACAGGGTCAATGTCTTGGTCATGGAGCTCCCTAGGGAGGAGCAGGGCGAGGTGTGGGTGCAGGTACGGGGGGTGGGATGCTGGCTGAGCTGGAATGGAAGGGAGGCAAGTGGTCTCCGCTTCCCCCTCACCACCGGAGACCAAAGCCACGCACTTTCTGCAGCTGTGGCCAGCCCGCAAGGAGCTTGGCCTGGGCAGGGCCCTTGCTGGCAGCTGACAGAAAGGAGCGGACAGTAGTCTTGAAGAGATCAGTACCGGCGGCTGCCTGCTTTACCCACGTGCCCCACTGGGGTTGGGTGCCCATGCGTCCTGCGAGGCAAGCAGCGTAGGAAGCAGCTAGACCAAAGGTTCTATGTGAGTGCCTGGCTCTTAGCCCCCAACCCCTGGGGGGGAGGCAACCAGACACTGGTCAGGGGCGGGGCTCAGTCAAGAAGCCACCCTCTGCTCACTTCCAGGCAAGGCCGTACCAATGAGCCAGCCGTCAGGATGCCCAGCCAAGGCAGGATTCAGCCCCAGCCACTGAACAGCTGTAATCAGAGACAGGCCCCTTGCCCTGAGGGGGGATTACAATCGAGAAAGGAGAGAAACAAAGATACGTCCCTTCCCAATGGGGATCTGGCCAGCAGCTACTGACTTGCCCAAGGCCACCCAGCTACTTTATGGCCAAAACAAGATTTGAACCCTGGTTTCTCAGGCCAAAGTTCAGCACTTTAGCCACTAAGCTATGCTAGCTTGATCACCTGAGCGATTCACGTGGCTCTCTGACAACCAGAGTCTTGGTGAGCCCAGGTCAGATTGGGCTCCCCAGCTGCAGAAGCCTCACATTGAAAAGGAGTGGGGCAGTGCCGTAGCTCCACCCCTTATCTGACGGAGCAGGGCCCTGCAACATGTATTTTTCATAAGTGTTCCTTCAAAATGTGCATAGGTGGCCACCCTACCCCCAGTGGGTAGTTAGCACCCTGAGCAGGAGTCTCACCAAAGCCGGTGGGGGTGGGGAAAGGATGGCCAGATGTCTGCATGCCCTGTGCAGACGCGGGCTAGGAACAATGCCCCCACTGGCAGTGCCACGTCTTCCCAGCTGCATGGGACATCCCTTCTCCCACAGCCAGGCACCTATGACTGTCTCGGGCAGGGGCAGGCCAGCATCCCACTCTGCATGCTGAAAGCATCAGGCAGGTGGGCCCCCTAGGTGTCTGTGGCTAATAGGTGAAGCTGCACGGGCGGGGAGCGAGGAATGCCTAAGTGGAATGTGTGCCTAGGCCAATGGGTGATTAGCACCCACTGAAGACTTGCTAAGTGCCTTAGAGAGGGCCCATTCCATCTTCAGCACCGGGCCCATTACAGCCTGGCTATAACCCTGCCTGTACCGCTCCAGTCTGTGCCGTTATATGGCCAGCTTGGGATTGTGTGTCTCAAGCTTGCAATAATGAAGTGTTTCCCCCCCCATCTCTTCTGCTGAGCTTGAGGTTGTACACACACCCCCACCTGCCCCACTTTCCCCCTCCGTGCGGCCAAACCACTCTTGTCCTTTGCTGTTGTGTTTTTTATATTCCTGCCTGATGTAACGGGGCCTTAGGGGTGACTCGCATGCTATATTGCCATGAGACTCTCTATCAGGGATTACACACACACACTTATCTACCGGGGACTTGTTCGTTTTGTATGGGAGAAACTTACTTTTAATGCCAATAATAAAAGTGCTAATTGGACTTGATTCCCAGCTCTCTGGGGCGTTTCTCCTTTTTTTTTTTTCCCATTTGCAAAGCTGGGCAGCCATTCGCTCTGTGGATCCAAAGACGCAGAGCAAAGAAAGGCTCTAGCTGTGCATCCGAGGCGCTCTGGTTTAGACCAGACTCTGGCAGCCACTCGGGGAGGGAGACAAGCTGGATTCTGGAGGGGCCACTGTAAATTAGTACAAGCTCTGTGGGCTGGAGAGGAATTGGGGGGCAAGGGAACATCGTGGATCTGTTCTCTCTCCTTGCGTGCAGGCCCTCATCTCTGCTGCCTCCCCCTGAGCTCCCTCTTTCAGTGCTTGAGGGGAGGGACTCCTGTTTGGGGAAAACAGTGAACGTGGGTCCCGCAGATGCAGGAACCGGGAAGGGGCTAGATTAGAACCAGAGGCTCCCACCCCTGAGCAATGCGGCACTTTGAGAAACCAGGGGGTTGGCGTCCGCTCAGAAGATAGGAAATGGTCGAAGGACAAGTAGCTATTCTGACTCGATCAACTTTGGGCAGCCATGGCTCATTGCCGTGGCAACACCCACCCACCCACGACGGGGCCAGGAACAGACACTCATTCATTTTATTCCCACCTGGTTCTGGCCCAGCTGGCCGGCTGTTGGGACCAGATTGTGGGCCCACGTTTCCAGCGCGGCTGCTACCCCCCACTGGGGTTTCAACCGGGCCCACATCCAGCAGGCTTGGAACAAACCTAACTCTCTGACGCTGGGCCAAACCAAGCCTGTGTTATGTCTGTTGATACCCATTGACATAATGCCACCACCTCTTGTTCCTTAATCCGGGTTTGCCTTGCCCTGTAGCAACCCCACTCAGCAGGGGTGGGACTCCAGGGGAATTATCGGTTACCGGTTTTATCGGTATCCGATTAATCGGATTTCATCGGTATATCGTTTTTTTTAACATTGCCAGTTTTCTCAGATCTTTAACATGGCGGCCGTTATTAAATGATGATGTTAAAAATCCGAGATAAACCAGCAATGTTAAAAATCCAATATAGTATTATCGGATGAATCCGATATTGACAATTATAGGTATTATCAGATTAATCCAATACGGATAGTCCCACCTCTGCCACTCAGGCAGCGGCTGGTTACCCCACATTCTCATAGTCAAGCCCTTGGGATCAGGTGGCAGAGAAGGAGGGGTCATTAAGGAGTGGGAGAAGTGCTAAGGGCCAGAATAGGGGGTGTGCCACCATCTAAACGTGGGCCGTGGGAAAGCGTCTCCTAGGCAGACCATCCGTCCCAAACCAACGGCTCAGGCGGCTTACAATAAAATCAAACTCATACAGTCACGATAGGGGGATGATGTTGTGGTTTCAAGGTTTTTTTTTAATGTATATTTTATTTTATATTTTCAATGTTGTGAGCCACCCTGAGTCTTTTGCAAAGGGTGGAGGGGGAATGTAATAAATAATACTATTAAAACCGATTAAAAACATTCCCTAACCCATCTGTGACCACTTGCTCTCTCCTGGTGGCTGGACCGAACAGAACAGTGAATTTGGGGACAGCAGGGGGTGAGGACTTGGGGGGGGGGGGGGAGCAGCTTGCTGCCTCTCACCCCCTTCTTTCCCTATATCCTTTCATTTGGGTTGGGGAGAATGGGACTGCTGAGAACTGGGAGGCTTGGGGGCAAAGTATATGGGTTTTTTGTTGTTTTTCTATGTGCTTTGGGTTGGGCTGGGGACAACAGGACATCCAAGAACTCCCAACCCCGTAACACAGAACCCAGGAATCCTGACTCCAAGCCCCCCCCTTACACCCACCCATTAGCCCCCACTGCCATCTCAGAGGAGCCTAGAGTCTAACACACTAGCTTCAAACCCTGTAACAGAGAACCCAAGAGTCCTGGCTACCACCCCACCCCCCACTAGCTAGCTCTCACACACTAGCTTCAAACCCTGTAACAGAGAACCCACCAGTCCAGTCCTGGCTCCCAAACACACACACACACCCCCCCAGCCCAGTAGCCCTCCATCTCCTCCCAGAGCACCCAAGAGTCCTGGGAAATACAATGAGCTGTATCTCTGCTAGGGAACAGGACTGAAGGGGGGTGTAATGACAAAAAAGAAACCAAGGAGACAAGGTAGACTAACCGGGAGGGAGGCAATAAGGTGTGGAATGGCAGCTAGTCCAACCCCCTGCTCCAGCCTCCACAACAGATGGTCGTCCAGCCTCTGTTTGAAAACCGCCAGCAAAGGAGAGACCCGCTTAACGGGATGTGTGGATGACAATAGGATTTATTGCCAAATTGGCATTGCGGTTGCCTCCATTCCTTCCAATGGGAATGCCATGTCTTTAATTTCAATATGTCCGCAACTTGAAATGCTCATTAAACATTTAGATAGCACGGTCTCCAGCTCCTGCAGAGGAAGACGACTAGGGCTGGAAGACCAAGGCAAAGTGTGGATACACGGAACCTAAGTGAGCACAATCGGCGAGGCCACCCAGCGTCTTTGCTGCTTACACGGCACGGGCGTTAAGGTGGGAGCCTTAACGTACAATTTCCAGGCTTTTTGGAGCATGACTGAATCTGTAAGGACCTTAACTTCTCTCTTAAACCGAAGGGTTTTTGAGTACAGAATGCTTTGTCACAACTGCGGAGGTCGGCCGAGGGTTCGTACAACACGGGCACACAGAGTCGTTCTCGGTGGCTGCTCCACAATTATTGGATTCTCGTCCCTCGGAGAGCCGCTTAAAGCCCGAACCTGCTCCCCTTTCGGAAGAGAGGTAAGACTTTTTTAAAATTTGGGCTGTGGCATTTGTCAGGCTAGGCTAAGGTTGGGTGCAAGCCCCCTAACCTAAACAGGCTAGGAGGAAGGTTGGTGGGCGGGGCCTAGGGGGTTTAAAGGCTTTTTATATGTTATATATGTTTTAATATGTGTATATTTTTGTGAGCTGCCCTGAGCCTTCATGGGAAGGACGGGGTAGAAAGTGAATAAATAAATAAATAAATATAAATAAAACATACCTCCTGTTCTATATTCAACTATAGAGAGAAAAGTTATTCCAGCTGGTGGGTGGGTTGCTTCATTTTCCTGTTCTGACAGGTCTGGGCAAGGGGCGTGGCTTCTGGGGCAAGGGGACTCCAAGCAGTAGGGAGAGAACGTGACAGTTTGACTCAGAGCTCTGAGTCCTTCCTGCCCAGTCTCCTGTCTCCAGGCCCAGGGTTGCCAGGTGTCTCATTTTTCAAAGGATTTCCCTTTTGGGGTGGGGGATCTGGGAATGCATTCCTCAGGCCCCCGTGATGCTCCCACGCTGCTGCTGCTGCTCCTCTCTATTTTCCCAGCCTTTTTCCAACTGGGATCCCACCCCAGCAGCCGGTTGTGGGCAGCTTCTGGCCACTCGGAGGCCTCCAGCCCACTTCAAGGCCCAGCCAGGGCTGCCACGGAGGAAGAGAATGGGTGGTTGCCTCTAGGGGGCGCTGCCACACACACAGCACCCTGGGCTCTTTGCAGGGCGCTGCTGTAGTTCCTTGCAGCCGGCCTTGTTGTGCTGCTGCTTCTGAGCCCTGGCCAAGTTCTCCAGGGGAGGAGGCTAAAGCCTGTCAGAGCCCCCGCGCCCCCAGGGCCAGATTCCCACCTACCTGGGACAGGCGGGGACAGCTCTCCTCCCAGCCCAGCACTCTGTGTTCCTCCTTGCTGCTGGTGGGCGGCAGCACAGCTTGGCTCTGCCACTTCACCTACTTGGCGGACTCTGGGCCGTACTCGCCTGTCCTGGAGAGAGAGAGCCCCAGCCCGGCAATCACACTGCAAATCCTGCAGCAGGGGAAAGTAACGGTCTTGCCTCCTTTCCCTGCCACCCCCTTCTCTCCTCACGTCCCATTATCCATCAGATCTCCCC
>QEPC01008495.1:539178-557592 GCA_003113815.1 Sphenodon punctatus
GGGGAGATCTGATGGATAATGGGACGTGAGGAGAGAAGGGGGTGGCAGGGAAAGGAGGCAAGACCGTTACTTTCCCCTGCTGCAGGATTTGCAGTGTGATTGCCGGGCTGGGGCTCTCTCTCTCCAGGACAGGCGAGTACGGCCCAGAGTCCGCCAAGTAGGTGAAGTGGCAGAGCCAAGCTGTGCTGCCGCCCACCAGCAGCAAGGAGGAACACAGAGTGCTGGGCTGGGAGGAGAGCTGTCCCCGCCTGTCCCAGGTAGGTGGGAATCTGGCCCTGGGGGCGCGGGGGCTCTGACAGGCTTTAGCCTCCTCCCCTGGAGAACTTGGCCAGGGCTCAGAAGCAGCAGCACAACAAGGCCGGCTGCAAGGAACTACAGCAGCGCCCTGCAAAGAGCCCAGGGTGCTGTGTGTGTGGCAGCGCCCCCTAGAGGCAACCACCCATTCTCTTCCTCCGTGGCAGCCCTGGCTGGGCCTTGAAGTGGGCTGGAGGCCTCCGAGTGGCCAGAAGCTGCCCACAACCGGCTGCTGGGGTGGGGTCCCAGTTGGAGAAAGGCAGAGAAAACACAGAGCAGCAGCACGACAGGATTTCTGGCATCCCAGGGCAAAGCGGTCGGGGGGACACTTTCCCAGACCTGCTCCCCCACAGGGGAAATTCCTCCAAAAAAAATGGGACACCTGACGGGCAACCTTAGGCGTTGGGCTAAAGGCGGGCTCCGGCCAGAAGCCCAAACATTAGTCCGTCTGGCTTCCTGTTCCTCTGGAGAGACCGTGCTACAGCTGTCAGCGGGGGGTTGACCTAGCTGCAGCAAGGGGACCTACCTACAGGGCTGATTCTGCGCTAATGTCAAGGCGGGGTATTCAGGGCTGGCCTTGGAATTTGCGGTGGCCAGGAATGTGCCTGCTTGGGGATTGGAAGGGACAGTTAAGGGGGGAGAGGGGGGTCTCGGGTCACCCCCCCAGCTTGTGTCTAGGTCTCCCATTGCAAGAATTGGGGCCCTTGGAACATTCCTGGGGTCCCTTCTTTGAGCTCTCTCCATGTATGTAAACAATCCCATCGTAAAGCCAGCCTGCCTGAACGGGGTGGCCCCCTAATCCCCACCGACAATTTTGTCTAATTAATGGTTTCTATTATGGCAGCATCAGCATGATCAGCCAAGCACCTGGCTGTTGCATAAGAGGCTTTCGGCCTAGGCAAGGGCCGGAGGTGTGGTGGGAACCTGCCTCCGCTCCAAGTAAAGAATCTAGCGCCCCATCCCGAGGAGGCGAGACACTAGGCTGCATGGGGATCCAGCAAGGCAGCCGGTCAGGCGGTCTGGATGGGAAGGCGAGGGCGCCTCTCATGCCCAGACTCTCCCTTCTCTCCCACACTCCTCACTGCGGTTTAGGATTGTAGTTTTCGGGTTGTATTCCTCTCAGCAATTCAGTTGCTAGAGACAGAACTGGGAGATTTCCGAAGCGGGCTGAGACTGCTTTGAAAGGCTGTTTGTGGAGGCCGGGTTAGCAGGCAACGATTTTTGGAAGCCGTTCACTAGAAACGTTTCGTTAGAAAGTCGCCTCTGAAGGAAGGAAGGATTCGGATTTGTGCTATTAGATGGGGAGCAGCCTCCCTTCCAGCCGATTCGGATAACTGCAGGGGAAGGGTCCCCGCCGACAGTAAAGGCGTTGCTTGCTGTTGTGGCGCCTGTGATGTTTAGTCCGGGACTGTCCATGTGTCCTGAGTAATATTGGAATTGTTCATAACAGATGCTGCTTTGAAGGAGACACCCATCAAGGAACTCGCAGACACCCACAGCCCATTAGAATTGGGCCTTGTGACTCTTGACTGGAGTGCAGGTAATTTCCTTGCGTCTGGTTCAATATTTGTGTGCGGGCGGGGACAGAAACGCTTTGCTTCCTCATTGGGTCTAGACCCCTTCTCTACGCCCCATGCCCGAGCTCAGAGAAAAACCATACGCAACCGCCACGATGGGATTCAGCGATCTCTTGGAGTCCGTCGGAGGAGTGGGGTATTTCCAGATACTACAGTCCGCGCTGCTGCTGCTGCCATGCTGCCTCATCGCCTGCCACAATTTCCTGCAGAACTTCACGGCCGCAATCCCAGACCACCACTGTCAAGTCCAGAGCCATGCCAACCAGACGTCTTCTTCTAACCGAACCTGGAGCTTAGAGCCGGGAAGCCTGCTACAGGCACTGATCCCCCTGGACAGGCACCGGAATCCAGAGAAATGCCTGCAGTTCTCCACGCCGCAGTGGTACCTCCTACACGCCAACGACACTGCCGTTAACGCAACCGGGCTGGACACCGAGCCCTGTACCGACGGGTGGACGTATGACAGGAGCGTCTTCGCTACCACCATCGTCACCGAGGTGAGAACAGGAGCCCGGGTAGCTTGTGGCTTCACACCAAATCCAGCCCTGCCTGTCCAGTTCATTCATCTCAAGCAGGATAAGTACGCATCCTTTATTTTAGAACATCTCGAGTGGTGTGGACCGAGTAGGTAGGGAACAGGTTATTGACCCTCTCAGATAGTGCTAGAACTAGGGGACACTCCATTAAACTAGCTGCCGGCAGATTTAAAACAAATAAAAGGACAGAAGTACTTTTTCACTCAACACATAATTAACCTATGGGATTTGTTGCCAGAGGACGTTGCCAGGGCCGGTATTATAGCTGGGTTTAAAAAAAGGCCTGGATAAGTTTGTGGAGAGCAGGTCCATTAATGGCTATTAACCAAGTAGCTTACGAGCTGAACTTCTTACTGTCGGGGGCTGGGAGCGAACAATGGGGAATGGATCTGCCCATTGGGACTGTTGGTTCTTCTCCCATGCGATCGAGATTGGCCATTGTCGGAGACAGGATGCTGGGCTCGATGGACCATTGCTCTGACTCAGTACGGCAATACTTATGTTCTTAATTATGCATATTTTATTTGTGCAAATCTGCTTCCTGGGATGCAGTTGCAGCAGATTTTACCCATTAAAATTAAAAAAAATAAATAAATAAAAAATAATAAAAAAATCACACAAACCCTTAAACCTAACTCCTGCCAAGTTGCAATGCACTGCCCCACTCCTAACCTCCAGCACCTAAACCATAAATTAAACTGCCCCTTAAATAGGGTTGCCAGATATGCAATTTTCCCCAGGACACATGGAAAATACATGTTGCAAGGTGCCAACGCGGGCCCTGAAACATGTATTTTTCATAAGTGTCCTGGAAAAAACTGCATCTCTGAACACTCTACCTTTAAATATAAACTGCCAAATGATCCCCTCACTCTACTTTCCCATCCCCTTGAAATAAACATTCAGAGGCAGCGTCTCACCCCACACAGAAGCAGTCTCTTTCTGCTCCATGCAGCCTGCTGTTTAAAGCGGTTTATTCCCTTTTCTGGGGGGAGCAACCATGGGACAGAGGCAGAAGTCACTGTGCTGCAGCCTCCCCTCCAAACAAGTTAATTTGCTCTTTGAACAATCAAAGTGTTTTGCCCAACGTGCCAAGGCATGCCCTGCAACATGTATTTTTCATATGTATCCCTTAAAAATGCACACACGTGGCAACCCTCGTCACAGCTGAAAGTGTATGAAGGGGGAGGGCAGCTCTGTTCCCTTTTTGTCCCAGCAAAGCCCTAGTCCCCGACTCCCCCAAGCAGTAGCATTTTTGCCCACTTGCCTCGCTTTTAGGAAACTCGGATACCTGCAGGGCGGCGCAGGGGGCAGTGCCCTCCTTAATTCTGATCCTCTGGGCCAGTGGCGGACACTGAAGGGGTTCAATTTAAGAGGGTCGCAAAGGAAGTGGGTTCATTTCCCAACCCTCTAATTCCCTGCTGGGGCGGACGTGCTGCAGCTTCGGTGACAGGGCTCCCCAAACCTGCATTGTAAGCCCCAGGCTGGGAGCTTGCACTGGAGGCGGGGGAGGGAGCATCAGCAATGCAAACTCCCAGCTCAGGGTTTGTACTGAGGTAGGTGGCAGGGATGGGGTAGGTTGTTGAAGGCCAGGAAACTCTGTGAAGCTAGCCTTGGTTGCTGGGAAATTGAAATGCCAGTCAGGGGAAAGCCGCCTCCTTAATGCCCTCCCTTCCACCATCCCCACATCACAGCAGTGAGGGATGCAAAAATGGAGGAAAGAAATGCCCCCTGCAACCCAAACTCTACTGGTGTGTCCCCTCGGCGCCTCACCCCCACCCCTTGCTGTACCCCCATGGCCGACCCGAATATCTCCCTCTTCCTCGGACGTGGCCTAGTTTGTAGAGACATGCTGAGTCACTCTGGTCTTCTCTCCTCTCTCCTGCAGTGGGATCTGGTGTGCGACGCGGAGACGCTGAGGGATCTGGCACAGTCTATCTACATGGTGGGGGTGCTGGTGGGAGCGGGAGTCTTTGGAAGCCTGTCTTACAGGTAGGCAACTTTATGGGGTTGGTACGACCAGGATTTCTGCTCTTTACGGCACTGCTCACTGAGGGCTTGGAGGGAGCTCCTGAGGCCAGTAAACATTGTAATTACCGTTGAAACAAGTACCCACAAACCCAAGGATACCGGTTGGAATTACAGCGTCAAACCCAACCTGGTAACATCGGGTACTAATCAGTACCTAATTAGCACACAGTGGGCTCCCCCGTTTACCAATATCCGGTATGGATTTTCTGGTTTTCCAGTTGGCAAAACAGTGGCTTGATAACAGTCCAAGCCAGTACTTTTGGATAATCGGACTACTCTAGCGCACACACACACCTGGCATGGCACTCTGAGCGTTTCACACCTACAACTAATTAACACCGCTTTGAAACCTCACAACCACCCTGTGAGGTAGGTTAGACTGAGAGAATATTGTGACTGAGCCAGGAACTCACTCAGTGATCTTGGGCAAGAGGAGACTTGAACTGGGGCCTCCCCCTACCTCCCCGTGGGGTGTAGTGTCGCGGCGCAACTTAGTCACGGCACCCGTGGGTAGGAACCACGCTACCCATTTTGGCTCTGTCGTGCACACGAAGAGGGGCAGAGTTAAGGGTACAGAGGCAGACTTCACCACTCCTTATTTATGAGCCACTAACTTCTTTAAAAATGGAGCTGTGTAGACGATGTTTATAGAGTCTCAGGGCTGGAAGGTCACTCCTGGCTCCCGGGGAATCTAGTCCAGCCTTCTGTATTGATGATTTATTGATCGTACCTGGTCCATAGACTCCTAGAGCTGGACGGGACCCTGAGTTGTCGAGTCCATCAGCCCCTGCTTGGTACAGGATTTGCCGTATCTGAACAATCCCAGAGATGGCTTATCCGGCTGCTTCTTAAAAACTTCGAATGATGGAGAATCCAAGCTCGTTTCATTACCTGACTGATACATTTAACTGCCTTAATGGAGCAGTCAGGTGTATCAAATACATTGGGTTCCGGATAGGGTGGCCACCTAGGCACATTTTTAAGGAACACTTATGAAAAATACATGTTGCAGGGCCTGCTTTGGCACAAGTGTTCCTTAAAAAGTTCCATAGGCGGCAACCCTAGTTCCTGGCTAGAATCCATTGTATCGTGTATTCCTTACTGATAGAGTCGGGAATTTGTGCCTGATGTTCAGTCTCTCTCTCTGGCCGTTTGTAGACGAGACGCTACCCCCGCAGCTCCACCCATCCCCCCCACCCACGCAAACGCCCCGTTAGGGAGGGGGGGGGGAATGCACGCTCCCGTGAGCCACGCGGCACTCACCGGTGACCACTCACGGAGCACTGGGGGAAAGCCGGCAGCCAGCCCGTAGGAACAGCAGTAGCCAGCCGCGTTGGCTGAGCGGGGGAACAGCCTTTGCAAGGGACAGGAACCGGCGGGAGTGCTGCGGGAGCTCAGGATCCATTGTTCTCCATCTCCGTTCAACTATCCGTAGACTGTTCTCCTGTCCCTCCCTGCTTCGACTTCTTTTCGCCATCTAGGCGAAGCACGGGCAGCTTTTTGAATGTCTCTCTCCCTCTGTGCCCCTCTCTCCTTGTTGCCCCTCTTCTTTGTCCCTTCCAGACTGTAAGCCCCTTGGGGCAGAGAAGGATAAATCATTAGAACTGCAACAGTTCCATGCAGGCACGCCGATGGCACTGTATAAAAAATGATTCATAATTAAAACAATCCAAACATACTCCGATCCTTCACCCTCGCCTCATACGATTTGTGTTGCAAACCTTTTGTCATCTTTGTGGCTCATCCCGACAGCTGGCGATTCAGGGCCTCCAGGGGAAGGAGATCCCACAGCCTCCTTCAACAACGTGCCCCTAGTTAAGGAAGTTCCCAAGATTTAACTTACATTTACCTTCCTGCAATGTAAACCCATTGGCTGCGATTTAGTGCTGCCGTAACGGATAGCAAAAACGTTGTCCGCAGCTAGTATCCGGCATTCTGCTTGGATTGGCGGTTATTTGGTAACTAACCGGTTACCTCAGAGGTTAGCCACCCACCCGGATTACCGGTATTACCACAGTCGTGTTTACCAAATTACCATTTAGCTCATTGCTGTATTGCCAAATGTTCCTTCTACTACTCTAAAAACAGGTCCAGAGGGAGGGGAAGGGGGGAAAAAAAACCCGATGGGTAGCAGTTTGGTAAACGGTAATGCTGCCGTTTCATGGTTGACTGGATTAACGGACAAATGCTAACCGGATATCAGCAACTACTCGTGTCATCTCTAGCCATGATTCACCACACACGTCCCCAGGAGTATTGTGCTCCCTACATGGGAGACTCCACCCGCTGGAGTTTGGGATGCAGGCCCGGAGGCAACCTATGAACTCCAGATCCATTTAGCCACCAGCTTGCCCTGCAACTGCTCTCAAGCACGTCACTGACTTGTGTTTCCTTTGGGCTCAGGTTTGGGCGGCGGCTGCCCCTGATCTGCTCGTATCTGCAAATCGCCATCGCCGGCACCTGCACAGCATTTGCCCCCAACTTCAGCAGCTACTGCGCCTTCCGCTTCCTGGCAGGCATGACCTTCTCGGGGATTATGCTCAACTCCCTCTCCCTGAGTAAGTGCCAAGTCATTAATGGTGTGTTCTCGCAAGAAAGGAGTAGCTACCTCCTTCCACTTCTTTTCCAAAAGTAGAAGTTAAATAGCTCTTCCCTTCCCCCGACCCGCCTGCTTGGGAACTTCCAGTAAAGCAGGAGAGATACAGAGATGATGTTAGAAACGCAAAGCTGGACTATCTGACAACTTTCAGGAAGGGACCCCACTCCTGCACAGGAGAATATCAACCTCCCTGGGGAAGGAACCTTCCTCCCCACCCTGCTTCTTTGCATACCTCCCCATTAACCCACCTGTTCATAGGAACAAAGGAGAGGTCAAAGCAATGTAGGAGGTACTTACCTCCCGGCTCCCACAAAATGTTGCAATACAAGGGAATAGGTGGAAGGTGCAGAAGAACAGCACCCTCAGTGCAGTCAGAGCAAGGGCCCATCTGCTCTCTGCTGGCCGTTACTGCCGCTTGTGTTTAAATTTCCCACTTTATGTTGGGAACGTTTTTCTTACTGCTAAATGCGGAAGGAAAGATGGGAAGCGGACAATCTGAGAGCATGCACTTAGCGCTCCCCTGTTCCAGTCAGCTGTAGCACAGGGAACAGTCGATTCCATCTCTGCTGGTTGGTAGGTGCTTGTAGTTAAGGTGGGTAAGGAAGAAATACAGCAGAGGTTAGGCTTTGTGGAAGTAACTGAAAGTTTTCTGGGCTAGGAGATGGCTGTGAGGATGAGTTGTAACAGAATAGATGGGGTATCAGCAAAGGAGACACGCCATTGGCTAAGTTACTTGCAAGGACTGTGGAAATTGGATTTCAGCTAGGGCTGAAATGGATACGCACATTCATTCACTTAAAGAAATATCTGAATTTGCAAATTTCCTATATTGGCTTATTCGGTTCCTTTGGTTACTGCTTCGTTCTGGGTTCAGATTTCCAGTTACTTTGCTAACTAGTCCCACCTAAGTGAATGCCACGATACCAAAATCCTGAACACAGAGGGTGAAAACAAACAGGACGCTAACTCCACTTTAACACCCCTTTTAACATTTCTTATGCATGTTGCAAGGCATGCAGCTCTGCAACAGGCATAAGAAATGTTGAAGCGGTGTTAACATGGAGTTATAGTAGTGTTTATATCGGGGTTTTTTTAATTTTATTTTAAACTTATTTTAAATAACAATATACACAAACTTATAAACGTTTAACTGTGGTTACAATTTTTAAATGTGTTCGCTTTTTGCTTTAGGTTCAGGTAGGTTCTGTTTTGGTTATACATAATAATCAAATAAGTATGCTCTCTGGTCTTCAGGTAGATTTTCGTTTGTCATAACACATACACATGGAAACCATTTTGCTGTATATGCTTCTTTTTTTTTTTCACCCAGAGATACTCAAGTGAATATCCAAAACCGCAAACACAATGGGGAGGACCATCAAAATGGACAGGAATAGGTTAGGAGGGGACAGGGTGATAGGAAGAGGGGGACAGGAAAGGCATACAACCACGCCAACAATGGCTGAGCTGAACACCCACTTGGGGGAAAGGGAATCCCTCAGGATCTTAGTTGGCCCTGTAACTTCCATATGGAAGAAGGCCAGATCATCACAGGGAAGGGGTGATCGACTGTACCGTCGCTCCACAAACACCCCTCTCTCACACACCAAGGGAATAAAGGAGGTAGGTGCGGACGGGTGAGGACCGGGGTTGTAGGCCAGGGAGGAAAGGGAAGGCAGGAACCCGCACCCACACTCAGGACCACAAAAAGTGAGGGACCCAAATCACGAGAAGGGAAGACGAGGCTACACTACGTCCCTCACGCTCCAACACGGTCTTGCACTCACTCACCTCACGCAACACACCACACATGCGATCACACACACTTCAAGTATTCTCCAAGAATCCACACAAGGGGCCGGTCCCGACAGTACTCGGATCACCGGCAAGGCAGTGCGGGGGGGTGGCTGCCTTATGTACCCGATGCTGCCCCGCCCTGCCGTGCCTGCAAGCGGGCTGAACGCCGCGGTGCCGCCTCCGCCCCACTGGGCTCAGCGGTGGCGCTGCCTCGCTCCTCCCCATCACTGCTTCCTGACAGCGGGGCGGGGTTTGGAGGCCCCGCCCCTTCCGCGCCGCCAATCAGCCTTCCGGGACTTCCCGGGTCCCGCCGGAGCCGCTGCGGGTGTCCCCACCGCCAAACTCGGCGCGTCATGACAGAATAAAGCGAATTTGTCCGATTCAGAATCCACACCGAATGTTTGTGTAACATTCAGTGAGTAACTACACCTTTGTAACTAAGCCAAGCACACGCACCTGACACCTCACGAGTTCACGTATGTATCCTTGTCTCTTCCTTCGTTTCCCCACCCCCCTTGTCTCCCTCAGCTTGTAAGCCTGCTGGGGCAGGGACCGTGTCTCTTTCTTACAATTGTAAAGTGCCAGGTACATTGCTGGTGCTATATAAATGCTTAATAAATAAAATAATAATAATAATAATGTTAAATTCAGCCCTAGTTTCAGTGTCTGTTGGGATTTGGCTGTTGAGGCAGGGGGTTGTGTAACCATTTTGACTCCAGACTGAGATCCACCAGCTCCTTGCTCTGTGGAAGCCCCACTGAAGCCCCCGGTTTCTTTTCTCTCTTGGGACCCAGCCTAGTAAGATTTTTTCCAGTCCTTATTTTGCTGCAAGTAATCCACAGCCTCCCTTGTTCTCTCCCTAGTTCTGGAATGGATGCCCACCAAGGGCCGCACGGTGGCAGGTGCCCTCTTGGGGTATTTTTTCACCTTTGGGCAGATGGTCCTGGTGGGCGTGGCGTACCAGATCCGGCACTGGCGCCGGCTGCAGCTTTACATCTCGGTGCCGTTCTTTGCCGTCTTCCTCTATTCGTGGTAAGTGATTTCAGACGGTGTCACTGAAACAGCCTGCATTTTAATCGGCACGAGAACGCATAGGTACGGTTACACCGAGTAGCTAGCGGTGTCATAACCACCGTGCAAACAGTGTGGGGAGGGAAGAGACGGCTCCCCCAATTCTCCACTGCCCCAGATCTCTCACAAAATGGCAGCAGCTCCGCCCACTTGACCAGTTTCCAGGACGTTCCGTGCTGAGATTCTGCGATTCAGGTGCAATGAAGCGAGGCCCCAGGACCGTTAAGTAAGGATCGTGGGAACCAGCCCTGCCAAAAGCCACACTTGATCTGTCCAAATGCTGCCCGTAGCTCGGCCGCTGCCAGTCTGGACCATGGACCCATCCCCTATATAGGGTTGCTCACCTAGGCAAGTTGTTAAGGAACACTTATGGAAGACTGTAAGCCGTAGGCAGGGACCACGTCCATCTCATTGTTCTGTAAAGTGCCAGGCACACCGCTGGCGCTATACAAGTGGTTATAATAAAATAATAATAATAATAATTAAAATGCATGTTTCAGGGCCTGCTCTGGCAGCAAAGGCACCCAATGCAGGCCCTGCAACATGTATTTTTCATTATGTTCCTTTAAAAATTGCATAGATGGCAACCCTGCCCCTATCTCTAAGGGCAGGCCCCATCATCTCCTCCCCCTTCCCCAGAGCTCACTCTCTCAGTGCTTGAGAGGAATGGAAGGGCCCAAGCCAGGGCCGGCAGCCTTAGGATTTGCAGGGCCCAGGGCAAGGATAAAACGCGAGTCCCCTGGTGGCCCCGACCCCAGACCTCTCAAGTGTCCCTGATTTTCCGGGACATCCCTGATTTCACTTGTCTTTTGTTCTCTGTCCCACAGTCCCAGAAAACTGCCATAAAGCTTCACATTAGCAAGGGATGGGTGAGGGGAGAGCAATTTGCAAACCCTCAGTGGAAAAAAATTAGTTGGATTCTCCAGCCTAAAAGTGCCAAGCATGTTTTTCCAGGCAGGCTCAAAGCAGCCCCTCCCATGCTATAGACAAGGGACTCGCTATTATCCTCGCCTTAATTACTCATCTCCTTGAAGTCTTCATTTTTATTTAAACAAATAACCCAAAACATACAACACAGCATACTCTGTTTGGGAGCATCAGTGTGAAGCTATTATTATAAACATTTATATAGCGCCAGTCATGAGCTTGGTGCTGTACAGAAACATTTCTAATCATTTATCCTGGGGGGAAAAAATCATAGGTCAGAGCGTCAGTCCTGGGCCTTGTCAGGGGCTGATGTTGCGATTTCTTTAATGAAGTTTCTTCTTTAAAACAACAACAGCATTTCAGACCAACTTCTCCATTTGAGTCATCTGCCAGAGAGAATCCGCACAGGAGGAGAAATGGCTGGAGTGGGGCGGGGGAAGCTTTACTGGCAGAAGGCGGGTTGTGTAAACTGTAAAACTCATTTGGCCTGGGGATAAGGGAAGTGTTGTGTTGGAGCTTGGACATAAAAGCTGGCAGGGCGAGGATTTGTCTGACTTAGGAGAGAGGATGCGAGAGCCTCTGAACTTTTAAAGATTTCTTTAAAAAAGAGACCCAGCCTTATAGTTAAGCAATGGACTGCTTTGAATTTGCATATATGTATATATGCAAGTGTTATGCAAATTATGTCCCTCATTTTGAGAATCAATGTCCCAGAAAAGGGCCACTGAAGTAGAGAAAATAGTAGGGTGCCTGGTAAGGCCGGCCCTGCCAAGAACCAGGAACTGCAAAGGGGCCAGATAAAAATGCAGCCGGGGGTTAGATTTCTGCCCCAAGGCCTGCAGCCCCACACCCCAGACTGTCTTCCCCACTTTCTCGGAGGAGGTCACCGAGCTGATTTCTAACTCAAAGCCAGATGTTTCTGCGAGGTTCCTCAATTGCATTCTCATTTTCCCCTCCCCTCAGGTGGCTGCCGGAGTCGGCCCGTTGGCTCATGCTCCACCACAAGCCCCGTGCGGCCATCAAGAATCTGAAGAAAGTGTCTGCGATCAACGGGAGAAAGCAGGAGGGAGAACGGCTCACTGGAGAGGTTAGCAGGGTGAAGGAGGAACAGCCCAGCACCGCAGTCAGGCCAGAGGGGGTGGGCGGAGGGGGCCCCCAAGCTTGAGACACGCGCTCAGTGTCCCACAGGATCACTCCCACACACACACTCCCTGCCCTAGGGTTGCTGCCTCTGCCTGCCCCATACCTGCTCCTCACCTCTCCCGCTGCTGACACCCCTCAGCTCTGCAGCCTCCGCCACCCACCAGCAATGGGCAGTCAGCTTCCCAGCCTCCCCTGCATGCCAGCAGGGTCCACCTAGTGATGCGGTCACCATTGCCGCTGCCAGTGTCCGTCCCGTGGCAGCTCCTCCTGGCATAGGGAGGAGGCAGGAGAGGCGCGTGCCTCTGCACGGACCCCCCGACTCCAGGCAGGTCCTTCCTCCAAGAGCCACAGTTGAGGTGCTGGTCACTCCAGAAAACGGCTTGGCCGCCACTGTCAGGGTCCCACTTTGAACCCACGTTCCTTGAGGTTCTGGAGCAGCGGCTGGTCCTCCTGGCTTGGTCAGTGAAGGCTTCAGGCCCAAGGCAAGGCGGACGCAGGGTTGAAGGAGACTTGGTCACTATTCCAGAACTCCGAGGGTGCGGGTTTGAGGCTGGATCCTGACAGGCAGTTGCTAAGTGATCGTGGGGGGGGGGCTCCAGCTACCAGTGTGTCCTGGGTCACACTGGGCTTGATGGCCGTTTACACTGAAGCAAACATCCCCTGGTCCCTGACTCTGCTCTTTTTCCAATGCCCTCTTGCTTGGCCCCTGGGAAGAGATGGCTTCAAACCATGGAACCCAATACATTAAGAGTCAGAAAAAGCCAGTGTGACGGATAAGGTGCTGGACCCAGACCCAGGGTTCAAATCCCACCCTAGCCACGAACTCAGTGCGTGGCCTTGGGTAAGTCAACAACCTCTCATACTCTGTTTGCCCATCTGTAAAATGGGAACATGCACGTGCCTGTGTCCCCCTCACTCTTCTCCATCTTCGATTGTGAGCCCGCCGGGCAGGGACCTGTCTCCACAAATCGGTGACTCTAAAGCCTAGTAGCGCTATAGGAATTATTAGTAGCAATTTGTTTCTTTTAAATGGAAGAAAGAAACCAGGGTTCTTCAGGCAGACTAGGAGGTTGCTTTGGTTTGGCATTTACCGCAGAAAGAGGGGCTGCAAACGTATTGGCAGGAGTTAGCATCCATCCGACTATTCCCCTTACTCCTGCTCAGGTATTGAACTCCCACATGCAGACGGAGACGCTAGCTTTCAAATCCACCCGAACCATCTTTGACCTGTTCCGCACCCCGGCCTTGCGCAGGATCACGTGCTGCCTCATGCTTGTGTGGTAGGTTGGGCTAGGGGGTATCACTTCTGAAAAGTGGTACGATATCTAGGAGCACTCCGTCCAGCTCCTCACCCCCATAGATTGCTCGCTGAGGTTTCTCCTTATGGTCCCTCATCCTCCAGGATCCCCCTCCTCCCCTCGTAACTAAGCCACACGTGTGCACCTGCAACGTCGTAGCTTCACAAATGTCTCCCCTCCCTTGCCCATCCTAGAATGTAAGCTCCTCAAGGCAGGGACTTGTCTAGAATGAATTGGATTGTTCAGTGCCAGACACATCGCTGCTACTATACAACAACAACAAGCATTTGCAAACTGAGAGGACAATCCTCCACTATTAAGATCAATGGGATTTTCCAATGCCCCTTGAATATGTTCTGTAAGTAGGCAAATATTTTTCATATCAGGCAACCCTAAGTGTCCTGGGGAAAATTTGCCTGTCTTGGCAACCCTATCTATAAATAATAGAAATCGGTCTGTTTTAAGTGGCAGGCGAGGGACCATTAGGGCCTCCCAGCAATTTAAATCTGCAATATCGAAATCAAGATTGAACACTGCGTCTTGTCCACTCCTTCCGTTCTCCCCCCCCCCCAGGTTTTCCAGCGCCTTTTCCTATTATGGGCTGGCAATGGACTTACAGAAATTTGGGCTAAGCATCTACCTGGTCCAGGTGATCTTCGGAGCAATTGACATTCCCACCATGATGGTCTCCACCGCCGCCATGATTTCTGTTGGGCGCCGCCTCACCACTGCCGCCTTCCTCATCCTGGCGGGGCTGATGGTTGTTGCCAACGTGTTTGTACCAGAAGGTAGGGGATCTTCTGTGCTTAACCAAGCCTTTCACGAAGTCAGGTCCCGTGTTGTCGTGTCGACAAACCACTTCCTGGGCTCCTCCAGAGGAGTTCCAGCCCCTCTGTCCCATCGCGGCCTATACGTAAGCCGGGAGCGCTATCTTGCACGTGCCATCATTACGCCAAGTTCATACGGCAAAGGTGCACCAACGGGTGTCCTTGGTGCCTGCTCCACTGTTATGAAACTCCCTTCCCCTGGAGGCCAAGCATTTTCCAGAGGCAATGCAAGACATTTATTTGGCCAAGCATTTGGTAGGTCGAGACAGGGTTTGGGGAAGCTGAGGACAGAGGATTTTAAAATGGTTTTATTTACATGTATTATTTTACATATCCGTATATGCTGTAACCTGTCCTAAACGCCGTGGAAAGGGCACTAAGCTGAAACAGCGAGCGGATTTAATATTATTTGCAGGCATTACCAACATTTTCAGGTAGCCGTACAGGTACCCACACAATATCTGTAATTGGAAACCGGTAGTCACCAGGGCCGGTCTTAAGTAGGGTCTGTTGGGGTAACAGCCCGGGCCTCAGGGCAGAGGAGGACCCCCCACAGGGAGGTTAATCTTAGTAGCCTTAAGGGCCAGCACTCCTGAGGCCCCCGTGGACCGGCTATTTCTGCAGGGGCCTCTCCCCAACCCCTGGCCTTGCTGTTTCCTGACGGGCCCTGCCACCCCACCCTGCACTTCCAATAAGTCACGGACCCCTGAATCCCTCTTGCCAGGGTGTGTACATGCGTGTGTTGCATACACATATGTAACAACAATGGATATACAGTAGCAGGCAAAACACAAAACAAAAAAACTATTGCTACAAAGAGTAAACAAGTGTTCACAGTTTAATAGACAACAAAATAGATCTCTAGAGAATGACTAATAAAGGAAGCGTCTATAAATTGTTAGTAAATACACACAAATAAATAACAATGTTCAGAAATGTCATCTACAGAGGATACAATGTGACATTTCTCAACATTGTTTTATTTCTGTTTTGTTGTATAGCTGAAATAGGTTTATGTCTCCTCTGGCATTAATACTCCTTTTGATTTGGTGCATTTCTAGATTATAGATGTACCAATAAGAAGCACAAGGGAACCCCTGAGGAAGCCAGATTGCCTGGCGAAACGTTGGGTCCATCTTGGGGTTTTGTTTATTGTGTTCTCTAAATATAACTTTTGTATTCAATTGTGAACGCTTGTTTACTCTTTGTAGCAGTAGTTTTGTTGTTGCATGCGCATGTGTGACAAAACGAGAGCGTGTGTGTGTGTGTGTGTGTGTGTGTGTGTGTGTGAGAGAGAGAGAGACAAAATGAGACAACGTGTGTGTGACACAGAACAAGAGAGAACGCGTGTGTGTGTGTGTGTGTGTGTGTGTGTGTGTGTGACAGAACAAGAGAGAGCGTGTGTGTGTGTGTGTGTGACACTTCTTTGCAAGCAAACGCCAGACAGCCAATTGTTAAAGGGGTGGGACTATGGAGGGGGGAGGGTGTCAATTTTTTATTTTTGTCCTGAGCCCCTCAAATTCGGAGGCGGGCCGTGCCACCCACATACCTGTTTTTGGTTTCAAATAAGGAAACTCTGTGTGTAAGTGTCAACTTTTTTTAAAGCTCACGGACAGAAGAAGGACACGGGCAGACAGAGGGTGGAACAGAACCTAGGAAGAGGAGGGCTGATGTCAGCCGCTAAATTGCTGCTTGTGAGAAACTTCACCATAAAGCGGGAACAGGGATCCGTTTCCCGACACTGATGCGATTTCTTGATTCTCGCAATACCGCGAGATACCATCCCAGTTTCCTGCTAACTGCTTACCACGTCCCGTTCATTTAGCGCATTGCTGAGGGGACTGTGTCCCTTCTGGGTTTGTGGTTTCCACATTTCTGAGCAAATCGCTGTGCAAAGAGCCCACCCCTTAACACACACCTTAACCTAAATTCCAGCACCTCCAGTCAGAATGGTTGTTCCCTTTGCTTTGACGCATCTGCATCGGGATTGCAGATTAGTAAAGGAACCCACGTACCAGCTGGAGTCAGTGGGGCCGATCCCATGCCCCGTGTGCGGCAGCTGCGTGCACAACCACGTGGTTTGCACACATGCTGCAGGTCCCATGTCGAGGGTGCACACAGACCACGTGTGCTGCATGCGTTGGTCCACGGAGCACGGGATTGGCCTCTCTGAGTGGAGGGGTTTAAGGGTTGCTGCAGTCCACATGCGATGAACAAGGGAGACCCCACACTCTCAGGATCGGGTCACTAGGGGATGAGTCAAACTCAAGATATTAATTTAATAACACTTCCTAGGGCGGTGTGACTAGGCTCTGCATCTGCAGGATCAGTAAACAAAGGGTGCTCAAGCCAGGGAGGAGCCCATGTCTACGAGATTTGATTATTCTTATTATAAGCTTTTATATAGCACCAGCGATGTACCTGGCGATTTACAGAGAATAAGATAGACACGGTCCCTGCCTGAGAACTTACAATCTAATTGCTTTGGGACTGGAACAGGGAATCCAGATCTGTCCCTGACCAGGAGAACCAGCAACACAGACCCTTCCAGCTAGCCAAGGTGGTTTTTAAGTGCTGTACACACTAAGTCTTCTACAGCACAGGATAGCATCAGGCAATGGAAAGGGTGAACAAAGGAGGAGGAGGGGATGAGTCAAACTCAAGATGTTAATTTAATAACACTTCCTAGGGCGGTATGACTAGGCTCTGCATCTGCAGGATCAGTAAACAAAGGGTGCTCAAGCCAGGGAGGAGCCCATGTCCACAAGATTTGATTAAGGAGGCACCCTTCCAGGCTCATGCAAGGACATTGGCTGTTTGTCCTTGCAGGGCCTTTACTGATCTTATCCATCTATGGAGCTGTAGACTGCCCTGGACATGTCAGAAGAACATGCCAACATCATCCAATGAGTGACAAGGCAATACAAGGAAAAATGGAGTACAAGAAATGCAGTATTGCATTGGTTTTACCTCTCAGGGTTTGAAATGGATGGCAAAGTGGTAAATGTCAAAGCAGTAAATGGGATCCCAGCAAGCAGAGAGTCGGTAATTCAAGAAACGAAATGTTGACCGAGACATTACCAAGAGGTTCTCTATTTGACTGAGCTGGTATCGGGAACCACAACTTTGACGAGATTTTCCATTTGGCAAAAAAAAAAATAATCTCGTTTCAGCCCTGGGCAGAGCTGCCCAAAAGCGAAGCAGATGACCCATGCACTGGAAGGGCCTTTTCAAGGCTCTAGCCCTGAACCCTTTATGTGGCCGATAGGCAAGGCCTGTTTCTAGGAGTGAAGTAGAAAGGCAGGAGTAGTGGTGGCTCGGGTAGCTCTGGTGTAGAGAATAAATAAATGTGGTTTGTGGGTCGCACTGGCCTGTTCGTACGGAACGGCATCCCCTGGCCAGCTCCTGTGTTCTCTCGTTGGACCCCTTAACTCGTAGTTAGCCTCCCCCTGGCACTTACCGGCCTCGGGAGTTTCCCCTGTCCCAGCTTAGGGAGACCAGCTGCTGCAGATAAACGCCGTTGCTTGTTTTTAAAAAGGGCCACGTGTCTCAGATCAGACTGTTTTCCCAACCTTGTAGAAATGCAAGTCCTGCGTACAGCACAAGCTGCTCTGGGGAAAGGCTGCCTTGCCAGCTCCTTTACCGGTGCTTACCTCTACTCTGGGGAGCTCTACACGACAGAGATCAGGTAGGACGGCAGCATCACTTGTCCTAGCCTTTGGGGAGGATCCAGTCTTCCCGTCGTACTGGGCCCGTCGTGTCTTGGCGGGGTCCCGCCTGGAGGGGGAGGGAGTAGCATGGCCGTGTGCGGTAGCCAGACCCCCCAGTTGCTGTCACTTCCTGCCCCTAGCAGGAAGTGATCGGAGATGGGGCCAGCTTTTAGAACCCGGCCCCCTCCCTACCCTAATGCCGGCCCTGCACATGCATAACGCACCTAGAAAGCTGGGAACTTTGGGGAAGCCTGAGGAGGTGGGAGCTTGGCGGGAGGATTAAAGGGGTTTATTTTGTGGTGTTTATGCTAGGGGGGTAGAGGGTGTGGGGTTTTTTTGTATTATATTTTATTATTTGGGGGGGAGACATGTTTGGAAGGGGAGGGATGGGGAGTAAGTGGGTTAAGGAGGAGGGTTGGGGGATTTTTGCAACCGGGGGGGTTAGGGGAGGGGGGCAGTGTAGCCATGATTTATAAGGAGGGTTGGACTGTGAGAGGTATCCGGTGGAGTCCATATCAGGTATTGAGGGTCTTCTCATTGTGTTTAATTTGGCGGGTGACAGTTATCTTGTGTTTCCAATCCCAACCTGACCGACCAACATCAT
>QEPC01008495.1:558882-576577 GCA_003113815.1 Sphenodon punctatus
CCGGGAAGGCCAAGCACCACCGACACGGGGGGAGCCCCGAGCCAAGGATGCAGAGGGAACCGGGCCGGGAACAGTCCAGGACACGGTGAAAGGCACCCAGAACCCCACTGACGGCACAGGCTGCACGGGACGCCCAACAGCAACACAGGCAGCCCAAGTCACAGCGGTCCCCACAGGGACAGAGCAGAGTCACAGGGGGAGGGCACACAAGCTGGGGAAGGCACCGGAGCGGCCCAAGGCAGGTCCAGACGGCAGGGATCCCCCACGCTGATGCAAAGGCATGGCCGGGGACACAGGAGAGATTGAACCGGCGTGCAGCACCGGCAGCACCCCCCTCCCGCCCCAAGAGGACGCTGGGAGGCGCTGTCCAGGGGCCCCAGACCCACACAGCCACGGAGGCACCCAGGGGCCAGGTGGTGTGCGCCCACCTAACACACATCCCCACTCAACCCCACGCACGGAGCAACCAGGGGAAACGGTGGTTACTCTGTGGGTGTGGATGAGTGGGGATGCGTGTGCAGCCGTGTGCATGCCCCGGCGTGCCCACAGACCTCTCACCCCACCCAGCGGAGCCATGTAAAAATAGCCTGTGAGGAGGCACTCGAAGAAGAACAGAAGGTTGCTACCTTGTAAACAAGGTTCTTCGAAATGGTTCCTACCATTCTCACAACAGCCACCCTTCCAGCCCGCATGGAACTTTTTTCTTATCTTCCTAGAAAGAGTTGGAAGGAACGGTCATTCAGAGGGGGAGAGTGCCTTTTATACTAGAGGAGCTCGAGACCATCACGTGGTCTGTTTGAATAGGGTGAGCATGCAGAACCCATTGTGAGAACGTTGCGTGCTATCGTGAAGACCCTTCTTTACAAGGTAATAACCTTCTGATCACTTACGTGGGGAGTTGTTGTTTGTAAACAAACAGCTTTGTCTCCCAGTCCAATGGGTGTCCCCCCCCGCTGCTGCTGCTGGAGCACTACTAGGAGGCAGAGGCAGGTGAGGGATGTTGTCCAGAGCCAGGGAGGGGAGGTAGATGAAATTATTGGGGGAGAAGCTGGCTGCAGCCTGCTGCCCAGCCATGAAGCATGGGGTCCCAGCTGGCCACGGGGCCATGTGCGGCCACAGATGTGGCACATGCTTGGGGACGGCCCTGCAGATCCCGCTCACTACCCCCCAGGCAGGTGGTTGATGGTCAGGGGCCCCCCGGCCCTGTGTGGTTGCTGTTAAAATGCAAGATTGATGGCAAATAAGGCAACAACTGTCCAGGAGGTAATCCTGGACCATGCCGCTGATCTCGCATGTATCTCAGAAACCTGGCTGGACAATGAGTCGGGGCCCATTTTGGCTGACCTTGTTCTGGCCGGGTATTCCATGCAGCATCAGCTGCGCTCAGAGGGACGGGGTGTGTGTGTGTAGCCATGAATTTTAAGGAGGGTTGGACTGTGAGGAGGTATCCGGTGCTTCACCATGTGTTTGTTTGGGAGTGCTGCTTGTATACCGTGCATCTACCTATGCAACAGTCTCCCTACATGCTTTGGCAGAGGTGGTGTCGGGACTGGTGTTGCGGTCCCCGAAGTCAGTAGTCTTGGGGGACTTCAACATTCACACCGATGCTGACCTTATGGGAGTGGAGCATGAGTTCATGGCCGCCATGGACCTGTCCTTGTCATGGACGGACCATTACCTCCTGCAGGCCTCGCTCATGGCGCATGTCTGCCCCCAGAAAGATGCAGAACCGATTCGGATGGTTTGGCCCCGGAGGCTGATGGAACCAGACTGGTTCCAGATGGCTCTGGGTGAGTTTCCCTCTGACCTTGACGACTGTTCCATCGATGACCTCGTGTTGTTATGGAATTCCTTGCTGATCAAGGCCATTGATCGGACCGCTCCTAGGCGTCTGCTGCCCAGGCGACAGCTCCGCAGGCTTCCTTGGTTCTCTGAGGAACCGCAGGAGCTGAAGCGAGAAGGGCAGCGGTTGGAGCAACGGTGGCGTCGTTTGCATGCTGAAACCAACAGATGGCGTCATAGAGCCAGTTTACAAACCTAGGCCGTAACTACGCGGGCAGCAAAAAGGGAGTTTTTTGCTACCCTCATAGCATCCGCTAAATCCCATCCAGCGGAGCTTTTCCGGGTGGTGCGGGGGCTGGTCAGTTTGGCCTCCCTCCGCCTTGGAGTGGAGTCATCTACTGCTCGCCGTGACATGTTTGTTGATTATTTTGTGGATAAAATTGCTTGGATTCTCCACGACTTCGATGCTGCAATGAATACATATGGGGAACTGAGGTTATGGAAGCCTCGTCTTGTCTGGTTTTGTGGGATCAATCAGTCGGTGACACCCGCCGATGCGGTTGGTGTTCTTGGGGCTGTTAGGACCACATTTTCTGAATTAGATCCTTGCCCGTCCTGGCTGATTAAATCTTGCCAGGAGACTATGGGGGCATTGCTGGCTGGGGTGGTCAGCGCCTCCCTTCGGGAGGGCAGAGTGCTGGGCGGTCTCAAAGAGGCAGTGGTTCGGCCTCTGCTCAAGAAACTATCACTTGACATGGACTCCCTTGCCAGCTATCGGCCTGTCTCTAACCTTCCCTTTTTAGGGAAGGTTATTGAACGGGTAGTGGCTCAGCATCGGCAGGGCTATCTTGACTGCATCGGTTATATGGACCCCTTTCAGTTGGGATTTTGTCCAGGGTATGGCACCGAGACTGCACTTGTGGCTTTGGTGGATAATCTGCGTCGGGAAATGGAGTTCTCGCATCCTCATGAATGTTGCATCCCTTGTCTCTCCCTCTGTTCCCCCTTCCCTGTCTCCCCTCCTGTCTTTAGATTGTACGCTTTCGGGTAGGGACCGTGTCTGTTCTGTTTTTTGTAAAGCACCAGGTACATCGATGGCGCTATATAAATGCTTATAATAAAATAAATAATAATAATAGTTCTATTAGTTCTTTTGGCTGCATTTGATACAGTTGATCACGGGATGTTGGTGATGTGACTGTGGAGGGGTGGGCAGGACTGTTCTTGAATGGTTCCGCTCTTTCCTAACCAGTAGAATGCAGCGAGTGGTTCTTGGGGAGTCTTTTTCATCATACCAAGACCTCTCATGTGGAAAGCCCGCAGGGTTCGGTTTTGTCCCCTCTCTTGTTCAATGTGTACATGCAGCCACTCGGTGATGGGATCAAGAGGTTCGGGGTGCGGGGTCATCAATATGCTGATGACACCGAGCTGTAGCTCTCTTTTTCAACAGACCCAGGCCCTGCAGTCCTGGTGCTTACTCCGTGTTTGACGGCTGTGGGGGACTGCATGAGGACTAACAGACGAATCCCGACAAGATGGAGGTGATGTTGGTGGGTAAGACGATGGAGATGGTGGCCCCCATTATTGGCGGGGGTCTGCCCTCCATTGGTACCCCAGGTACGGAGTCTGGGGGTGCTCCTCGACACGCAGCTCCGCCTGGATGCCCAGGAGAAGGTTGTGGCGAGGAGGACCTTTCGCCAATTACATCTGGTACAACGGCTTCGGCTATTTGTTTCAGGCTCTGACCTGGCCACCATCATCCATGCTTTCATCACCTCCAACGCGCTCTACGTGGGGCTACCCATGGTGACGGCTCGGAAGCTGCAGCTGGTGCAGAATGCAGCGGCCCGTCTTTGGTAGGACTGGGCCGCCGGGAGCATATTACACCAGTGCTCCGCTCTCTGCACTGGCTGCCGGTGGTTTTCCGGGCCCGATTCAAGGTGTTGGTTTTGGCCTATAAAGCCCTAAACAGCCTAGATCCTACCTATCTGCAGGACCGCCTCACTCCCCGGTGCTGAATCGACCCCTGCGGTCATCTGGGGGCACCCTCTGAGGTTCCCCAAGTCTTCCAGGGGGCCACGCAGGGGAGGGCGTTCTAGGGGGCCGCACCACGGCCGTGGAACTCCCTTCCGGTGGAGGCCCGGTTGGCCCCGGATCTCCCCTCTTTTCGGAGAAGTTGTAAGACCTGACTGTTCCATCAGGCATCTGGCGGGGGAGATGGGTGAAGGGGTGGGTTGTTGGGTAGAGGTTATTTTTCTTTTTGTCCTCCTTCTAGTGGTTTTTGAGTTGTTGTTTTAACGTTTTTTCAAACTGTAAGCCGCCCCGAACTGCCTGTGGCAGGAGGGGCGGGGTAGCAAAATTCTAAAAATAAATAAATAGTTGCATTGTATTATGCTTTTATCGTGGTTGTGAAAATGTAACCTGTATTTTGGAGAGTGGGCGGGTAACTGTTTTTTATGTTAATGCTGCGTTTTATTGCTTGGAAGCTGCCCTGAGTCCGTTGTGGAGAAAGGCAAGGTAAAAACCTAAAACCCCACATTTACAGGATTGTGACACACTTTTCCTTTTGGCAGACGTGAGGACTACGGCCAAGGCCACGGATGCATTTTTGTTCAGTGAGGCGGCAGGAGGTGCAAGCGGCCACCATTTTATGGGTGTAAATTCCTTCTGCTTTTACCCGACAGGCAGACAGGCTTGGGCTTTGTGTCCATGACTGCCCGTCTTGGTGCCATGGTGGCACCGTTCGTTTATGTGGTTCGCAATTACTTCCCCGTCCTGCCGCCAATCATATTTGGAGCCGTTCCCTTCATGGCTGGAATGGCTGCCTTTTTCCTGATGGAAACTCGGAACTCTTCCCTCCCAGAAACCATTCAGGAGTTGGAAAGCAGGTCAGTAGGAACATGAGAACACGGGAGCTGCCATATGGGCGAAGACCAATGGTCCATTAGGGACGGAAAAATCAGAATCCGATTAGTAAGATTCACACAGTTTTCCCGATCCGTCCGATTTTCATTGGATCAGATTAATTCAGGGGCGCACTCACATTAATTCCCCCCTCTCTGCTATTGCAATTTGCTGGACAATTCTCTGGCCCATTCATCATTCTAGGATTGTGGCTTAGAATTATGAATGACCCATTGAACTGAATAGATTCGGTTTCCCATTGATTTCAATGAGAAATTTTCCCGTTGAAGTCAATGGGGAGAAAATACGATCCGATTTCAGATACAATTTAAAACCAATTCAATTGAATCAGATTCTGATTTTTATCCACTTCCGATTTCCAATCTGATTTCCCATCCCTACGGTCCATCCAACCCAGCTTCTTGTCTCCGAGAGTGGCCACGATCAGTTGCTACAGGGGAGTGCCCAACAACAGGTCACATTGGAGTGATCCAGCCCCTTCTATTTACTCCCAGTTCCCAACAGTCAGAGGTATTGTCCCCCAACCAGTTCCAGACAGTCCCCTACTGATAAACACCAAATGTGCTACTTCTGAATGATAAGAATCAAGGAGAGAGGAAAAATACCAATTAATTTTGTGTTCTGTTCAAACTAGAGCAAGAAAAACACCTTTCTTGGAAAAAGGAAACTATGAAGAGATTGTTCTCCAGCAGATGGTGACTTCTCCTTTCAGAGAATCGCTTTAGCATGAAAGAAATTTCTTCCTCGTCAACACTAGCCTTTCTGCAGCATCTAGACGTCTGAGCTCATCACAAAATCTTCCGCTTGAAATAAATGTAACCCCCAATACCAATAATGTAGTAACTATGCACAAATCCTACCCCCAGCTTTCCCCCTCCCCTAGGTGTTGCTCCAAGTCCAGCAGCAGCTGGCTGGATCCCACAGCGATAAGAGTTGGGGTACCTGCGATCAGTTCATTTCAATTCAGTTTTATTATACAGGTACAGGCTTTCACCATGGCCAAGTACAGGAAATAACGAGGATTAAAAAGTTAAAACCAGAATGATCCATCAGCCAAGAAGGAATTTAAACAGAAGTAAGGGGAAACTTACCTCTACACATTTCAGCTCTATAAGCAAACAACGCAAGATTTATAATATCGGGATCCTTTTGTTGAAAAAAAATAGTTTTTCAAAATGTGAAAAGTTTCTCTGTTTATTAAAGTAAGGTAAACGAACTGTTCTATGTTCATCAAACAGGCCATTGTATCACATAGTGAAGGGTGTCCTCTATGACTCCTAGCTGACATAGAAACAGTCTTAACTTCGACACATAAAACCTTCTTCCTACTACAACAGCTGACTCCATTTGTTCACTTCACAGTCAAATTAACGCAGTTAAAAGTTTGTAGTTCAGATTGAGACATATATCGTTCCATTTCCCAGTCACTTTTCCAAAGGTGATATAAGGGGGCTATGCAATAATTTCAAATTGAGATAAAAATCATCCTGTCATGCTATATTAATGAGTTTGGGGAAAGGAATTTTTCATCTCTAGATGTGTAAAATCTATCCACATCTCTAGCATTACAACCTAGTGGGGCTGTAACGCGGGCGTGCAATTGCTATACTCCAGGAAGCACAATTTAGGCAGTGTAGATGGTGAAAGAGTCTAGATTTTAAACCAATAACCCATTACTGATGTCAAGAGAGAATCTACTCCAGCTTCCAGCCTTAAGATAGCAGTTGGGAAACCCCAAAATAAACCACAGAAGCTTATTCTGGGTGACATCTATGTCTGAATCTATCGCGTGTCCCCAAATTTCCACACCACATAATAACTGGGTGCAAACTTTGGCCCGGAAAGCCTGGAGCAGATCTTTTGGCATATACATCATGAAATCGTTTCATCGCTAAAGCGGATCCATCGATTTGGGGTTTCAATCATTTACGGTGAGTAAACCAGTGTAACGAAGAAGAAAATGATAAACCCAAATATTTATACTCATTCACTACTTCAAGCCTGTGCGAGTCAATATGCCATGGCTGTTTCTTATAGCAGCTACCCCAGTACATAATTTTAGTTTTGGAACAATTTATACATCGCTTATTTGCAGTACACAGTTGAGCAAAATTAGACATTGCCCTCTGCAACCTAGTCGGTATTCTGGAAATTAAACCAGCATTGTCTGCGTACATCAGAATGACAATGGGATTAGAGAGCAGTTTTGGAGGATGGAAATCATTGTTACGTGTGCTGGTAATGCAGGAGGGCTAAATTTTACCCACATCACCGGTGTGCAGTTCAGTGAGAGCACAGATTAAGGTGGTGGGTTCCTCGGCCAAGTCCCAGGGTTTTGCACAATAATCACTCCTGATCGGGGTATCAGCATTAATGCCTAGTGGCAAACCAGTGAGCCCTTGACAGGGCTGTCAGCCAATTACTCAATAATATTCATTTATTCACCTCGGGGTCTAACACCCCAGACTAGGGCTTTAATGCCCTCCCAGCCTCCATCTCTCCCCTTATAGCTGGGCCCGTTCCACCCAATAAGTGGGTCCCCAAACAAACTATAATAAACATCAAGTCTTTCCCCTCTGGTATCAATACAGTCCTTGTTTACACCCATAGGCAACTTAAAGTCCTTAACACTAGGCCCCAGGGCTCTGGGCATCTCCTGGCTGAAGAGTCTTTGGCTCTCCGCTGAGCCTTGCAACTCATCCCAGGCTCTCTCATGAGCCTCTTAAGCAAGAAAAGATCCCACCTGATTCTCCCACGGTGTCTGCGTAGACCTAGGCTGTTGGCTTTGCTGCTCCAGAGGGTTTGGAAGCTTGACTCTCACGGTGCCTCAACTGACTTTTAGCTGGCTAGACTCAGCAGCTCACGCTGCTCTTCTCCAGGGGCAAGCGGCCTGTTATAAACTCATCCCTGCTTTTTCCTCTCGCCAGGGCAATTCCAGGTTCGCCTCAGCCCGCTACAGCTGTGGGCTAATAGCTGTCAATTAATTAGCCAGCTGCAGAGTTGCCCAGGCAGCTGCTCTCAATGAAAGCTGCAGCATCTAAGTTGAGTGGCCAGCTAGCTTCACCTAAGGTTGCATCGGATTTGCTAGCAGCCTGCTTGTAGCTTTCTTGCAAGTTTAACCCAGCTCTATTGGGTCTAAGCAGCCACCCCGTTACAACCAGGTTTCCTGATTTGTACAGTTTACAGGAGAGATATGATGCTCCGTCTCCCATCCAGCTCGAATGCTTCTCTGCACACACCAGTTGAGAGGACAGCATGTTGTGGAGGGATGAGGGATAATACGTTGTATACTATTTTGCATTCTGTTAATTTCTGTAATTAGCGCAAAACAACAAACTTGTGTTTTAGGCAAAGAAGCCGTTTATACAGGAATCTATTGTGCAGTGCTGAGATGCAGCTGTCTCTGGGGTGGGTGCAATTGGGAATGAGTGTAAGTCTCTCACGGAGGACTCACTGCACCTCCCAACCCAGCTGTGATTTGATATTCCCACTTGCAACCTCGGCTGGTTCCTGTTCTTGCAACCAGAGTGTCTCCAGCCTTGCTTGAAAGAGTGTACGTTGGTCGTAATTTGGGGTGTTTAGCCGCAGCTGAGTTTTCTTTTAGTCCCCATGGGAGTGAACGGACACAAGTCCCATTTTTGATCTTGGCTTGTGTGGGTCGATACCATCTTGGATCGGTCTATTTGTCCAACTGCCCCATTCTCTGGGCGAGGAGTTTTCCTCCATTTACTCCTCCCTGGGGAGTGAAGTAGAACTGGCTGGCGGCTCTAGATCTGAAGGAGGCAGACTGTCACCATCCCATTTGCCCACCACACCCAAGGGGGCTAAGGTTTGCCCTAGGGCAGGCGATGCGGGTAGGACTGAACTTTGTCTTTTTGGGGTAACTGATCCCAAATCCCTGATCCTCCAGATAGGGTTGCCAGGCCCATTTGAGGGCAGGGGCAAAGGGTTGGGGAAGCATCCCCCACATAGCTTGGGCAAGACACTAGAAATCCTGCCCCCCCCCCTTGCTCCCTCTGCTCCTGCTATTTGTTCCCAGAATCCCATCATGGATTTTTCTGGCTTCCTTGCAGTGCACTAGATTTGGGCTCTTTCCTGGGGAGATCTGCAGCCCAGGGAGGAGGATTCCCCCGTTACAGTCAGTGGGGATTTGTCACTGATTTCAATGAATTCCCAATGGAATCACGTCTCCACCCCACTCTCGCTGAGCGGCCTGTCTCTTTAAGGATTGTCAGCCTGGGAAACAGGTTTGAGGAAACTCTCCCTTTGACCAATAGGAGCGCACCTCTCTTAGACTGGAAAACCATGGCCCAATAGGCATCAAGCTAACAGCTGCTTGCTGCAGTAAGGGGGCAGGCGAGGGGAAAAAAAGGGTGCGCTCTCCATCCAATGGCTGGTGGCCTTTCGGAGGCAGGATAAGCTCGTCACCAGTGAGCAACAAGCTTACAATACAAGCCGGAAGGGAGCGCCACAAATCTTCCTCGCTGGGGTGGGGGGGCAAGCCTGGGAAAAGCGCGGGAAGGAAGCGAAGCTGCCGCCATTGCCGGGGGGGGGGGGAGGGTTGTCGCGCGCTTAGCGGCGGCCCAGCCGAAGCGTGGCCCCAGAGCAGCTTTCTGATTGGTTGACAGGAGCGGGCGGCCCCGAGCTCGCAGAGTGAGAGCACGTGCGGAGGGGGAGCTGGGGTGTGTGTTGCAACCTAGGCACGTTTTTCAGGAACACGCATGGGAAAATACATCTTTCAGGGCCTGCATTGGTGCCAGTGCAGGTCCTGCAACATGTATTAATTCTTGCATGGGCGCCAATGCAGGCCCTGCAACATGTATTAATTCTTGCATAGGCGCCAATGCAGGCCCTGCAACATGTATTAATTCTTGCATAGGCGCCAATGCAGGCCCTGCAACATGTATTAATTCTTGCATAGGCGCCAATGCAGGCCCTGCAACATGTATTAATTCTTGCATAGGCGCCAATGCAGGCCCTGCAACATGTATTAATTCTTGCATAGGCGCCAATGCAGGCCCTGCAACATGTATTAATTCTTGCATAGGCGCCAATGCAGGCCCTGCAACATGTATTAATTCTTGCATAGGCGCCAATGCAGGCCCTGCAACATGTATTAATTCTTGCATAGGCGCCAATGCAGGCCCTGCAACATGTATTAATTCTTGCATAGGCGCCAATGCAGGCCCTGCAACATGTATTAATTCTTGCATAGGCGCCAATGCAGGCCCTGCAACATGTATTAATTCTTGCATAGGCGCCAATGCAGGCCCTGCAACATGTATTAATTCTTGCATAGGCGCCAATGCAGGCCCTGCAACATGTATTAATTCTTGCATAGGCGCCAATGCAGGCCCTGCAACATGTATTAATTCTTGCATAGGCGCCAATGCAGGCCCTGCAACATGTATTAATTCTTGCATAGGCGCCAATGCAGGCCCTGCAACATGTATTAATTCTTGCATAGGCGCCAATGCAGGCCCTGCAACATGTATTAATTCTTGCATAGGCGCCAATGCAGGCCCTGCAACATGTATTAATTCTTGCATAGGCGCCAATGCAGGCCCTGCAACATGTATTAATTCTTGCATAGGCGCCAATGCAGGCCCTGCAACATGTATTAATTCTTGCATAGGCGCCAATGCAGGCCCTGCAACATGTATTAATTCTTGCATAGGCGCCAATGCAGGCCCTGCAACATGTATTAATTCTTGCATAGGCGCCAATGCAGGCCCTGCAACATGAATTTTTTAATACGTGTTAAATGTGCCTAGCTGGCACCCCTATGGGCAGGTGGGAGTGAAGCCTGCTGGGCTGCTGGAAAGGGGGCTCTCTGTGGGGGCCTGGGAGCCAGGACCCCTGGATTGTCTGCTGGGGAAGGGCCAGGTGGTGGGAGACTTGAATACAGGACTCCTGGCCTCGGCTGGGTTTGGGGGCTGGCAGTGGCAGCTGAGCCTCCTGAGTAGGGGTGGGCCCTTGGACCCCAACTCGAATCATCCAAACGTCCAATCCTGGTGACCTAATTGCTCATCGGAGGGGGGGGGGGGTTGCCCCTCCAAAATGGAAGTGACCCGTTTCTCCTCAAGCTCGCGCCCCGTCTGCACCCCTGGGGATTGGTACGAGGATGTCATTGATTCCTTTTGGAGATATGGATTTAATTAGAGAGGAAATAAAAAGGTTTTGCTGCTGGTTGGCGTGCAGCCCCTTGCCCCCTGGACTTTCAGTTTTCTGATGAGGTTGGGGTGCAGCTGTGTCCGTTAGAGGCTGCTCCCTGGTGTATTGATGGGTTTTGTGCTTTCCAAGGGTTGGTTGCTGGCTGGAGGGGGGTCGGCTTTGTCCATGACAATATAGTGTCTCTGATATATCTTGAACTTGTGCTGTACTGTGTGAAGGACTGAGGCTGGTCAAACATGCACATGGCTCCACAGAATACTGTTGTGTGTCATTTTCTATGAGGCATCGAAGCTGACGTGTCCTTTTCGTTTTCACTTTCCCTCCCTAGTTCATCCTGCTGACCATGAGGAGGTTTTCCGTTGCTCGGCCGAGAGGCTTTCCCTGGCGCAGCCAAGTGTCGGAGGCTGTTACGCATGCTGGCTCCAACGCATTCCAGGAGCAGGATCTGCCAAATTCTGCTGTCCAGGTCTGGGATCTGGAGATGGGTCGTACGTCACAGCAGGATCAGGATCGTTCCCTGGACTCAAATGTGAAAACAGAGATCGTGTCTGATGAGGTGGTTCCATTTTCGGACGTTTCCTCTGCTGGGGATAACAGAAGTTCTGTTGCTTTCCCCACATCGGATCTTCACAAGTATTTCAGCCCCCATCCAAAGCCCAAGGCTCCATCCGCCTTCGCTGCTTCCTCCCCAGCTGCAACCGTGCATGCGGCGTCCCTTGGCGCCGAAAGCAGTCAAGAGTCGCATCTCTCCGCTGCCGTGGGCGCCGCAGGAGACGAGGCCGTGGTGAGACGACGGCGTTCTGCGGTATGGCAGTACTTCATAGTGGACCAGAGAGACAGCCTGATGGTCGTCTGCCGGATCTGCAGAAAACAGCTGCGTCTCGGGCGTAAGGGTGGGAGCAGGGTTGGCACGACGGCCATGCACAGCCACATGTCCCGTGTCCATCCCAACATGGGACGAGGCCCCCGGTCCCGCTCGCAGCCTCAGAGGCTGCCTTCGCTACAGATCTGCAGGACGCCATCAGCGGACTCGGCGGACTCCATTTCATCTGTGGAAGCCCTTCCCGCTGCCTTGCCTTCGTCGGCGGGGCAAAGGACCCTGCCGGAATCGATGCCTCCGCACCAAGAGTCCCCTGCCTCCCCTCCCACAGTTCAGGAAATAACGATTGGTTTGGTGACGACGATAGCAATGGATATGCTTCACTTTAAGTTCATGGAGTGTGAGGGATTCCGTGAATTCATGTCGGCGCTTGCGCCCCACTGGAAGATGCCCAGCAGCGTTTACTTTGAGCAGAAGGCGGTCCCAGAACTCTGCTCCATTGTGTGCACGTACGTGAAAGACGCTCTACGGCAGTGTGAGGGCGGGGCCGTGCACCTCGCCACAGAAATGTGGACCGGTTGGCAGGATGTCGACTGCTTTTCGGTGACTGCTCACTGGGTAAGCCGAAACAGCACTGGCAAACTGAGGAGGCAGCGTGCTGCTCTTGCTTTCCATACTCTTCCAAAGTCCTGTACAGCAGCGAACGTTCTGCAGCGACTGAACAGCATCATAAGAGAGTGGCTGGATCCCTTGCAATTGGCGGTTGGCTGCATCGTGACGGACGATGGGGAGAAGACTGTTCAGGCCGTCAGGGAAGGGGGATTCAGGCATGTGATCAGCATGGCTCACTGTCTCGACCTCCTGGTTGGAGAGTTCCTTGACAAGGATGCGGCGGTGAGGGATCTCCTGTGCCGATCGCGCAAGTTGTGCGCCCACTTCCACAACTGTGGTGCCTCGCGCCGCATCTTGAGTGAAATCCAGCAGTCTCTTGCCCTGCCCCTGCAGCACCTGCAACAGGAAGTCCCCGCTCACTGGAATGCCACTTTTTACATGTTGGAACGACTGTACGGGCAGAGGCAGGCCGTGCAGGTCTTCTATGTGAGGGGCCCGAAAGACATTCAGTCCAAATCCTCGATGCACATTTCCCCCTCCCAGTGGTCCCTCATGGGTGACCTTGTGAAAATATTGAAACCATTTAAGGAGGCCATAGATCTCATCAGCCAAGAGGATGCCACCCTGAGCCAGGCCATGGCAGTGTTCACCCTCTTGGAGCGCAGTGTCATGGCTCTCTTGATGGGCTTTCAGACCAACAAGGACACTTCTGCAGTCGCCCTTGCCAACGTGATGTTGAAGTGTCTGCGTGACAATGAGTATTTGCACAGCGTCCGACAGAGACAACACTATCAAGTTGCCACTATTTTAGATCCCCGCCTCACAAGTGTTATCCAGGCCTTTCTGCCCGGAGAGAAGGATGCAGCGTTGAAGCGACTGCGCGGAGAATTGTGGAACCTTGTGGCCCAGAGGCATCACGTGGGGATGGAGGCAGAGACAGGAGCGCAAGTGTCTACAGATCCTCAACCTTCAGCCCTAACTGCGTCGCGGGTCTGCGCCAGGAAACACATTTGGGAGTACATTGAGGACTTCAACCTGCCGTGTAGGCCGTTTGTGAGTGGCTCTGGAGGATCAGACACGATAACAGTGGCCAAAACCATGTGCGATAGCTTCATGGCTGAGAGCTCAGCTGTAGATCTCTACCAGGATCCCCTCTTGTACTGGGTGGACAGGAGAGAGAGGTGGCCTGCCCTGTACCACGTGGCGGTCACCCACCTAAGCTGCCAGCCGAGCAACGTGCCCTCTGAGAGCCTCGTCTGTCGCAAAGGCCTCCTAGCCGGCAATCGGCGCAAGAAATACTCGCGTGCCAGTTGGGAGAGGCTCATGTTCATAAAAATGAACGCTCATCACATGCCTGAAGATCCCAGGACCTGGCCCTCTGCAGGGGCCTTGAATCCCACCGATGAAGACTACGCACAGACCGGGGATCCTGAGGTGGATCTCTACGATGATGATGACTACGTCTCAACTGACTGGGATCCTGAGGATGAAGGTGGTGCATAGGCTGGGTTGCACACTAACACACGTGGGGGGGGGGCAGGGATAAACTTGGTTTTTTACCTGTGTGTCTTTCGAAAAGCAGTTCCTGAATACTGAGTGGGGATTTTCCCTCCGCTTCACTTCTGTTTGCCTCCTTCACCATGACTGCTTTTGGCACGGCTGCCGTGAGAGGGCAGGCAATGCAGGAAAATAAAGTTGCCTTTATCACTCAGTTTTCCTGCAGAAAGTCCCCAGATTGGGAAATCGGTTCCCAGAGGGAGGTTTGTGAATGTGGGAGGGAAGTTGGTCCGTTGTCACAATAAATCTATTGTTTTCGGTAAGTTTGTAAAATGGTCTTTATTCCTCACGGTCACCAACCTCCTGCAAGAATTAGAATATTGGAGCATCACGTCATTGTCCCTTTTCCTCTTGTTGCGATCTTCTTCCCGGGCTTATAGTCCCATCCTATGTACTCCGGTAGATTCAGAAAGGCGGGTGAGGCAGTGTTGACTGAACCCCTCCAGAGAGGTGTGAGGTCTGGCAAAGGAAAGTCTGAGAACTCTTCTCCTCCTTGGATCTATCTGACACAGCAGCCGCTGACAGTGATAGTAGAAGCTAGTGTTCTAGCACCCTAGACCCCAGCTTGCAACTTGGGGGCAAGGCATTGCCTGCTAGGCCCTTCTCTGTGGCTTGCTATGAGGAAAGCAAAAGAGGCAGGACTTTGACTTTTCTGTGCTGAACAGCACTGGCCTCACAAAAGGCAGGCCTGGGACAAAGGATGGGGGGGGGCAGGACAGGGCCAAGGATGGACTGGGGGTTGTTGCAGGCAGGGAAGAGCAGTGGCCTGGTATGAAGCACGTAGCTGCTGCTCCAGATGCTTGTGGATGGGAGAACTGGAAGTGACAGCGGGAGCGGGGGGGAGGTTGACCGGTTACTACTACGCCTCCCGAGCGATGTCAGTGTGCGAGTTGCCCTTCCCCCGTGGCCGTATGTGTCTCCCTCCACTTCCCATTTCTCCCCCACCTGTGTGCGTGTCCCTCTATTAACTGAAAGGAGTCTACTAGCATATGCGATTCTTTTCATCTTTTAGGATTCCTTTTTGAAATACGCATTTTCTAGCCGTGTTAAAGTTAGGCAAGAGGCTGTTTTTAAGTTTGCATAGATTTACATAAAGCTGTGCAGATAAAGTGGTGACTCTCCCTAGATCTGAGGCTTTGGCAGGGGCTTGCAACGGCAAAAAGATGCTCTAGGACCTGTCTGGTAAGCTGGGTGCGTTCAGCATAGCAAATGGAAGGGAAAGGGTGGCTCTGGGATCACAGCTTGCTGTGTTGTCAGCTGGTTGGAAATAGGGTGGAATATGGCATACTCAGCCGAGGACAACACTGCACTGTCTTCAGTCTGTAACGGCAGATTGGAAGAGGTTCAGTGGGGAAGGAGAAATACTATGAACAATGCAAGGCAGTTACCTATCAGAGCATTGTGCGTCTTCTGTAAGGATTTCCAATCGGAGGTAAGTTGACAGGAGAGCTGCAGTCTTACCACAACAGGAACAGAGGGGGGGAATCCGCTCCAGGAAGCTTGTCTCAGCAGAGTGCTGCTAGGGATTGGCTGATGTTACCTGTGCTGGAGTCTGAAGGAAACCTTGCAAGAAATCGGGATTATTGTGCTAGCAACCTAAAAAGCCTGGGTGTGTTGGTATCGCTGTTGCACACTTTCACAATGATTGCACGCATTCTCTGGAAATGGCCCCAGCTGCTAGTGGGAGTATGTTCTTCTGGATGCTGCTGTAATGATTATAATTGTATTTATAGTCACTCCCTGCTCAATGGTGCGTGGGGTGACTTGCGTCTCCCCACCCCCCAGTTACTTTGTCCCACCCATGTCACTCCATGCCTCATAACTATCCTACGTTTGCCCACTTTATATGTTTCTGACTTTCTATGCTACGTAGCCTGAGAAAGGGCTCTGGGTAGCTTGAAAAGATTGCACATTGTGACCAGCAGAAGTTGGTCCAATAAAAGAGACTGTCCGAACTACTTTGTTTCTTACATTTTGGACCCACATGGCAGCCACCGTCTCTAGAAAACGAATCCAAAGAAACCACTTCAAAGCCATTTGAAAACAGTTTAAAGGCAGAGGAAAAAACGCGTTAAGGGGAACCAGCAGTGGATCTACTGCTACTTGCTGAAAACAGTCTTCAGGTGCTTTTTGGAGGTGAGAAGGGAGGAAGCAAGATGAATATCTGGAGGGAGGGAGTACCACACGGAAGGACCTGCCCCAGCAAAGGCCAACTTAAGCCTCCAGGGTGAGATCCCTATGGAGTGGGTATTGTCAGAACAGACCGCCATGGGGGCGAGGTTCCAGGTCTGGAATACAGCCAGGTTCTATACCATTCAGAGCCCTGAAAATTAGTTTAGCGGTGCACAGCAGGTAGAAGACAAACCCGCCTTCCCTTTCCTTTGGTAGCAGTCTATGCATAACCCTTGGGCCCGCTACATGTTGGAGGGACAGAGGAGAATGTTTGTCCAGGAGTCTAGCAAATACACAAGAAGGATATGCCAATTAGAGAAACGGTGGGCAGCCTTTATTTCATGTTCATGGCAGTTAGTTATATTGGTGTGTGAACATGGAGACTCAATGCAGGGTTCACAAGAAGTCTGATGTATCATTGGTTACAGCCCACCACAAATATTCATACTTTTCTTAGGCATTGATAGTGTTTATTTTTTTATCTCAATCCCTTAGACTCAGGGTGTCTTAACAATTCTTTATTAACTGTTAGATTATGTAGCAGATGAGTTGAGTCCCATGCTCTTCTGATTCTGCTCTTCCCTAGAGACCCTTGGATTTTGTTGGGAGTTACACCGTCTCTTATAGAGACGAAGTAGTAAAGCGATCTCTTTTATTGGACCGACTACGGTTGGTGGAGGCATGCAAGTTTTCGGACCTCGCAGAGTCCTCCGTCAGGGTTTTGTAACCCCAGATTTGCCTGACAAAGGACCCTGTGAGGTCCAGACGCTTGCATACGTCCACCAACGGCAGCTGGTCCAATAAAAGTTCACGTTACTACTTTGTCTCTATTGCCTATTTTGGGGGACTAACATGGCAAACCCTATTTTGTTATGCGGGTAGTGGTTTGCTAAGATCCTATCATACATGCCCATAAAAGTCCTGAGACTGGCTTAGAAATCATGAGATGTATAACACTCATAAATTTGGGGCTCTTTTTATCAGCCTTCTGATGTTTGAGCCATTAGGTCAAAAATGTCAAGATTTCTTCTTTGATCACCAGAGCTGAAAGCTGAGATTCACTTTTTACCAAGACCCTCCAGGTCATTACTTTGTGGGCCATATATTGTCCACCCCCTGACACTAGGTCGCAGATAAAAGTGCCCCAAGTCAGTGGCAGCCAGGAGTCCTGAGACTTGCTCTGTCTGCCCCCCGAGTAACCACGTGCCCCCTATTGTTGTGCTGTCCCTTTAAAGGTTGCTTGTGTCCCTGGGAGGAGTCCCAACTCCTCCCCTTGGCCAATAGAAACCTGCTTCTCTTAGCATCGAGTGTCCTAGCCAATGGGCAAGGACTTTACAGCGGTTTGATTAACTAAAGGGACGAGGAGGGGGAAAGCCAGGACAGGCTCTCTGTCCAATGGCTAGCTGTCTTTCAGAGATGAGCCATGCTCCTGGCCAATGGGCAGCAGGTTTACGGTAGATGTGCCTTGCTGTCCCTGCAGTCTAGGGGAGGCCAGGAGAAGCGCGGGAGGGAGGTGGGGGCGCCCTCACCCATTGCTGACCCTGCGGTGCGGAGTGAGTGACGGGGACGGGGCAGCTGGTTCGTGGGGGGGTTTGCTGGGCCTGAGGATTGGAAGCAAGAGCGGGTGTGGCTGGGAGCCAGGACTGGGGGGGG
>QEPC01008495.1:621378-641447 GCA_003113815.1 Sphenodon punctatus
GGGTTTAAAGACAGTATTCCTGTTAGCAATAACTTCATTAATAAAAGTTAGTGAAATAGCAGCCATAATAATCTCAGAACCATATTTACAGATTTATTTTCCAAGATAGAATAGATATTGCTTTACATCCTAAATTCCTACCTAAGATAAGACAGTTGTGAGAATGTGGCCCTTTCTACACGGGCCTCTTCCACCCATGAACATGCAGATTTCTGTGTGTTCATGGGTGGGGAGCCCCGTGTGAACAACATGATGCATGTGACCATGGTGAATGGAGATACGCGCACGCCCACGTAACACACATCCCCACTCACCCCCCACTCCTCCCCATGCACGGAGCAACCAGGGGAAACAACGGTTACTCCGTGGGTGTGGATGAGTGGGGGGCAAGTGGGGATGCGTGTGCAGCCGTGTGCACACCCGCCCATGCACTGGCGCACCCACGGAGCATGTGAGGAGCCACTCGAAGAACAGAAGGTTGTTACCTTGTAAACAAGGTTCTTTGAGATGGCTCCGAACATTTTCACAGCACCCACCCTTCCAGTCCTGCATGGAATTTTTTTCTTATCTTAAAGGGTTGTTATAAGGGACTGTCATTCAGAGGGGAAGAGTGCCTTTTATACTAGAGGTGCACGAGACCATCATGTGGTCTGTTGTTTGAATAGGGTGAGCATGCAGAACCCAGTTGTGAGAATGTTTGGAGCCATCTCAACGAACGTTCTTTACAAGGCTGCAACCTTCTGATCAGGGCACATGGAGAGGAGTGTTTGTAAACAAACAGCTTTTATCTCCCAGCCCGATCTGTGTCCCCTGATGCTGCTGCTGCTGCTGCTGCTGCTGCACTGAAGTGGAGCACTTGGGGGGGTGGGGACTCCGCTGCTCCCCCCCCCACACACCGGGCGGGGCCAGCCCCTAGTGTGATCGCTCCGGGTCAGTGAAAAGACCCAGAGCTGAGCTCCTGCGGGCTCCCCCCCCCCCCACTACACCCCTGACTTGGGATCTGTAGCCCCACAGGGGTCTGGCTGGTGTCTAGGGTTGCCACCTATGCACATTTTAAAGCAAAGCAACACTTATGAAAAATACATGTTGCAGGGCCTGCACCATGTATTTTTCATAAGTGTTCCTTAAAAATGTGTGCCTAAGTGGCCACCCTATTGGTGTCTTCCCAGATGTGCTCTGGAGCCCCAGCAGTGGGAGGGGGGTTGTGGTGTAGGCGTCCGGGTGAAACTCATCACCTGCCTTTGCCAGGGGGCTGGCCAGTAGGGGGCGTGCAATTTTGTATTGTTTTATTAATTACGAAAACGAATGGAGCCCCGTTCATTTTTGTAGCTAAGGTAACGAAAACGAATGAATAAGCAAACAATGTTTGTTTTGATTTCATTCATTTTTGTTTTTATTTAAATTTTTGTTTTCCATTCCTTCCTATGTGTATTCCTGTCTCTTATACACATCTAGATGTGTATAAGAGACAGGTCCTGAGCCTTCTGGAAAGGTTGCCATATAAATTTAAATAAATAATAAAATAAGACACACAACCACCCCCCCCCCCCCCCCCCCACCCACCCCACACACAAAAAGAGGGTTATTTCTGAAAACCCCCGAGAACGAACAGGTTTTTGGAACCCAGAACCGATGCTGTTGCTGGTCCCGGCTGGTCAGGCACACTTAGTTTCTGATACAGCCACTAGGGGGCGAGCTGGGCCCACACTTCTTGGCTGGCTCAGGAAAAGACCAGGCAGATGCTTTCTGGGCATTTGATATTTCTCATATTTTGGGTCCGAAATAAATTAGTTGATAGAATCCTGGAGCTGAAAGGACCCTTCGAGGGTCACTGAGTCCAGCCCGTAGCTTGGTGCAGACCTAAACCATCCCAGGCACAAGCTCATCCAACCTCCTCTTAAAGACCTCCAACAATGGAGAATTCACCATTTCTCTGTGTGTCCGTGGCCCGTCCCGCTGCCTGGTCACGGTCAGTGATATTTCTCTGAGGTTCAGTCTAGAGCTGCCATCCTGTAGCTTGGGCCTATCGGGTCTAGGCCTCCCCTTCAGGGCAAGAGAGAAACCTTCTTCTCCATTTGGTTTGTGGCCGCCTTCCCAGCGTTTGCAGATTACCATATTTCCTTCCTTTCTTTTCCGCACGGGCATTAACGAACGAGACCGGAACCAAGTGGGTGCTTGCCCCTTCATTGATTAGGTGTTCGTCCCCACCTGCCATGCGGCCCCCTCCCACCGAACGCGCAGCCCCCACTCAGAGTGCCCAGGGAACGCAGAGCTCGCCATGAGGGTCAATGCAGGCGAATGGGCGCCCACGTGTCTGTCTCCCATCAATTAGGTTGCGTTCAGTGCCTGGGCGCATGCAGGTCCGCGCCAGCACCATAGAGTTACAGGCAAACACCACTTCCTGCACGTCTCACTCTTACCGCCACATCTGTAACGTCGGCCTTAAAAGCCCCACATGCCACTCTCAAGCATATGTCCTGTGTGCTCGTGGTTGGCAGTACATGCCGAACTCGTCTCCTTCCCAGCCGCTGCGTTCTCTGGAACAACTTGCAGAGGTTTACTGTTGCTACGGTTATGGTTCATACAGCCAGTCAACAACCAGCACTGCTACCACCACTGTCCAATCTCGGGGAATCAGATCCGCCTGCCAACGCAGTGTAGGAAGAGACCAAGGAAGAGATCACTCTGTGGGGGGAGCAGATGGTCCAATAGTACGTCCTGGTGAAGTGCTACAGGGACGAGGCGGTGAGAGTTTGGCCCCAATGGCGCTGCAGGGCTACAAACGAGATATGAACCAGTCTCGACAGCGGGGCAAAGATTGGGGCGTGGATACAAGGAGATCTGGAAGAACAACTTCACCTCTGGCCGTGGATCACCCTACGGTGAGCTCCTGGGCCAGTCCCTGGGTGCAGATAGAGCTTGTTGTTGCATCCCGGCTGTGTGGCTGCGTCTTCATGGCGACAGACCAGAAGTAGGTGGGATGTGACTCCCCCACTCTTGCTTCAGCTGCTACCAATTCAACCTCTCCCATTGCAAGCAACCACGCTGGCCCCCACAGAAGCTGGTGGACGTGCCTCCCTGCCCGTTGCTGCCCCAGAGCCGGCACAGGTCAACATGGGCACCATGACTCCCCGGTGTATCTCCTCCAGCTTGAGAGCCAGCTGAGCTTCCGGTTGAGAACACAGAGGACCTGAACGGCCCCCTCCCGCTCTACAAACACAGTAAGTGACTGCACCTTTGGGAGGGTGGAGGGACACTTTAGCTGCATGGTAAAGGCTTCCATTTATTGACACTGAATTCCCTGTCCTATTGTTTGCCTCGTTAACAGGTGGCAGGGAGATGCAGGACCAGAGGACGGGAATGGGATAGGTAGGAAAGCTCATGCCTATGTTTGAGGTGGGAGGGGAGGCAACGTGGTGGCCTACGGGGGTGGGGAGAGGCACCATGATGCAAATGGCACTGGTTGATTTCTGTATATTCTCCCCCCCGCCACCCGTGCTAGCAGGAAGAGAACAAAACGGCCCTGAGATCCCACTACAGCAACTGCTCCTGCAGCCGCGGAGACCAGGTAGTCACTTCTGCTTTCCTCTAGCGTCCCCACGACTTGAGAATTGGGTGGGCGGTGGGTGAAGACATCAGGCCAGGAAAGTGTGTGTGGCGGGGTCATAATGGCTTTGCTACAGGTCCATTGCAATGGGAGCGCACCGAGCCCCCCCGCCGCAAACACTGGGCAGCAGCACAATGTGCAGGTCCATGTTGGAGGCGCAGGGAGGATTTGGCCAGGGAGTGGCTTGGGGAGACCACACGTCGCGTGATGCCGTGCAGAACTTGGCCAGGGAACCTAGCTGGTTGTTGCAGCTGCCGATACTCACTTTGACCACCAGCGGGAGGATCGAAACTGGGTCCGCCTGGGGCCAGATAGCATGCTCGAGTGGCTGAACACGGACATGAGGGGCAGCAAACTCACAATTGCTTCTCCCTGTCCGTTCGTGTCCAAACCCAGCCGGAGCAGGTTGCAGCCGCAAGCCTTGTTGCATAGGCACCATTTTCAATTCCCCATCAAGCATTCACGGCACCCTATGGGGATACTGCCTGCCCATCCTGGTACCCACCTCAGGCCACCCCCCAGGGAAAACAGCCCCCCCCATGCACAACAGATAAGCAGGTGTACAAAATATACAAGATATACAGAGTTGAACAGACACAGCATAACGCAATGCACCAGGCAGCAGCCTGATGTGTTGCACGGCCTGGCCTCCAGCCTCCCCTTACAGCCAACCTACACCACCAGTAGTGCAACCAGGCCATTCTCCACTAGGGATACTAGACCATTCCTTCTGGGCCTTTGGCCCCAGTACCAGTGTACTCTATGCAGCCCTGCAACATGCATGAGGGGTGGGGAGGCACTTGTCTAATAATACTCTGTGAGTTGATTCAGCCTGGGAATTCCCTCTCTGCAGTTCAAACCTTCTCAAGCCCTACTGAAACAGTAGCTAGCTAGCCACACTGAAGGGGCAGGGAACAAGCTGAGCATCTGTCTGGAATCCATTCCCCCAGGACAGTTGCCAGACAGACCCACTCTGTAGAGCAGAAGCGAATCAAGCATCTTTGCCAGCCTTATCACTCCCTGAAGGGCAAAGCGTTTGGTGAAGGAGGACGTTCCAGGACCTTCACTATGACCTTCAGAAATTGATTTCAAAACTTATGAGAAGATCAGAGATGAGGGGGCACTACAAGGATGTAGCAGAGCCCCAAATTTCTCTGAAGAAGTCTGTCTCCATCAAGTTTAGGAGCTTGGGGTTTCTGCTCTAGCAGTGCAAGCACCTGTGACCTTCACGTGCTCATGCCCCTCCTCTCAAATCCAAATACCCTGGCCTGGAAGAAGATCAGTGAGGAACTAGCCCTCATACTCCACACTACGGTCGCCACCTTTTGCCATTTGACCCCAAGGCCCGAGGGTCTCGGTGATCTGTAGGATGAGGTGAAGTGACCTCTGATTCGTTCAGCTTCTCCTCAGGAGCACAGCACATTCTCCCGCCAGTCCATGCTTCCCTCCTTCACCCAGACTGGTACAACCCTGCGTATGGCATCCGTGATCGAAATGTCGGTCATCGGGTACTTTGCAACAAACCTCAGGTGCATGGCGGCAGCTTTCACCTTCTTCAGAGTGGTCCATGCATGCTGGCCTGGAGGCCAATGCATGGCACCAAAGCTAGACCTGCCTCCGCAGTGTCACGCCTACTGCTAGCCTTGCCACCGATCGAAGGAGAGCCTTTCTGTTCTCAGACCACACACCAAGGCAACGACGGTGGTAGGCAGGCATGCGTCTGTTAAGTCAGTTGCAGGATCCTATCAAGAACGGTCATGGAGACTTGGAGCGCAGGAACGACCACAAGGCAGTTTCCCACATGAGTTGCCATGGCTGCAATTCTGGCATCTGTAGATTCGCCAAGCCTTTGAACCGCTGATGAGAGGGAACAATGCCTAGCTTGGATTGGCTGCGCACCATACGCAAGCTGCTATTGGCTCTATTGGCTACTATTGGCCATGTGCCACTCCAGACCAGCTATTGGCTGTAAAATGTTTACAAAACTTCTGTTGGCTGTGTGTGTGTCACGGGATTGGGGGTCCAACACCCCACTTTCCTGGGTTGAGTGACTCAGTTTCCCTCACTTGCAGCCCACCTGAATCAGTTCTCTCTCTGACTGATCAGGTCCTGCAGAGGGGAGAATCCTTTTGCCACCCAAACTCCCAGGGGCCTCCTGTTTACACACTCTCTCTCTCTCTGGGTTCGCCAGTGTTTGAAAACACAGGATCCTCAGATTGTGTCCCCAGTGCTAGACAACAGACACTTCTTATCAACAAGAAAAAGAAAGTGTATTGATTACATAAGCAAGAATAGTTTGAACATAGAGTGGCTAATAACTCAAAAGTAATATAACGCATTCCAATTCTATACTGGGTAATTCTATACATAATATCTTACCCTACAGAAAATCCATAAGTTTGAGTCCATTCTCAGTCAGTGATGTAAATGACTGGGCTGGGCACTGATTCTTAGGTTGGTTAGAATCAAAGTCCTTTCTCTCAGCGCATCGTCTGGCAAGCAGGCTCATCCGAAGTTACCTTCCATTCCTAATTGTCCTCCTCCAGCAAAGGTCTTTGCCCTTTTATATGTTTTCCAGCTTCTTTGTTTAACTTCCCTGCCCAGAAAAGTTTGGAGGGCTGTGTGGCCTGTGGTCACGTAGGCAAAGGAAGAGCTTAATTTGCACTCAAATGTTTCTGTCTGGCTCTTGCGGGGAACACACATTAGCCTGGCTTTTGTCTCTCTCCCTTGCATTAACTGAGTTTCCTGTTCTCGGTTTACATCATATGATTACATGAAGCGAGTTTTCCGTTCTCAATCTTTAACATTACATACCTGTGTAAGTTTCAGTTTTACATATTTACTAGACCTATAGTCCAGTATCTCTCCTGTGTGGCCTTATGTTCCTTTGTGACAGTGTGCATTCATGTACCTGCGCTGCCATTCCAGATGGTGATTAAACTACATAGACAATCCTGTGGGCTCACATATTTTTAAAAAATTATTATTATTATTATTATTATTATTAGCAAGCATTTATATAGCACCAGCAATGTACCTGGCATTTTACAAAGTAATGGAATAGACACGGTCCCTGCCCCTAGGGCTTACAATCTGAGGGAGGGGGAGAGAGATGAAGGAAGGGGAACAGAGGGAGAGGCAAGGAGTGTAACGTTCACGAAGATGCAAGGTCCCAGGTGCACGCGCTTGGCTTGGTTACACGTGCACCAGATTAGAATGACCGTAGTTCACTGCAGTACAGTGCTGGAAGCACCCTCTCAGTGACTTGCCCCATAATACCACACCTACTCCCTTACAAACGCATACTTCTTCCTCCACCCCTCTCTGTCCTTACCCTCCCATGATGTAATGCTCTGCAGCCTCTGCATATAAGCCCCGTGCCTCGCTTTGCTCAGTGCACAGCTTGGATTTCTGACTTGCCTGACGAAGGAGCCTGTGAGGTCCGAAAGCTTGCAAACCTCCACCGACCTAAGTCGGTCCAATAAAAGATCTCTCTACCCTACTTTGTCTCTACGACCTATTTTGGGGACCAACACGGCGAACACACTCCCTCAATTAAAATTTACGGAGCGTGTGGTTGCTGTGTTGGTCCCAAATGTAAAAGATGGAGACATAGTCCTTCAGATGATCTCTTTTATCAGACCAACTTCTGTTGGTGAGATTTGTGCAAGCTTTTGGGCCACACAGAGCCTGTCCTCAGGCATGTAGCGTAGCCCGTCAGAAATAAAAACGGAGCCAATGTAGGACTGGCAGCTATGAGAGTTCCCTAGTCTTATCCACTCCCACCCATGTCATTCTGGGCCTCCTCATATGTACGTTGAGCTTTTCAGGGGCTGAATTGTGAATGAAGTTATTAATAGAGCCGAGCGAACAGTTCTTGGAGCCAGGCTAATGACGTTGGCAAATAACGCCCCCAACTTAGTTTTTTTTTAAAACCACCCCAATCTCATCATTTTTCTCTCTCCTGAATTCTACATCCAGCCCGCTCCCGCGTAGGGAAACGGGTGTCGTCTCTGTGGGTCAGATGGATTTGCATCACTTTTTAAAAGTGGGGTGAGGGAGTTGGGAGCTGTTTGCCCCTGTGTGCAGTCTGTTCCTGTCCCCTGCTGGCTGATTGCCACCCAGAACCCGACTGTACAGTACCAGGTACATTGCTGGTACTACATAATTAATAATTAATAATTAGTATTCAACAATTAATATTCAACAATTAAGAATTAGTAATAATTAATAATTAATAACTAATAATTATTGTCATAATTATTAATTAGTATACTAATTATTATATTAATTAATAATTAATAATTATCATTACTCATCAATCATTAATCATATTTAGCTGGCTGACAAGGAATCAGAGCAAGAAAAGGGTTAACATTTCTTCCCTCCCGCCATACCAGCCACGTCGCTTTCCGGACACACGTCCGGGTGCTATTTTTTACCTATAAAGCCCTAAACGGCCTGGGCTCCAGGCCTCTTCCTTTGTGTCCCTCCGTGCCCCCTGAGGTCAGCGGGATGCCCTCTTGCAGGGGCCGGCTCCCCGTGATGTTTTTACGAGTAGGGCGTGCAGGGAGGCGTTCTTTGTTTTGCCCTGTTGGTGGAATCCTCATGCATTTTTTGCTGTCGTGATCCTTTTCTCTCACCCAAGCTCCTTCCCCTCTGCAACCAGCTCCTCTCTATTGGTCAGCACAAGATCTATATCAGCCCCTCCACAGTTGGTTTCTCAGTTGGTTTTGTTGATTGTGACCTCCCCACAGGGCCGGCCTTAACACAGGGCGACCTAGACCAGCCACCCCGGGCCCCGTTCTTTCTGAGGGCCCTGGGTCCCACAGTGCCCTCTGTTTTCACCAGGACAGCCACTCCCTCTCAGTGGGGCCCCAGATATGACCCCCTTCAGGGCACCGCAGAGGTTGCCTCCAAGAGGGAGGGGCCACCAGGGGACCCGCATTTTACCTTTGCCCTGGGCCCCGCAAATCCTAAGGCCGGCCCTGCCTCTCCAGTCTGCTCACACTTTACCTTTTGTTGTGCTGACTGACACAAAATAGGCATTGAGCGTCCCCTGCCCCTTCCTTGTGTCCCCAAACCAACATAGTCCCCGTTTTCACAGTGGACCCTGAGTTTTTCCTGCTCTTCCTTGTGCCTGTGACATATTTCTAGCTCCTCCTTGTTGCCTTTTGCCCATTGCAGCGCATTTGGTGCCTTTGGCCATCCTGATTTTGGTACGGGATAAGAGCTGGAAATTGTCATTAGACCGGCTGGGGGCCCCCCATCATCCACAGTAACTAGGGTTGCTTCCTATGCAATTTTTTAAAAAAACACCACTTATTAAAAATGCATGTTGCAGGGCCTGTATTGGTGCCATTGCAGGGCCTGCAACATGCATTTTTCATTGGTAGTAGCCCTAGCTCTAACTGTGGCTGTGTCCGACAGAGACAGGGCCTGGCGCCAACCTAGGGAACTGGGGAGAAGAGCTTCACGTTTGCGAGCTCTGGGACAGGGAGCGGGGGTGGGGATGGCTTTATAGAAAGGCCAGGACCATGGGGGAGGAGGTTGGCACTACAAGGACACCCCCAAATGAACATGATGCATTGGGGGGGGCAGGGGAATTGGCACGACAGAGCGGTCTCCCCCCCTGCTCCCCCCATTGACACTCATTTTGCTGCTCTGCTCCAACCCAGGTGCAAAGCAGAAGCCGTTATCTCTAAAGAGGCAGCTTCTCCCGCAGCTGGGGCTGCAAAGGGTCTCGATGAACCACAGCGGTTACCCGCAGGGCAGGGCTGTGCGCAGGTGCCAGGGCGGGTGGCACCGACCCTCTGTTGATACTGTGTGTAGCCTGGGGTGTCAGCTGTGCCAGGGCCAAGGGCAGAATGGTGCTGGGGGGCAGGCCCACTTCACAGCAGGGGCTCTGGAATCAGTGATGTTTCGAGGGGACTGTGACCTCCCATGCCTGGTGCCCACACATTACCTGTTCTGCTGCCCTGTTTTGGGCCTGGGTCACTAGCTGGGATGCAGGAGACAGGAAACTAATGTGGAACCTGATAACAGTTTCCCAATATTTGAAAGTGGACATGAGGCAGTAATGGGGTGGGACTGCAAAACAGACTAATGCAATTTTAGGCTGCATTAACAGAAGCAATGGTTGTTTTTACACCCACATTTCTCCTGCACGTTTGCTGTTACATCCTGAACTTTCTGTGTGTCTAAATCACTCACCCAGATCTTAAACATCCGGCTCTTTGAACTTCTGCGTAGAACTTCACCCAGAACTTTTGTGTGTAAAAAAGGTTCTCCTGGTAAACTGTTTTGCTCCAGGCAGCTGTGGTCACTTGGTTTCCATGGCAGCCCCTCACATCTACAGCTGCGGCTACTTTAGGTTGCCTCAGGGCAGTGTTTGTGTGTGTGCGAGTGAAAAATGCATCTGGAACTTACTTGTGGACTTGTAAACCCAGAAGATTGAAAAATCCGGAACTTTAAGGTGTGTGTAAAAATGCTAATTGTCTGCAGAGGTAATAATTCCACCCTATTTGGCACTGGTCAGACCTCACCTGGAGTCCTGTGTCCAGTTCTGGGTGGCCTCAGAGGAGGGCAACAGGATGATCAAGGGTCTGGAAAGGCTATGAGGAGAGGCTGAAGGAACTGGGGTATGTTTGGCCCTAGCAAAAAGAAAATCAAAGGGAAACATGGTAAGTCTTCAAATAACTAACAGGCTCCCACAGAGAAGATGGCAACAAGGAACTGTCCTGCATTACTACAGAGGGCACGACTAGAAAAAAATGGGTTCAGGCTACAGAAAGTTAGATTTTTGGTTGAATATGAGGGGAAAACGTGCTAACAGGAAGAGCAGGGGGTTGGCCTAGGAAAGGCTGCCATCAGGGAATGGGGGAAACGCAGTGAACATGGGTGGACACAACTCTTGTTCTCCCTCGCTCCAGAGGACAGGAGAGGAGACAATGAGGGGAGGGACAAGCTGATCTAGATGGAGTGTGAGGACAGTAGGGCAGTGGCAGAGGCTTCCCAGAAATGTTGTGGACTCTCCGGCACTGGAGGTTTCATCAAGAAGAGGCCGGGTGAGAGTGGGCCTAGGAAGATTTTAGGTCTGGCCGACTCTGCACCAAACAGGGGGGATGGGCTTGATGGCCCTCTTCCAGTGCCATGGTTCATCCACTGGCATCCGAGTCGAGGGCTTCCTAGGGGTGCAAATGAGCATGGAAGGACAGAGGACTCATTTGCATGATGCCATGAGAATTGCGAAGAATCTTGGGAGGTTCATTTACATCCCCAAAGAGGCAAATTCTTGGTCAACGTGGCGATTTTTTTCCATCTTAACATGACAGGTTCTGATTGTAAAATCCATGCAGGCAAAGGAAAACAGCATTAAATAAGGCGATTACGTTAGCCAAGAAATGTAATACCCACCCACCCCCCAGCAGTTGAGATGCTACTGGAAAATAAACGGTCATATAGAACTTTAATAAGATCAAAAATGTAAGCGTACCAACATTCGTTATGGATAAGCTTGGAGGATGCAATTAGGAGGAAAGATAGTAACAAATTCTGGACAACTGTCAGAAAAGGACATGATGTGGACACCTGTAGGCTAGATATACCGGGTCTAACCTGGCGAAATTATTTTGTTGAAATTTTAAATTGATTTGCTGACACTCCCAGTGTGGGAGCCGATATCTGGAGATACTATTAGGGAGCTTATTGTGCAATTACCTGCAGGGGAAGGCGGGATCCCGGGTGAAATTCTGAAGGAATATACGGATTGGTGGGTACCAATGTTAACACAACTGTTTAATCACATACATTTCTTTGGTTTAATTGGAATCTAAGTTTTGTCGTTCCCATTTACAAGAAGGGCGACAAAGGTTTGCCTTCCGACTATAGACCAATAAGTTTAATTAATATCATAGCTAAACTATATACAAAAACCCTTGTGAAAAGGTTAGAGGAATGGGCATTTAGACACAATTATTCTATGAAGAACCGGCGGGCTTCCGGGCAAACCACTCTCCAATAGACCACTGCTTTACTCTTTCCTTTTTGATTGACAAATACGTTCATATACGGAAAAGTAAATTGTACAACACCTTCATAGATTTGAAGGCGGCATTCGATATGGTCAATAGGAAGCTCCTGTGGGACAAATTAGGAAAGACAAATATTGACAAAAGACTTCTGACCCTGCTGCAGAGACTCTATCAAAAGACTCAAATAAAGGTAAGGATGTCTCCGTCCGGAGACTGCACGGATCCCATTGAGACAACGAGGGGAGATAAGCAGGACTGTGTATTGGTGCCTTTTTTATTTCATTTCCTGATAAACGATATAGTCCTAAACTTACAGGGAAAAGAGCACCATCCAGCTTGTATCAAACAGAGACAGATAGGAATTCTCATTTATGCTGATGATATGATTCTAGTGTCAACTTCTGAAACTGGACTGCTCAGATCACTTTGGGAAAGTATTGTCAAAGAAATAAGCTACAAATTAATTATGATAAATCAAAAATAATGGTGGTTGCCAAGTATTGGAAAAACAAGCACTGGTCCATTGATACACATCCACTAGAGCAAGTAAAGTCATATAGATATCTGGGACTGTTGTATAATGCAAATGGTACTTGGCATGACCATATCGATTTCTTAAATCTGAAGTTGGCAAACACCATTACGGGGGTGATTAAGCTTTGGAGAACAAATGGGGGAAGATTGTATAGACCAGCAATAAGTATCCTGAGCCAAAAATCATACCGCAGGCACTATACGGCTCTGAAATTTGGGGAATGGCAGCGGAAAGCAAGCTTGAGCCCGTGCGGAACAGGCTACTGAGAATAATTCTTGGTGCCCCGCTGGGAACACCCGCATGTTTATTAAGAACGGAAACCGGGATACTCCCTGTTGAGCCTCAAGCCAAAGTTAGACAAATAATGTATTGGAAACGAATATCACAAATGACAGAGGCGAGATTGCCGAAATTATGTTGGCTGGAAATGATGGCCTCAGACCGTAAGTATAAGTGGGAAGTCAAGTTGGGAGCACTTATAGATGAAATAGGTTTCTCTCTCCCTTTTTTATCTGCCTTCCCAGCACAAGAGACCAAGAAGTTGTGTAAACAACGCTTGGATGATATATTTAGGCAAAAAGATCTAGAGGCCGCCAGGAAGAGCAAAGTGGCACCCTGGTATAGATTTGTAAAAGAACATCACTTGCAGGAATGTTATTTGGAAACCTTGACAAATTTCACGCAAAGGAGAGCTCTTACCCTTTTAAGATTCCAACTTATGCCTACAACGGTTTTAGAGGGCAGATATGCCGGGATCCCCGACAAATTGAGATTCTGCCCATGTGGGCTACGGTGCCCGAGGACCTACCTCATTATCTATTTCGCTGCCCGTTGCTGTCCAAAGTAAGAACACAATATCTCCAGCCGCTAATACAAACCAGTGCAGGTTGGGTTGCACGGATGAAAATAAAATATTTGTTAGCAAATCCTGAGGAAAGATTCATCAAGAAAGTGGCCAATATGGTTTATGCCTTTATAGTGCAGAGAAGTAAATAAAATAAAATTGATATTTGGAAGTAAATATTTTGGGGAAATAAATTAATATCTGAACAATTTGATGACTATTAACATAGTAAATTGCATAAAACTCCTTGATTTTTTTATGAGTTAGAAAACTTGGCTAAATGGTAAAATCAGACTGGAGCTACAGTTTATTATCTTATTTTTTATCATCACATACGTTTTATTTCGTATTATATTTTACTTATTTGAAATGCAAAGTAAATTGTCGTAACTATCAGTTTCTTCAAAAGATTTACTTATCCATTCACTGTGTCCAGAGGAAATCTGTTGGGGGCCAGATCTTAGGACTGGCCCTATATACTAGTCAATGCAGACTGCGAAAAGATTTATAAACTGACAAATCTGATATATGCCCTAAGTGTCTAGAGACAATGGGCCATTAAAATACAGATTGCCAACGTTGAATAAATTTGGCCATTACTCTTTATGCTCTTATGTTTAAATTATCTTATTGGTTGCAGGGGTCAAGTGATGCGATTACAAGCCCCAGGAAGGGCAAGGTAGAATTTTAAGTGTTCCTTTGCCTCTATTTTTAGAGTTTATAACTGTTGACAGTTATATATACAGTTTTATTGTTTTAAATGATGTTATGTTGATACAATGCTCAATGTTCAGTGTTTAATTTTGTACTGAATTTGTTACAGTCAAATGGCCAAACGATAACAAATTGATTGCTTGATTATAAAATCCATCTGGGGGTATTCCCAAGTCCTGGTGGAAGCTGAGCTCTTCATTTGCAACTGCACGAGCTAATCTAAAATGATGACGTGATTTGTTTGTTTTTAAGGCTTTGGGAGGGTTTTTCTTATTCTTTGTTCTTTCTTTGGGAGTTCACTTTTTCTACAAAAGCTGTTTAAAATGCTTTTTTGCTTAGTTTTTTTCTAAACCAAGTATGATTGCTGGGTTGGTCAGAAGTATAAGAGATGGAGCCAAAGAAGTTTTGATGATCTCTTTTATTGGACTAATGGCTGTTGAGGAATAAGGCTGTGCACAGGTTCAAGTTGTAGTGAATTAATAGGCTGATTGAAGCAGCATGGCTACATTATAGAATTAAGGGATATTATTATTTGCATATGTAAAGGAAAGACATTGTATGCTTGATTTATGCTGTATAGTAATTTTAGTTTAGGAATATTGAAAATGCATATTATGAGAAAACAGGCTGGCAGGAGGAGAAGGAAATGAAAGATGAAACAGGCTATGATATTAACAGGGATACATTCTTGTCATCTGCAAAGAAAGGGGCAAGCAAGAACAGAACTAGCAAGAACTGACCGTTCCCAGAGCATAGCTGGATATTAAGGTAAACAATAAACAAGAGAGAGAAGGCTGCAAGGATACTGCAGATAAGGATTAAGCAATGCAATGAGAAAAGATGGCCTGGTCAGACAGTGAGATGCCTCAGAGGAAGGGCATGGGCAACTCATGGCCAAAGATCAGGCCTCCCATCTGGAGGGAGGGGTAGGCAGGATCCAACTGGTCAGGACAGCCCATAATAACAATGACTAAGCAGAAATTACCCCAAATCTGAATAGCCAATGGGAGAACTTTCTAGGCTTAGCACTGACAACCCCGCACTCTGGATAATTATAAGGCAGTCACTGGATAAAAAGGCCAGCCCTAGACAGGAAAGATGCCTTGCACGGTACCCTCTGACCAGCTACCTAGGTGACTGCCGGTTGATTGGTGCTTGACCCTTTCCAACGCTCTCAAAGGCCATGAAAAGCCAAGACTCCAGCAGCTAGGTTCCTAGATAGACCTCGATCGGGCCCCCACCCTGCCTCTCCTCTCGAGACCAGACCTGAGACCTCTGACGCGTAAGAACACATATGTATGCATTTGTGTGTGTGTGTGCTTGCTGTTAGAGTAGGTGAAGGCTGTTGCTAGATGCAAGTGTATTGGTGCTTTATTCCCAGTTCTTTCTATATGATATAGTAATAAACATATGTCTAGTTAAGGGACTTGTGGTCTGTTTTATAGTGCTTCTGCCAAGATCCCGGAATTGGGAACGGCTACTAGGGGTTTAAGTCCTGCCCCTGCAAGGAAAGATAGAGAAGAGTTTCAATTCAAAACAAAGTATTATATTTGTGCTTATACCCTTGCCTGTGTTTGTTTACTGCATTTCCCCTTCTGTTGCCAATGTGGAAAACACAGTGAACACAGGTCCCTGCACAGTGAGGCTCAACCTGTTTGATCAAGGAAAATGCAGTCAAAACTGCTGCTAAGTCTGCTACCAGTGTAAAAAGGGGAGTGCTGTTTTGTGGGAGGGTGGAGAATATGGCTAGCTTGGTGGGGAGGTTGTTAGCTTTCAGAGCGTGGAACAGGGCATGGGTTTAGCTCAGGAAGATCTCTGGCTTGAGGAAGAATGAGGCCATGCTGGCTTGGGAGAGGAGAGAATAGAACATGGGGCTGGCTCATGTGGGAAGTTGATGGCTTGGGGATGGAGGGAATGGGTCATCATGGATCTGGCATGGGGGTGTCACTGACTTGAGGGGAATTGGGCATGGGGCTGGCGTAGGGAACGGATTGCTGGCTTGGGGAGTGGGGGATGAGGCATAGGGAGGGAGTGGTTTCTGGCTCAGAGGGGAGTCAGTGACTTGTGGAAAGTGGGATCCCTAGGTGGGAATGGGATCTGGGGCTGGCTGAAGGGGATCACTGGCTTGTTGGAGATGGCGCTGGCTTGGGACATGGTGGGGAATGAGGCTGCTAAGGACTCGCCATTTCTCCCTGGCTGGGCTGGGCTCTGCTGGGCTGGGCCTGGCTGCAGCACTAGAGACGGCGGTTCTGAGACACCCCCTGCAGGTGGGGAGGGCTTACTACAGGCTCCCCAAGCAGGTGGCTGAGAGTCAAAGAGCAGATCAGCTCCAAGCTGGATACGTGCTACAATACGTGGGGGTCCAGTTCGAGAACTTGGATATTATGTTTTGGGGGAAATGTTGGGTTCACTCAAAACCCGAATACACAGACCTAGTGTTCATCTTTCAAATGTGGGAGCCAAAAAGGGCTTTGTCTGGTTTAGTTGGGTTGTATCGAAACCTGAATGCACGGCCCTATTGAGGCGAGTATGCAACTGGTCCAATAAAAGAGATCATCTAAACCAGATTGTAAGCCCCTCGAGGCTGGGGCCTGTCTCAAATTAATGAGTGTTCAGCTAGATAAATAATAACTATCATCTCCCTCTCTTTCCCTATCAGGTAGTTCTCCCAAGAGACAGAGATTGGCCACTGTCGGAGACAGGATGCTGGGCTTGATGGACCATTGGTCTGACCCACTACGGCATTTCTTATGTTCTTTCGTTATGTTGTGACTTGAGCTTTCTCCCACCAGGTGGCGGTGTTGTCACACAAAGGGCAAGCCCCTCCCAAACCAGATGAAAGCCAAGGGCTCGATGAAAGCCAAGGACCAGATGAAAGCCAAGGAAGCACTGCAAACATGGTCCCTGCCCCAAGGAGCTCCCAGTCTGAGCAAGCACAGGTGGGAGAGAAACCAAGGCACAGAGCGCGAGAAAGGGACTGGCCCAAGGTCACACAGTCAGGAGGAGAACTCGAATCTGGTGAGTGCCAGTCTGTTGCCAAAGCCACAAGTCCTAGAAGCCCGTGAGGCGCTGGGGCTGGCAGGGGCCAGTTTGGGGGGGTCTGGTCTCCTGGTGCAGCAGTGACTCTACAGGAAGGGCAGGGCAGCGTCTGGCCCTGAACTGCTCGGTCCCAGGCTAAGGTGTCATTGTCTTGGTAGGAGAAGCGCTTCCTTGGGGCACCTTCCCCAGAGCCTGCCCTTTGCTGGGTGCCTCTATCCTGCCTTGGCACCACTGCCGGCCCCTAACATTTGCATAAGTGGCAACCCTATGTAGGGCTCTCCCACACGCCCTGCCTGTAGCATCCACCACGGCTGCAGCCTGTTCCTAGCCGCTACGCAGAATGCCTGGGGACCCTCTTCCCTCCTAGGGGCCACTTTTGACACTTGTGCCAGTTCTGAGGGCTGCGTAGAAGCTGGGGGTGTTTAAGGGGTGTGTTGGGGTGGGGGGGAACAAAGAGGTGGGTTCGGGTTGCATTTGGACCCCAGGCCTGAGGTTCTCCACTCCTGGACTAGCATATAAATAACCAGTCTAGCATTCTACACATGGCCCCAAGATGCAGGGCCAGTCGGCTTTCTCGAGCAGTGTTCTCAGCCAGTGGGTCTGGACCCATCTCAGCAGGGTCTTAGAGGGGTCCCAGGGCAGCAGTGGCGGCAGCACTCTGGGGGCCCCCCATGATACGGCTGCCTCGCATCCCCTACCACGTCCCCTCCTGTTGCTTGTTCTGGTCACCGGTGCTCCTGAGGGTCTGGAGCGGAGTGACATGGCTTCCCCCGCTTCCCACAGCTCTCTGGCTCCTTTCCCCTCACTCCGGCTCCTTGGTATCACTAGGACTTGCAATCCACCACTGTAACCCGCTATTCCTGGCCCTGCTGCCTTTTAATTGTATTGATTGCGTTTATTTACAGCTCTGTCGAACATAACAGACATCCCTTATTCTGAGCCCCACGGACAGGATCACCCCCCTCCCTGGGTTGTCACTGAGGGTCTCCAAGTTCCAGGGGAAGCCAGTCAGGGGTAAATAGGGGGTGGCTAACCCAGGGAATCAGGACTTATGGACACACCGTTCAGCTAAATGAAGTGATTCTTTGTTGTTCTCTGACTTGTTAATGACTCTTCTCCTTGAAGAATTACATTATTTGATGTAATTTATTAATTACATTAAATTGATGTAATACATTACATTAATTAATGATTTGTTGCGCCCCTGCTGCACAGGCTCTTGGTTTCCATGTTCCTAGTTCTTAGGGTTGGCATCTATGCAATTTTCCCCAGGACACGTATGAAAAATACATGTTGCAGGGCCTTAGGCCCTGCAACATGCATTTTTCATAAGTGCCCTGAAAAAATGTGCATAGATGCCAACCCTACTATTTCTCCTCATAGTTAAGAAGGGGGTTGCTCCCCACACCCCAAAGTCTGGCAAAGGGGAGGATGTACCATCTCCTGGTTTTACACCCATGAAGCGTGCTTCTGAAGCACCCACCCCCTCAATGCAGAGAATGATTCCCTGGGGAAACTGAGGCAGCAGGGACCCGCTGGGGGTTACGCAGGGAATCGGCAGCCCAGCAACAATTGGGATCCAAATGACCCCACGTAGCACCTTGGCTTCACTCCCCCCACCCCCGAGCCAGCTGGCAAAGGCCCAGCTGCAGAGCCAGCCTGGGTCAGTGAAGCTGTGCCGTGGCCCGTGGCCCGTGGCTGGGGGCAGCAGGCCTTGCCTTTGCTGACAGGGGATGACAGGACGCATTCCAGCTGGGTCCAAAGGGCATGCGAGGGTCATGGGGAGGGTGGGCTGGGCTTGTGGGGAAGGAGAGCTGGGGGAGGAGGCGAGGTGGGCAGTACGCTTGGCACCGATGCATATTTTTAAGGAACACTTATGAAAAATAACATGTTGCAGGGCTTGCATCGGTGCCTAGGCAGGCCCTGCAACATATTTTTTCATTAAGTGTTCCTTACAAATGTGCATTGGTGGCCACCGGAGTGGGCAGAGGGCTGGGAGTCAGGAGAGCTGGCCCCCTGTGCAGATGCCTGGGGCCCTGGCAGAGCTAAATGTCTGCACAAGCAGCATCTTGTGCTGCGGAGCAGGAAAGGCCCAAACGCTGTCTTTGGGGGCCTCGTTGGGAACCAAGGTGGCCGCCCAACCTTTGCAGGAGGAGACTGAGATTGGCTGGAGCTTTGGGGATGGCCGCTGTTTAGGAAGGGGTCTGCCCCCTTGCCCTCGGAATGGCTCATCGCTGGGACGTGGGTCCAGGCCCCCAGGGCTTCCTTCAGCACCCCGGTCTGGGCTTTCACCTGGAAGAGGTGGGGCCATGTGCGTGGGGGTAGGGCAGCCACGCCCCTTTGTGACATAACGCTGCCCCTTACAGAATATCATGACATCATGATGCTCTCTAGGGGTGGGGCCATGTTAGACAGCGAGTAGGAAGGTCCTTATGGGCCTTGCCCCCTTCTGACATGGGTCACCACCTCGCTAGGTTGGATTTAGCTGGGGGAAGCGGGGGAAGTCATGTCACTCTGCTCCAGACCCTCAATAGCACCAGTGACCAGAACAAGCAACAGGAGGGGACGTGGTAGGGGATGCGAGGCAGCCGCATCATGGGGGGCCCCCAGATTTAACCCCAGGGTCTCTGGCTTAAGATCCAATTTCTCCGGGTCAAGTGGGATTAGGGTTGCCATCTATGCACCTTTTGAAGGAACGCTTATGAAAAATGTGTTCCCCTCTCAGTTGGGGTTCCCCAAGGCTCTGTCCTTGGCCCTCTCCTCTTCTCTATCTACACCCTGTCCCCTAGGCAAACTCATTGCCTCCCATGGCTTCCAATATCACCTCTACGCTGATGCCACTCAGCTCTCTCTCTCTACTCCCTCTTTCCATCTATTCAAGCTCGCCTCATCAACTGTCTCTCTGACATCTCTACCGGGATGTCTCAACGTCAACTCAAACTCAACATGGCTAAAACTGAACTCCTTATCTCCCCCCCCCCATCCTTCCTCTCCCTCTTTCCTGTCGATCCTCATTGATGGGGTCACCATCCTTCCCGTCCCCCAAGCCCGTAGCCTAGGCTTCATCTTTCACTCACCCCTTTCTTTTAAACCCTACATCGACTCTGTTGCCAAATCCTGTCGCTTCTCCCTCCATAACATTGCTAAGATTCACCCCTTTCTCTCTGTCTCGTCTGCCAAAACCCTTGTTCATGCCCTGGACATTTCTGGCCTCGATTACTGTAACCTCCTTTTCACTGGCCTCCCCGGCTCACACCTTTCTCCCCTCATCTCTGTCCAAAACTCTGCTGCCAGGGT
>QEPC01008495.1:644023-697818 GCA_003113815.1 Sphenodon punctatus
TGATGGAGTGTGTGTGACAGAGGGGACTTGGTGGGCGTGATGGAGGGGGCGTGGCAGAGGGGAATTGGTGTGCGTGGTGGAGGGGGTGTGGCAGAGGGGACTTGGTGGGTGGGGTGGAGGGGGCATGGCAGAGGGAACTTGGTGGGCGGGGTGGAGGTGGTATGGCAGAGGGTCTTTAAGTGACCCAAAGAAGAGCAGTGGGTTCAACCTGTCGAATTTGGGGAGCACTGCATTTCAGCTCTATGGGCACACCCCTAACAATCCTCCAGCCGGCAGGGCACCAATGGCAGCGACTGTTTCTGGGGAGGAGCCCGTCCTGGCTCTGTTCTCTTTCTTAGCAAACACCCGCCACGGGCAGGGGCTGCTGCCAAGAACTCCACTGGCCGCTGGACGTGGCCCGTCACTCTCTGGCCCGTGTGCTGAGTGCAGGGATCCCTTTAACCAGTAACTAAGGCTCCTTGTCTGAGCTCTGGAGCAGAGTCCAGTGCTGCCCAGTGAGACAGGTTAGCTCCCCCCTTGGGTAATGAGAATGTCACAGGAGACATTAGCAGTTAATTAACAAGGTTCAGGACCGCGCTAGCTGGTCTGCAACGGAGCAATGCAGCCATAGCCGCCTGCATCCTAGGGAGAGAACATTTGTATTTGGGAGGCGGTTTGTCTCTGCGTCTTTATTATTATTTATTATTTAAACAGAACGTGAAAGCCTGTCTCAAACCGTGTTGGGATTATTGACATGCCACTGGTTGCGTCCCGGGTTCAAACGTGCCCCGTGGTTAGTCATGCACCCAGTTACGGAGGCAACAGGTGTTCCCTCCCTAAGGCAGGTGCAGCCTTTGGGGGGTGGAATTTCTAAGCAGCTGTGAAAGCACTTTCTTCTCTGCTGTGTCTTGCAGAGTAGGTGCTAATGTCCCTGGGAGAGGGAAATGGAAACGGCATTGCAGCGGTAGGGAATTTCAGGAGTGTTTTCATAAGAAACAAATAAAAAACCGAGCTTACATCTCCCTTTCAACTGGCACCTTTATTTATGTTGTTCCCTTGGAGGGAAATAATGCTCGTGCGTCAAACAATGAGGTGAAAGGTGGGCAGGAAGGAGCCGGCCAGAACAGAACCAAGTCTCCTCCGGAAAGCACAGTACTCGATTGATCCGATAACCGGAAGCTGATGTAAACACACCGCTCGATGCCTTTCAACATAACGTTCCTGACGTGTTCGTGGGGAACATGTGAGTTGACATAACCATGCAATCGTGTTCACATCCTGGGTTTATCGGGATCCTGACATGTGGACAAAACCATGTTAAAATCCTTATGCTGCTTACACGCAGCACTGCTCCAACGTGGGCTGGGCCCATTTCCCACCTGATCGACGTTATGGTTAAAGAATTGGAGATTGGCTCTGTGTCCTGGCACCGGTGTCAGTAACTACGCCCACACGCACACGCACACAGATGCGCACATGTTTTGAAGTAAAAGGAATCTCTCCTGTCCTGCCATTCAGAGACCCCTTCTCCCCTGTGTAACTCAGCTAAGCACGTGCATCTGCGACTCCTCAACTCCCTGATTGACTCCCTGTCTCTCCCTATGTTACCCTCTCCCCTGCCTCCAATCTCTCGTCTGTCTAGGGGCAGATTCCAGCAGACAGTGAGAGAAAGAAGTAAGCAGTTGTCATGGGATACGTGTACAACACATACGTAACATGTATGTAATGGGTTAATGCAACACGTATGCAGTGTAAACTGAGAAGTCATTGCATGAACGAAATTGCATAATCAGGAAGCCTTGTCTATCACCTTCCTGCGGCGCTGATAAACAGCCAGTGATTTGCAAATCGACACTCACACCATGTTCTACCTGACTCAGTGATTGCCAGCTAAAGAGGGAATGCAGGAAACCAGACAAAGGGCCATCAGGACTGTATTTAAGGAGTGAAGAAAAAAGAAAAGGGAGCCATTGTCTACCATCTTCAAACTATGAAGAGGAACAAGCAGCCAGAGACGGCGCGGCGTAAGAGACTTGGTTTGTTGAAGCTGCCAGGATTTGTGCCCTGAGAATGGACTGAGATACTCTTTGGACTTCGGCTAGGGTACAAAAATAGCTAGGAAAATCATAGTTCCGTTAGTGTGTTATTAACACTTAGTTCCGTTAGTGTGTTATTAACTGTGTTATTTTGATGTGCACTCTTGAATCAATCTGTAAAGCACCAGGTACATCGCTGGCGCTATACAAATGCTTATTATAATAATAATAATTAATCTCACTTTATGTTTAATCTGATTTGCAATCGGTATTCTTGTGAATAAGCATTGTGTGCCTGTGTGTGTTCTACCAAATGGGTCTCTCGAGTGCGAGGGCTGACTCAGGTTAGGTACCTGACCAAGATTGCCTTTTGTTTACACAGAGAGAGAAACCCACCCAAGTTACAGATGATTAGTTGGGAAGGAAGGAAGGGCCTTTTTAAATGTGCAGGATTTCTTCCGCAGTTTAAAGCGGTGGCTTGGGGAAACCCCTGTTGCAGAATAATAACGGATTCGCAATCAGTACGGACAAATGCAGCTGAAGGTTTAACAACAGAACTTTACTTAAGCTTTCTCAGGCACAGATCCTTAGTTACATCTAACTAGTAGTGAGTCAAAATGGCGACTGAGACAATGAGAGAGAAGGGAAGAAGGAGCGGTTACACAAAGGAATTCAACTGCAAAACCCCATCTCCCTTCCATGGACACATAAACACTTAGCAGCGCCATCTGGTGGCTCTATAGTCAATCACTGTTCTTAATGCAGCAGGCATTTAACTGATGGATGTTGCATAGACCAACAACCCCCACGCAGGGTGCGTGTGTTTTTAGACGCTCCTCCGTGAACTGGAAGTCGCCCGGGCGCTGTTAGAGACTCCCGGGTGTTTTGAGATGCGATCTAGGTAAGACCTTGATTATTGGGGTCTTGTCTAGGTCGCATCCAAAAACACCCAGGAGTTGCCGGCGCTGCTGTTTCTAACAGCGCCTGGGTGACTTCTGGTTCATGGAGGAGCATCTAAACACCCCAACCCCTGCGGGGCTTTCCTCGAGCCGCAGCTTTAAACGGCGGGAGAAATCCCGCACGTTTCAAAAAGCCCTAAGTCACTTCTGGGCTGGGACTTTCCTCTTCCGGAGCACACACACACACACACACCCCGTAAGCACCCCCGCCATCACCCCGCCCCCAATGCCACCCCCTCGTCCCCAATACCCCTTGGAGCTTATGCTCATTTCCAAAGTGGCCCCTTGGGAGGGAAAAGGTTCCCCGTCCCTGTTGCCCTAAAGGAGAATAGAGAAGTCTCAGGCACTTTTTCAAGGTGAGGAGGAAGGAGACAAACATCGGGAGTGAGTGAGTGAGTTTCATACTGAGGACTGGGCTGTCATATGTCGCACTAGAAACATGTAAATAACAGACAACCTGCTGTTTCTCCTTCTTTGTATTTAAATTAATTATCTGAGTAGCTAATGAACTTTCTTTCTCACAACAAGCCACCTCCCAAGTGTAGTCTGGTTGCTAAGGTGCTCATCTTAGACGGTTCAAATTCCATCTTAGCCACAAACTCCCTGGGTGGCCTTAGGCAAGTCACCGTCTCCAAGCCTCAGTTTCCCATCTGTGAAATGGGAATGTGTGTATCCCTGTGTTCCCCTTGTCCATCCTAGATTGTAAGCCCCTTGGGGGCAGGGACCTGTCTCTAATTGCAGCTGCTCAGTGCCAGGCACTGAAGACTGTTTGGAAGCTGCAGCGTATGCGGAACGTGGGCAGCCCATCTTCTGATGAGGATGAGGTGCCGGGAACACGTTACACCGGGAACATGTGACCCTTAGGTCAGCTGAGAACAGCCTCCTGCTAATTCCATCATGGCACCAAGTGCGTGCAGTCAAGGCTCTTTTGGGGGCTGCCCCACAGTTCTGGAACTCCCTGTTCTTGGAAATTCACCAGTATTTCCTAGAGGCAGTCTAAGACCTGGCATTTAGAGGGTGGGGATAGACTTTGGGGGTGTTTAGAGGAATGAGGGGTCCTATATACACTGTGTTTGGGTTAGTTTCTGTAACCCACCCTGAGCCCTTGGGACAGGGCAGGATAGAAGTCCAAATAAATCAATTGCTCGTGTTGTATAAGTAATAAATAATAGCAATAACAGAGCTATGCACAGACCCTAAAATCAGCTCCAATTCCACTGCATTGAGGCCGAGCTGTAATGGGGGTGCCCCTACCCCCATGGAGTGCTGTTACCTCCGGGTATTCTGTGGGGACGGGTCCTCCTGCCCGCAGAGACGATGCCCCATGGTTCCTAAACAGTCTCTGCTGTCACCTCAAGCATTTCGCCTGCGGGACCCCATTTCGATGCTTAACCCCAGGCGGCAACAAAGTCTATCCAGTCTCAATCAGAATCAGGACCCCCATTTTCAGATGGCGGGAACCCCCCCCCTTGGGGCTACAACCCCCCTCCAGTCTGGGGACCTCTGACCTCAAGGGAGCATGGGTATGTAAGGGGTGTGCCCAGCAAGAGGCGAGGCCAGGTCTCATGGATCCCCTCTCCTTGTGTGCACGGGCCTCATCTCTGCTCCCCTCCCCCGAGTTTGCTCTTTCAGGGCTTGGGGGTACAAACAGGATCCAGGGCTGTATTTTGGCCCCCGGGCCTGAGGTTCCCCACCCCTGCTGTAAGATCCGGCCATCTTAGCTTGGTCTGTACCTTGGATAACAAGCCTTGTATAACTGCTCCTGCCTGCTCAGCAAATGCCCCCCGCTGGTGTTATTATTAACAACATCTGCCTGTCCCGAGCGGCAGGGAAGGGGGGGTGGGCAGCGCTGGGCTCCAGGGTCCATTTCCCAGCCCTGTCACAATCTCCCTGCGTGAGAGGTGACCCCCCCCCGACCCCTGGGCAGTGGGCACCTTTTGCTTATTTAGCCTGTCAGCAATTCATGCCGGCGCTGCACCGAGGGAATGAGAAAGAGGCCCCGTTCCACAGCGCTTTCATTCCGCGTCGAGAAAGTGGGAGGGGGGGGGACACCGTGGCCCAGAGAGGAGAAGGGACTGCTCTAAGGTCGTCCGGCAGAGCAGTGGCAGAGCTGGTAATCGAATCCAGACCTCCTGAGTCCCAGCCACGTACATCAAAGGATGGAGGCACTAAAGTCATGCATTGGGGAGCCCCCACCTATTCATGCCTGTGTGGATGTCTACAAGTTGACACCCCCAATGAAATCTCATGATTTCTAGCTGGATTTGGGCCAGACAGACGCACACACCCCCAGCGGAGCCGCTCCCCACCATAGCATACTCAGTGTAAAACTTAATTCATCCTTGCTCCCTAGCTGGGGTTGACTCTGACCTCCAGTCAGATCAGAGCTGAAACGGTTATCTGCGTGGATATCAGTAGCCATCCGATTTGTGGCGGCCAAACCAATAACGATCGCTTACCGAGTCACTGCTTGGTGCCGTTTCCCGTCTTGCCACATTCCGTTTCCCCATCCGTTCTGTGGTGACCAGGTTGTTCCATTTACCCATCATTCCTTGGCTTCTGGACCCTGGTTTCCTGTGTAACTCAGTTTCTCGCGGAACCCCTTGTTTGCAGCGCCTGGATGCAGTTTTGGAAGTCCGTCAGAAATGATGGGCTGCGGAGAAACTGCCCATCTGCTGCGCGGTAACAGCAGAGTGGCATGAATCAGGATTTTGGTTCCTCGGTTGACTGCTGCAGTATCCAGCTGCCGATCAGCTAACCGATTGAGTCGATATCCGCCGGAGTTTCAGTTCTTAATTTGCGGTTACTGAATTAAACTGTTGGTTTCAGCTGTCCTCCACAGCTACGGGGCTTTCTCAGGCCAACCCAATGTGCCGAAAGTCTTCCCCCTCCTCTGGCCAGTAGAGAGCGCTCCCGTATTTCCCTGGGCCAACCCAGGCTCCCGGGGTCTGTTCCATTCCCACCCCACACCTCTCTACGAGGAGGCTCAGCACCCCTTCCTCCCCCTCACCTACATTCTTCCTGATGCTTCCCTTTCTTTTTCATTCATTCATTCTTTAAAAAAAAAAACCAAACCAATAAGCAACCAAAACACAAGTTAATCCCTTAAAACAAGAGTAAAACTTTAACCCAATGAGCTGATTAGAGCTTTATATAACCCACTCAGGGAGCTGCTAAAGCCAGAACACAGGCAAGGGGGTGTGTGTCTCTTGGCATAGAGGCCCGGACGCAGGTGACAGACGGCAGAGACTGTTCCTTCCCACAAAGCAGAGATGTGCGTGGTGGTGGTGGTGGCATCTCTGGGGATGGGGATGTTTGATCTTTTCTTCAAGCCCTGAGCTAGGCTGGGGAATCGGCTAATGTTCTGGCGGAGGAACGTCCGTCAGCTTGAAACCACCATCGTCGAGGAGCCTACCAGTCTCCCGGGTGCGGACAACCTAGTCTCCCAGCGTCCTGCTCAGAGCAACGTGGTGGGTACAAGCCGACATTCCCTGTGGTTTCAAGACTCCAGAAAACGGTGAGCTCTTCATGCGACAGACATGCCTTGCTCAGGGCAGCTCTAACGACCAACCCTGGGTCCCTTGGGTCCAGACGGCTGCAGTTTTGGCGAATGAAGTGGGCTCGTAGCTAGGCCAGAGAGAATCCATTAAGCCTCACAGAGGGGGGGACTAGCTGGTGACTATTTTGTCACCGCCACCATGACCTTTGCCGAGTTCCTGGAGCAGGTGGGCGGCATGGGCCGCTTCCAGATCATCCACACGGCTCTGCTCACCATCCCCATCTTGCTAATGGCCGGCCACAACCTGCTGCAGAACTTCACTGCTGCCATTCCCGGCCACCACTGCCAGCTGGGCATTGGCCCCAATGGCACCTGGGACCCCAATATTACCCAGACCCTGGGAGCGGAGGAGCTTCTCCGAATCGCCATCCCCCTGGACAAGAACCGGCAGCCGGAGAAGTGTCTCCGCTTCGTCACCGCCCAGTGGCAGCTCCTGGAGCCCAACCACACGGCCAGCAACAGGAGCAAGGGAGACACAGAGCCCTGCACCGACGGGTGGGCGTACGACAGGAGCGTGTATACCAGCACCATCGTCTCCGAGGTGGGAACATCCTCCTGAAGCCCGTGCTACAGACCATAGAGGCCGGCCTGGCTAAGTCCCTGCCTGTTACAACGGATCTCACTGATTTTTGACAGACCCGTCCCCCCTTAAATTGTGACCCCATGGTTTCAATGCACCAGAACAGGGTCAGAGTTAAGGGGATCTGAGGGAGTGCTGTGAGGAGGATGGGTAGGAGGTAAAGCTAAGGGGGCCTGAGGCAGCGCAATAAGGGTGCTGGGAAGGGGGCACAGCTAAGGGGGTGTGAGGGAGTGCTCTGAGGGGAATGTCAGGGGGTACAGCTAAAAGGGTCTGAGGCAGCTCTGTGAGGGGGATGGGCAGGGGCATAGTTAAGGATGTCTGAGGGGGTCACTGAGGGGGATGGGCAGGGGCATAGTTAAGGATGTCTGAGGGAGCACTGTGAGGGGGATGGGCAGGGGCATAGTTAAGGATGTCTGGGGGAGCACTGTGAGGGGGATGGGTGTGCACCTCAGACTGTTTTAGATTATGTGCCCTCTAATGCCTGTGCTCATTCATTGCCTGTGATTAATCTTCCCTGTGACAAGAGGTTCAACTATTAGAGAGAGCAGTTCAACCATCTGTATAACTAAGCAGAGGTATGCCGGTAGGAGCATGGGCGTACAGGTATGCAGGTAGGAGCATGGGCGTACAGGTATGCCAGTAGGAGCATGGGCGTACAGGTATGCAGGTATGCCTCACAAGTGGCGACAGGGTAAGTGGTTCTGTGGGGTGACAGTGTCACGGGTTGGAGGTCCAAACCCACACTTTACCGGGTAACTGTCTTTCCATTTCCTGGAGCTTGGTCAAGTGTCACAGTCCTGATTTGGGTTTTATAGTTCTCAACTGTAACATTACATACATGTGGAACCTTTTGCTTTACATATTTACCAGACTTGTAGTCTACATGTAGGCCAGTATCACACGTGTGTGACCCTATGTTCCTCCGTGACAGACAGGTCCTAAATTCCCCATCCAGGTGAGCCCTGCCCCCTTCCTGGTCCCTTGCCTGGAGACCCTGGCCCTACATGGGGTTCTGCAGACACTTCAAGTGATTGGGATTTCTGATGGGAGCCCTTGAAGTGCAGCAGCCAGTCGAGGGTTAAAGGGGTGCAAAGGGGTGGGGGACTCATCAGGCAGTGGGTTGGCAGCTGCTAGAGAGAGCTGGGAAGCTCATCTTTCTCTTTCGTCTATTGATCTGGAATCAAGCTGGGTGGGGGAGGGTGTAGATGGGCGCACCCCCAGCTCTGCCCATCTCCACGCACAGACCAACCGCCATGTTTGTCAGTTGCTCCATGCGTGGGGGATGCGTGGAGGTGGGAGTGCATGCGTGTGCAAGGACATACACAAGCAGTTTACAAGAGACTCACCCACGCGTGAACGCCCAGATCTCTGGGTGCTCGTGCGTAGGTGCCGCCCGTGTGAAAAGGGCCATAGTAAATTCAGGGGGTGAAGGGACTGCAGTCTGGGGGGCGGGGGGGGGGGCAAGAGCTGAGATGGGGCATATTCTCGGGGGGTGAGATGGCGGCTCAGGGGAAGCTGAAGGAGTGTGCTGAGAGGGGGAGGCTGAGTCTGTGGGTCAGATTCAGGACTGGATGTGGCCCGCAGGCCCCAGGTTCCCCACACCGGATGTACAGGTTCCCTTGGAGCCAAAGACCAAGGCTGCTTTTAAACGAGACAAGAAACGCGGCTGATCCTTTGATCAGCCGCGTTTCTTTGCGCTCGTTTAAATTGCCAACTCACAATTAAGCCGGCTCTTCCCCGCGTCAGACCGGGCAGGCGATCCTGCCCCGTCCAACGCTGATCGCCGCTGTGCCGGCTTCACGGCACACTTCCAGGCTATTTTGCCAAGGGCGCATGCGCAGAAGGGTGCGCATGCGCAGAAGGGTGCGCATGCGCACTGAGTCTCTACGCCGGGTCTGATGCTCTTCTGAGCATCAGACCCAGCGTAGAGAGAGGCGGGTGCCCGATCCCGCCTCTGAATGATCCCGCTTGTCAGCAGGATCATCTAAAAGCGCTCCAAGAGCGAGCAGGAATGGCAAGGTCTTTCAGAGAGAGGGGCAGGAGCAGAAGCTCTTGTCCAGGATAATTTTCCAGTGTCCGTTTATTCCAAGGTTGGCTGGTATTGCCCCCAAAGTTTCCATTGGGGCATTTAGTGCAGTGAATAGCACCCCCCCCTGCCTGATGGGATTGGTATGAGCTTGTCCCTTGCATTTCGAGGGGTTCGATGTGGGAGGGGGGGGGGTTGCTACCTAGGCACATTTTTAAGGAACTCTTATGAAAAATACATGTTGCAGGGCCTGCATTGGTGCCCAGTAAAACTGTGCATAGATGGCAACCTTAGTGTGGGGCAGGGGACTCTCTGGTGGGGCTGAGTCCTTGGGTTCTGCTTTAGCCCGCTCCGGTTCCCCTCTTCCGTTGGCACATCCTAGTTTCGTGGGGAATTTCCTCCTGACCGTCAGTTCCGAGAGACGGAGGGTGCTCAGCGAGAACGTATGGGTGACAAATGGGGACAGATGGGCAATAGGAGGAGGGCTCGTAGGACGTGGCGAGGAATTGAGCTGGCTCTGCCTCTGGGTGAACGCAGAGGAGCTGGGCACAAGGCAAGCGTGACAGAGAGAAGGAAAGTTTGGGACCCTTCCAGCCATCGAGGGGTTAAGCCCTGCTAGCGGGAGGGGGGGGATTGTGTTGTGTCAGCAAGCAGGCCGCCAAAGCCCTGATCCCCCAGCAGCCCCTCTGTGGCCCATGCTGCGTGCGGAAACATTTGCAGCCGGCGGGGGGAGCCTGGCAGAGAACCAGGAAAATTATCCCCTGAGCGCTGCCAAGGGGCTTTTGTTCATTATTCTCTGTCTGTTCGTCTCTGGCTCGAACAGGACCAGTCCTGGGGCCTTTAATCCTGGGCCGCTGTCTGAATGCCTCCCGCGCTGCGGCCTGGTGCATGGCCCCAGGCTTTGCAGACACCCTCAAGCTGCCCTTCCCCAGCCGATGCCCTTCCTGCCCGCCGCCGGGGCCTGGAGCTGGGGCCTGTTACCACGGTGACAGTGTTGGGATGGGAGCATCATTTGGGAGGGGAGCTTGGCCCAGTGATGATGAGGCAGGGCGCCTCGGGACCTCCTAGATGGTGCTGGAGAAGCCAACAGCAGGAGCAGCAGCGCCCCATCCCTGGTCCGAGCTCAGAACTGGTAGCTGGGAGCAGGCCCTTGTGTCTAGGTGTGAGGGGATTTTCCAGTGGATGCTCACGGAGGAACTAGGCTAGTCCCAGGATTTTGGAGGAATGCCCTGGACAGGGGACTGCCCCGCTGTTGGGAAGCCCGGCTTGGCTCCCCCTCCCCCCCCCGAGATGGGCTCCTGGCAGCGGTGTGGTGCTGGGGGACGGGGGGTGCCATGGGCTCTGGCTGGCTTTCCTAAAACCTGCTCTTCTCACTCTGCAGTGGGATCTGGTGTGTGACCTCCGGAAGCTACGGGAGATGGCCCAGTCGATCTACATGGCCGGGGTGCTGGTGGGCGCGCTGGGCCTAGGGGGGCTGTCTGACAGGTGAGCCTGCAGGGTTGGCTGGCCCCGAGGAGACTCGCGGTCCAGCCCTAGCTCTGCCGCCGCCCGCCTTGTCCAGCAAGCCCTTCCTGTCTGCGGAGGCGCAGGGGTCGAGGAACTACCTCCCCTGGGGCTGGCGTGTTGGAGATCTGGCCTGGAGCAGGGTTGCCACCTAGGCAAATCTTTTAAGAACACATGTTGCAGGGCCAGCAACATGTATTTTTCATAACAGTTCCTTAAAATGTGTGTCAGTGGCAAGGCGACCCTAGCCAGGAGTGATGTCCCAAGAGCTGCCGGCCTTGGGTTGGGGATTCCCTCCCGGCATCTGTGCCAGGCCAAGCACGCTGGGCTTTGATCCCACTAAGGGGGGCTCAGAGTTGTCACTCCAATAATAGTAATAATCATCGTTTTATTTTTATAGCCCCCCTCACCCTCGCCTGCCTAATGGAACTCGGAGCACTTCATAAGCATAAAATGCAGGACTATAAAACAATACATAATCCATTTAAAAACAGTTTAAAAGGGGAAGGTAGAGAGGGAGGACAACATCCATTGAAGAGAACCAACCAGCGGTGGATTCTAAAAGCCTCTGGTAGGGGTGGGAATTCTGGTTCTCCCGAGATCCGATATTGCCGATATTATCGGTATTTAATCCGATAAATCCAATATTTACCTATACCGGCATACCGAATTTTTAACATTGGATTTTTTACATTGCGGCCATTGAAGTCAATAGCCACAATGTAAAAAATCCGGTACTACGACCAATGTTAAAAATCCAGCATGCCGATACTGGTAAATCCAGTACCAGGGAGATCCAATACCGGTAACATCCGGTATCCGGTATTCTCCCCGGTGTCCGACCCCTAGCCTCTGGAGAATAAATGAGACTCCAGGTGCTTTTGAGGAGTTGGGACGTCTGGAGGGAGTGATTTCCCCACACTGAGGGCCCATCCCATCAAAGGCCACGTCGGCCACCGATCCCCAAACAGCCGGATCCCCAAAGAGTGGGTGGTTTCTGAGTGCAGATGGCCATTGAGGCGAGGTTAGAGAAACAGCTTGAATATAACCAGGGTCTGGACTGTTCAGGGCCATGAAAATCAGCAGTGAGATCTTAAATTAAATCTGCCGCGCTACAGCCAGCTAGTCCAGAGAACAGAGGGCGGGTGCAATGAGATCATGGCTGGCCACACTGGTCAGCAGCCGCGCTGCTACATTTGGAACAAGCTGCAAGCGATGGGTAAGCAGCACTGCTGGAAGCCCAGGGAAGAGGGAGTTACCAAAATCAAGCCTCACGATCACCAGGGCGTGAGTCACTGTGGCAAGGTCAGCCTGGGATAAATAAGGGTGTAGCTCATGCAAATTGCGAAGCTGAAACAGCATCTTTGCGCTGCGCGATGCCTGAGTTTTCATGGACAGAGCGTAGTTGAAAACGATGCCCAAGTTCGTCACCTGGCCCACGCCCTCTCCCTGCCCCCGCTCTCAACATGCAGGGGCCTGAGGAGGGGAGGGCATCCTCATATCAGCTACCCCTGATCACCAGCCCCCTCCATAATTATACCCATGCCCCCACCTTACTCCCCCAGGGGTCCAGGGATGGGCCAATCCAGCCTCGCTGCCAGACTGTTGGAATACCCCCCACCCCGTGACACTTCTGGGGACCGGGGAGCAGAGCTTCAGCCCTCATTGCAAAGCCTGACTCTGCTACTGCCCCCCTCCCCCACCCGTGGGGCTTTGCCGTGTTGCCTCCCCCATCCCGCTGCCTCCCCATTCTCTGCATGGCTGACACCTCAACTCCCACTTGCTCTAGGTTTGGCCGCAAGGCGCTGCTGATCTGGTCTTTCCTGCAGCTGGCAGTGATGGGCACCTGCACCGCCTTCTCACCCAACTTCATCTCCTACTGCATCTTCCGCTTCCTGACTGGCATGGCCTTGTCCGGTTTTGGGCTCAGCATCGCCTGCCTGAGTAAAGCAATACCGGTCCTGTGCGGCGGGGGGAGGGCGTGGGCAGGTTAATAGGGCGTAGACACTGCAGGGCGCAATGCCACCAGATGCCACTAGGGGCATGTGCTGTAGTACAAAGTGACAGGGGCCAGCCCTGCCTCTTAACCTTCCATAGCTCTGCCCCCTGACCTGCTGCGTAGAAACCAGGGAGGGGGTAGGGACACACTCTGTGATTTTATGGGGGAGAAGTGCCCTCCCCAGTTTATGTCCTGGAGGCTGCTCCATGCTTGGAGGTTGCAGTATTCCTGGCTGCCACTGGAGGCAGCAGAAGGCAGCCCTGTCGACCTACTCATGGGAAGGGGCAGTTTCACAGGGTATTTTCAGACATCACCACCGCCACCAGCAGCGCTTACCCCAGCATGGGCGGCGGTGTCACGTCTGCTCCCGCCTGCCAGATGTTCACCACGGGCGAGAGCAGAGTACACCCCGGACCACGGCATGGCTAACCCGGGATGTGCGCTGGACTCCCTGCCAGCGCACATCCCGAGTTTATCCCTGCCGTGGTGCAGGGAAGCCTGCCCCGAACCATGGTAGAGCAGGCCATCACGTCTGATGGCCTGCTCTACCTAACCCTGGCTGGTGGGCGCAGCCTCATAGGCTGCCGCACCCGCCCGTCAGGGAGGAGGCGGGCCCACGTCTGCATGTTCCCCCGCCCTCTTCCCACCCGCTCCCCAACCCCGGCCGCTGGAACGTTTGTTCGACAGTCGGGTAGACCCCTGCCCAGGGTAAGGGGGCTCACCCCGGGCAGGGTTTAAGCGTGGCAGGTGAAAAGTCCGTCACGTCTGAAAATACCCACAAACAACCATAGGGATATGAATGATAAATTTAACAACCCTGAATAAAGCCAGTGACAATAAGAGTAAAAATGATGCAGGGGAAACAAACGATTCACATGACTATAATTCCAATATTATTGTACAAATATATGTTAGATGAAGTTATTCAGAAAGCAAAATATAACATTGTTGAAAGGTGGATCCAACGTTCTCGATCATTAACATGTTTTGACCCAATTGGTCTTCATCAGAATTGCATGAACCTTCAGAATAAGCTGTACAAATAAACTACAAAATGATTAAATAACCATAAACATGTAGCCTTTAACTAGTAATTCTTTTGTGTCAATTGTTGGTTAAAAAAAAAAAAAATCTTTATGTAACCACAAACTTCTATAAATAATAATGAATCGAAACTGAAAACAAAATAGTAAAATAGATAAAAGAGATTGATAATGACCAAAATGAAATTTAATATGTAAAATAAAAAAATAATAAAAAAGGTAAATAATTAAATCAAAATAAGACAAAAATAATAATTCGGCTATATTAAATATCAAATATTAGCTGTTAAAGGTGAAAGTTAACCCCAAAGACTCACCAAAATGTCTATACAACACATACCTCCAACTGTAATGAATAATTAGGTCTTGAAAACAGGCACCCTCCGCCCTCAAATATCTTCAGAAGCCAACTGCAAAGGCCAATTAAATAGTAAACCACTCCACAAACTCAAAACAAAACATATATGAGATTATATGTTTGTACAATAATATAGGATTGCATTACCCTGTCCATTGTGCGAGCCTGCTGGCAGGAGAGCCAAAATTCCTACTTTCCCACAAGACAGGAGCTCATGCTCCCACAACGGGAAAGACGTTCATGGGAAAACGGCCTTAGGCTACCAAAGTGGAGCTCCCTGTCCCCCTCTAGTGTCCGCTCCATGCATAGCAGCTTGATTCATGTCTCAGTAGACGAGGCTGCTGCTGCATTGGCCCGAGCTCTCTGGGGTTCGTTTTTGCACCTGGCCCCAACTAGGGGAGTTGTTTATGTACAATGTGTGAGAGCAGGATCAGGCCCAGGGTGGAAGCCAGGGCTGCAAAATGGAGAGGATGTGGCCTACAGAGGTAGGGTTGCCAGATATACACATTTTTTTGGGACACCGATGAAAATAAATACAGGTTGCAGGGCCTGCATTGGCGCCGGCCCTGCAACATGTATTTTTTCATGTGTCCTGGAAAAAGGTACATATCTGACAGTCCTATACAGAAGGGATTGTTGCTGAGCCCCAAACTCAAGGGGATAGTGCGTTATGAGGAATTATTATGGGGCTTACGGAAGATGCAATTTGGGGGGGGCATGTTGCCCCCATCCCCCCCTGTTTTAGGTGAAAGGTCAGGGAACAAAGCTTTAGGGCAGGGGGCAGGGCTTTGTGTGGGGCTAGGGGGCAGGACAGCAGACACTGATCCAGGCTTGTTCCCTTCTAGTTGTGGAGTGGATCCCCACTCAGTTCCGCACCATCACCATTGCTATCACAGGCTTTGCCTACACGCTGGGCCAGATCCTGCTGGCCGGCTTGGCCTACGGCATCCCTGACTGGCGCTGGCTCCAGCTGGCCATCTCCCTGCCCTTCTTCCTCTTCCTTCTCTATTCCTGGTACGTTGCTCTGAGATGGCACTGCGCCCCCTCCTTAAGGGGAAGGGAAGAGGACCCTAGCACAGAGCACAGTGGCGAGCTCCTGCCTCCGCTCTGGGAGGGGAGTGGGGGTTAGTGGTTAGAGCAGGGGGGCTGGGAGCCAGGACTCCTGGGTTCTGTGGGAGGGAATGGGGGCTAGTGGGTTAGAGCAGAGGAGGGCTGGGAGCTAGGACTCTGTGGTTCCACCTCAGCTCTGGGAAGGGCACTCTTTTAGCAAAGAATTAGGAGTGCGGCATTGGGGGTTCTGTCCCCTTTTGTGCCAGTTACCCAGCTGTCGGCCCAGTGCCCAAGGGTTAGGAGCCCTGGGTGCGGATCCTGGCTCAGGTTGGGGTAAGGGCTTTGAGGGGCAGTGACCCTGTGCCTGGCTGGCTCCGACCCGGCTTGGGCTATAGGGGACTGAGCGTATGTGGCTTTCCCTGTGCAGGTGGTTCGCAGAGTCGGCCCGTTGGCTGGTCCTGGCGGGGAAGGCCGACACAGCCGTCAAGGTGCTGCAGAGAGTCGCTCAGGTCAATGGCAAACAGGAGGCCGGTGCAGAGATCACCACGCAGGTAGAGAGACCCCCTGCCGGTGCAAGTTCGATTTGGCCTGTGGGGGGGTGATCTTGCAGGAGGGGGTAATGAAAGACCTCTTTACTTGGCCAGATTGTTGGCTGGTGAGGATAGTGGTTGGGAAGGTTGGGTTTTCTTTATATATTTTATTTACTTAGACTTATTTCATACCAGTTGTTACCCCCCTGACCTAGCCTTCAGGATAGGGTGGGATGTCAATTTAATTGAATAAATATACTGAAATAGAAATTTGTCTGGTACGTGGGGTACTGAGATGAGGGGACCCTCTGGCTGCCACCCCTACCTTGCTGCAGAGGGGAATGAATGAGGCCCTTGTGCAGAAATTTCTCTACCTTCTTAAAACCAGCATAACTTTACACGACTGGAATCTCTGCTTCGGGGAAGCCCAGGGCTGGATAGCAGAGGGAGGAGATGATGATGATTGATGGAGGAGGAGGAGGAGGGGAAGTACGGGTGGTGGTGATGGCACACGTTGGGACTGAGGGGTCGCGGCAGAGCAAGGAAGAGCACTCTGTGGTTTCATACCGAGGGGCATTAGCAGAACCCTGTGTTGGGGGAAGATTATGGAGGACACGTTGCAGCTGGTCTGGCAGGACGTCTGGGTGCCATTTTATGCTCTCTGTGTGCAGCCCTGAGCAAGACATTTGGGACACTTGTTCATAAGAACAAGGATTATTTCTGTGAGTAACCCCAATCCTCCAGAGGCCACACAGATTAACCCCCTAGTAAAACGCCACAAGCCTGTGTCAAGCTTGGAGGGAGGGCTTTGAGGCTCTCTCTCGGGGACTGACTGAGGCAGGGAGGAAGCGCTCAGTCCCCCGAGTCAAGCTATCTCGCCAGGGCGGTCAGCGCAACCAGCCTGGCGAGCTCTTCCATTGCGCCCATTGAGCGCAATGGAAAGGCTTTGCCCCTCCCTTCACAGCACATCCCATACGTGCTGTGGACGGAGGCATTCAGCCGCCCAAATCGCATTTTCCATAGCTGAGCCCTTTTCGTCCCTTCGGGGACCCACTCCCAGCGTGGGTGGGTCCCCGAAAGGAGTAGAACACCATAGTGACAGCTACAGCAGCATCTGCAGCAGCTCAGAGGCTGCTGTAGCTGTCATAAGCGGCAGCGGTTTTGTTTTGTTTTTAAGAAAAACAGTTTCTGCGCTGGTGGTCCCTGCAGTGCTTTTGGGGGGGGCACTGCCCCAAATATCCTGCAGGAGGAGCCGCCACTGGCTTTGGTGCCTCCCACAATTCCCTTTCCAGATCTTCCCCTGGCACATGCTGTGGGAAAACAAACAATGAAAACTAACCAACCAAGAAAGCCCAGGCAGAAGACTCACCATAGGGCAGCCTGGGATAGCAGGGGGAGTTGCTGGAGGATCTTTTGCCATAAGCCCACTGTTCACACTGGGGTTGCCACCAATGCAAATTTTTAAGGAACACAAATGTTTTTTCCATAGGTGGCAACCCTAATTCACAGGGGAGCTGGGCGGGGCATTCCCCCCCCCCCCCGGACTTTGTATGCTCCACCCCTTTGGAGTGTCATGACATCACAAAGCACTTTAAGGGGTGTGGTCACGTTGCAAAGGGGGCATGATCACATTGTGATGGTGGTAGGACAGCCTATGTGCCCCGCCCTGTGGCCACGCCCTCACTCCACCCTGAAGAAGATTCTGGGGATGCTCATGCAGATTCTCCACAGGTTAACGTAAAACCTGGGTAAATTACCACTAAAGGGCAACATCCCCAGACTGTGTGAATGGTGGAGTTAACATGGGAGGAGGCAGAGAAAATCTCAAGGGTTAGCTTTTCTTGTGAATGAGCCCGCCGGCCTCTCTGGGGCCCAGAGCAGGAGCAGGACCATTTTTCCGTGCCTGTGCTGCGCCTGAATTTGGATGGGGGTGGAAGTAAAACTGACCTTTCCTGGCCAGAGAGGCCATCTCCTCCCCTGTGGAGGTGGGGTCCCTTAGGCCCCAGGCGGAGTGTGCCTCATTGCCCTGCCAGTGGTGGGTGTGGCCCACAGCCTCCTCTCACCCCAGCTCCTTTGCCTCTGTCAGGTCCTGATGTACAACATGGAGAAGGAGCTGGCCACGGTGAAATCCTCCTACACCGTCTCCGACTTGGTGCGCACACCCGCCATCCGCCGCATCTTCTGTTGCCTCTCCGTGGTGTGGTAAGGCCTGCCCTTCCCCTCCCTCCCCGTGGGTGAAAGCGGAGCACTCCCAGACGGGTGGCAGTGCCAGGCCCACAGCCGAGCACCCCAATCCTTCCCAGCTCACGTACACGTGGCCTGCAGTGGTGGCTCCTCTAATGGCACTAATGGCGTTAAGCCCCACTAGGAAATCTTGCTCCTGTGGATGAGCTGCTGCCGCCACTAAAACCTCCAATGGCTGGATTAGGCCAGGTGTGAACAAGCTCCCTTTTGAGGCTGCTTATATCTCCCTCAGCACAGACTCCTGTGTAGAGTGCAGAGAAGAGCTAAAGATAGACCAGCCCTCTCTGAACTCTGCTGACAGCTTGTGCTGGGGAACTTTGAGCAGGAGCAGAACAGAGCTTGCTCGCAGCTGTAAGGACCAGCCTCTGTTAGTGGAGTGCGGACAGCACCCATCACTCTTTAGCCCTTCTCTGCACTCTACACAGCTGCCTGTACTTGCAGGCTGCAACCAGGCACAGATTGAAGCTTGCTCGCAGTTGCCCTGAGCATCCTTAGGCCAGTTTGCATCCAGCCTCGGCTGTTGCGGGGTTCAGGCAGCTACTCCCAGGATGAAAAAAACCGGCCTGGTTTTCTTTTGGGGGACTGGGAAGTGCGTGAGTGAGAGGGGGTGGGGAAACAAATTGTGAGCTACACTGCAAATAACTCCTACTCCCCCAGTCCCACCAGACGTTGTTAGCATCAGTCTCCGCCCCCATGTCTCTAGGATCAGGGTTTCCTAGATTGCCACGTAACAGATTTGGTGGGGGGGGTCTGCTGCCTGGAACAAACCTGGGGACCCACAGAGCAGCTGAAAACACGATACAGAATGAACGTCTGGTCAGTGACACCCCAGCCCCATTGCTCAGCTTTGCGTTTCCCGCTTTCAGGCTTATGGGCAATTGATCCCGATTTCTGTCGCCAGCCGATGGGCTCCCCCCGGTGGCCAGAGTCCATAGGGTGGCAGGAAAAACCCGAAATGGATTGACCGTTTGCTCAAATTGCTCCTCCCTGGGATGATGCCACGGGTCTCACTCTAGAGCACATTTGCCCCCTGGGTACCATAATGTGTAGAGCCACCCACTGAAGCTATGCTAAGGGGCTCCCTCACCAGCCCTGCCTTGGGAGACAGTCTCTGCTGCACAGGAGAACACCCTCCAGCCCTTGAGAGGTTTTAGCCACCCCCAACCACCTGTGTGCCGTGCGCCCGGCTACTCACACCCGCTCTCCCTGCCCACGGGCAGGTTCTCCACCAGCTTCGCCTACTACGGGCTGGCCATGGACCTGCAGAAGTTTGGGGTCAGCATCTACCTGATCCAGGTGATCTTTGGTGCCGTTGACTTCCCGGCCAAAGTGATCGTCACCATTTCCATGAGTTACATTGGGCGCCGGGTCAGCCTGGCAGCCTTCCTCATCTTCGCTGGCCTTGTCATCATTGCCAACAGCTTTGTGCCCACAGGTGAGGAGCTGGGTCCTTTCTCTGGTTACCTAATCCACCCATCCATCCTTCTCCACACACTCACCTCTCCTTCCAACCCCCTGTCCAATTCATCCCCATGCATACATTGCCCCATATATCCATCTAGCTAATGAATCCACTCATCTATCCAGGGTGAGAGTCAGTGTGATGTAATGGCTATGTGTGCAGTATGGGAGGGGGGACCCTGGTTCAAGTCTTGCCTTAGCTAGAAACTCACTTGGGTGTCCTTGGGCCAGTCACAATATTTTCTCAGCCTAACCTACCTCACAGGGTTATTATGAGGTTTAAACGTTGTGTTATATGTAAAGCGCTCCAAGTCCCATGGGGGTGTGTGTGCTAAATAAAGTGTTTTATTATCCATCCTGATATACACACTGATCCATCCATCTGACTAATCCCTCCCTCCTCTTTCTTTGCTTGGGTGTGTGGGGCAGATTGCAGAGGGTGCACTGGCTCAGTTGGGCATGAGTAGGTGGGGGGGGTAGTGTTAGCCGTGCGGGTCAGGAGGGCAGGTTCGGCCTGCTTTGGAGGGAGCTGTCCCAGGATTTGGGTAGGGCCTGAAGGTGCCAAGCTGGAGGGCCAGGGCTGGAGTGCAGATGGGGGGTGATGAGGGGGCTTGGTGCTGGGAGCGGGTTCCAGTCCAGTCTCCGTGTGTTTCTTCCCCCAGAGCTGCAGACAGTGCGGACGTCGCTGGCTGTAATTGGGAAGGGATTTCTCTCGGCCGCCTTCAACTGCGTCTTCCTCTTCACCACGGAGCTTTACCCCACGCCTATCCGGTGAGGTTCTTGGCTCCAGACAAACCCCTCTCTGACCTTGGTTCCGGTCACAGCAGGGCACCCAGAGTCTGACCCTGGCGGGGGCAGCGTCAGACCCAGAGGGCTGCCCTTAGAATTTGTGGCGCCCAAGGCACAGATAAAATGGCTCTGCCCCCTTGGGGCTCACCCTTCCACAGGGCCTTTGATGTGGTCATGTTTGGGGCCCTGTTGAGAGGGAGTGGGGACCCTGCGCACACTGCCCTGGTGAAACTGGGGGCCACTATGGGCCCCACAGATGTAGAGGAAATAGTCAGGCCCACGGTGGCTGCCCCGGGTCACCCGGTGGTAATAGGCCAACCCTGAAGCATCGCCCCGTGGTACGGCCACATCCTGATCTGAGCTCACTCTGGGGTAAATCCAGATTCCCCCCTTGGCAGGACAGAATTCCTGGGGTCAATCAGGAGTTGCCCCATTGGCTGCAGTGGGGCCAGGGCTGTATTCTGATCTCAGCTCCCTAGAGTATATCTGGAGTCACCTACTGGCCAGATTCTGACCTCTCTTTGTCACCTGTGTCTGGGGCACTGGGGTCAGTACTCACTTGGAGGGGAGATTCCCCACCCCACCCCAATTTCTCACCCTTCCTTGTTCCCGCCGGGCTCTCTCCCCACCCCAGGCAGACTGGACTGGGATTCGGAAGCACCATGGCCCGGGTGGGGGGCATTGTGGCGCCGTTGGCCAAGATGACGGAAGAGTATTTTGCTTTCCTGCCACCGGTCATGTACGGAGCTGCTCCCATCCTCTCGGGCATCGCTGCCTGCTTCCTGCCAGAGACCCTCAATGTGCCCCTGCCCGACACCATCGAGGAGGTGGAGGAGAGGTGGGTTCCGGGCCTTGTACTGGTACCTGGCATCGGGGTGGGTGGGGTGCCCAGCAATGGGAAGCGGCTCTACCCCAGAACTCCACCCAAAGCCCCGTCCCTCCAACATAGCTCTGTGGGTCCCCTCACCCCTCTGGAAGGGCAGCCCCAAAGCTTGCCCTGATCCCACTGAGACTGGAGCCAGGGGGCAATGCCCTATGCCTGCTGCTGGGCATGGGGTTTCTGTGGGTGCAGGGAGATTCCTTTTCTGGAAGTTGAGATGGGGAGGTCTCTGCATTGCCAGCCCCTACATTAGCACCAGAGCGGGAAGCTGGGGCAGGACCTTGGCTCTAGTCCTGCTGCCAGGGGGGCCTCTAGCTGCAACCCCTCGACTCATCTTCTCCCCCTGGCCAGGAGGTCGGATGGATCCTTCTGCAGGCCAGGGGGTGGGGGCTGAGAGGGGGTGCATCCCGCCTCCTGAGGGGTGGGGGTTGAGACGGGGGGGCCTGGCTGTGCTCTAGCAGCGCTAAGGGGTGGTTCCAGAACGCCAGCAGCCCCACTCACTTCTGTTACCCAAACTCTGATTGGTGTTGCAGCAAGTCGTCAAAATGCACGCTTCAGTAGGGGGCAAATCGGACACCATTTTGGAACTCTTCCCCCAGGCTCTGCTGCTCTCAGCTGGGGTGAGGGAGGCTACAGCAGCAGCAAGAGGGGTTGGCAGAGGGGCGTGGTGAGGTGGGGAAGGGAGGATGGGCAAAAGGGATAGCGGGGGCAGGGAGAGGAGGAGAGAGAACAAGGCTGGCCTTAGGATTTTGGGGGCCCAGAATGGAGTTAAAATGGGAGGGCCTCTTGGCCCCACTCCTTCCACTATGGCTCCGCCTAGGGTGGCCATACCTCCCCTTTAATACAGGAGGTTTATGAAAAATACATGGTGCAGGGCTGCATTGGTTCCAATGCCATGTGGCATTGGAACCAATGCCATGTGGCGTTGGAACCAATGCCCCCCTGCACCATGTATATTTCATCAGTGTCCTGTATTAAAGGGGAGGTATGGCCACTGTGCTCTCTGGGTCACCCTCTGTGGGGCCCTAGAGATGGTCATGTTTGGGGGTCTAGTTGGGAGGTACTGATGAAAATGGCGGAGCCTAGTTGCCCAAGAGAGTGGGGAAGCAATATGTATAGGGCAGGGCTGGGGGGTACCAGGTACCACAGACAGTGCAGGGGGAGGGGCTCTTGTTTAGGGTTGCCAGAGAAGCAAATTTTTTTCCCAGGACACACGTGAAAACACATGTTGCAGGGGTCCTGCTACATGTATTTTTCATACGTGTCTCCACAAGACAAGGAAAAAATAGTAGCACTGAAGGAGAATGAAACAACATCAAAAGCTGCCGTAACTCTAAAAAACTTTATTGTACTTATACAATGTATCAACAATCTATCAAATAAAAATGCACCAATAACAATCCCAATAATATGTACCCGATAAAATACAGTTACTAGTCCATACAGCCCTAACCCACGTTTCGGGGGTGAACCCTTCGTCGGGGGCACAAGAAGGATTTGTAACCTAACAATATTGTATATGGGGAAAGAATCTTTCACTTGTATTCTCTTCCCCCAAGAATCGGGAACCTTTGCCAAGTCTAACTGGCACCTTCTTTACTGCTCCATGCAAAATCCCATGGACAGAGCAGAAATGGGTCTTATCTAAGGGATCTCAGGAATACTGTCGAGCTTGCGGCGAGAACGTAACTGCGATAAACGGAAGTCGTCTCTAGCGTGCAGCAAGGCTCATTTCTGCTCTGTTTTATTTAGTACTTATTATTTGGATTGTTATTGGTGCATTTTATTTGATAGATTGTTGCTATGTTGTTCTACTTAAATAAATAACACATAAATAAATTAAATAATACAGACAGTAAAGGGTTGGGGGTGGGCTTTTTTTTTAGAGTTACATTAGCTTTTTCTTTTGGGCGCTCTTTAACATAAGGGGCAAGTGGCAACTCTGCCTGCAGCCCCTCCGCTGGGAAGTGGGGGGTGCTGGTTGTTTCCCCCCCCCCAGCCTCACTTTGATCTGCCCCCCTCCCTTCTCCCTTTCTCAAAGGGCCAAACGGAAGTCCAAGGAAGAAGACCAGAGTGAAAAGATCCTGCTGCAGACTCAGGAGAAGCCCCTCTTCAAAGAGACCTGCTGACAGGCACGGCACTGCCCCGCCCTTCTGGATCATTTGGGGGCAGCTTGGGGGGAGGGATGCCTGTGCTGTCAAATACTTAACCCCTTAGCTCCTGAAAGGGCAAATGAGGGCTTGGAGGGGGGGGGTGTTACTGGCACAGGATTTCCCCCCCTGGAGCACGGAGTTCACCAGCTTTAACCAAAGAGTCCTCCTCAGTGGCTGCTGCAGGGGTTCTGCTGGCTCGAACAGACCCCCCCCCCTCGTGCTACTGATGGAAAGGGACGCAGAAACAGCTGAGCCCACAACTGTATCCCAGGCAGCACACTCACCCACCCCTCCAGTGCGAGGGACCCCCATCTCTGCTCTGTGCAGCAAGGAGCAGTTCCACCCACTGCCACTGGGGTTCCCCTGCCTAGAGTTCGGCTGTTTCTGTTCATGTGGCCTGCAGTACTCCGGTCTGCCACTGGGAGTAGTAGAAGGAGGCAGTGCAGCAGCACTCTCTGTCCTACCCCCTCCCCCCCCCTCTTGTCTTGGGTACCAGGCTGCATTCATACAACATTGCACTCATGGGAGGAAGCTCGGCCTGTGCAGCATTACGTGGTGGGTGCCTTCCTTCTTACATGGGAGCAGCTCAACTCCACTGATTTGGAGAGGGCTTGAAACCAATTTACACTACTCGCTGGCTCCCCCTGGCGGGCTGAAGGTGCAGTGCCGTATTTACAGCTGGACACACACCCAGGAGAGTGGGGGCCGCTGCACACGTTTGTGTTACAGATTCAAAAGGCAGGCAGGGCCGTACAAATATTAACTCCTCGAGCAAAATGGTGTGGGGTTATTGGCCATCCCTTCTCCGTTCCGTTTCAGAGGCAGGGGAAGCTGTGGGGTACCCCGTTCTCAGCCTAAACCCTAGCAGTTAGTCTTGACTGCATCCTGAAAGCTAGATGGTTTATATCCCCTTCCCCAAATTTGCAAGCAGTACTTTACTTCTGGAGATCCCGGTCATCATCCGAAAGGATATCTTTTCATCTTGCCACATTCTTGACCTCAGTCTCATCCTGCATCAGTGAGTTCTACATCGTCTAGTCTTTCCCGGGATCTGAATTCTCACCCTTTCTCTGAGTGCCACCCAGTCCTTGTGTTATGAGTTAGTGGGGGCGTGCCAGAGACACAGGGACCCCTGCCTCCGCTCCATTCCTGTAAGCTAGCTTCTTCTGGGGTGTGTGATGAACCGGCTGTAAGCTACACGCAAGTGCCACATTGCCTGCAAGTGAAAATGCAGCCACCTCTGGGGTAGGAGACAGCAACAGCTGATGCTACAGATTATAACCAACCATACTGGGTCAAAAATCATGAGTTAGGCTGTAAAATCACAGGATCAGTTAAAAGATCATAAAACATTTTAAACTAAATAAATTGTGGGATCTTTTAATTTGTTTTCTGGTTTCTGAGTCTTGGTTTTCAAAGCATTGAGGCATGGATTTGTAGCTATGGTGGTTACAATCCCAATTGGTATCTGAGATGGGGTTGTCTTTGGGCTCTCGGGATTCTACTTAGGATCATGTTCCAAAAAACGGTGTAAGCTGAAGGAAGGAACTGCTTTGATTTAATTAAATGCAAGTCAATACTCCACTTTGGTAGCATCAATGGAAGCAGTGCTGTGCCGGCTTCCTCCCTAGCAGGGATGTAACAAGCATTGAATGAGGTCCCAAGTGTTCATATGAACAGTCACTGTGAAATGCAAACTGAGGGGGAGTACATGTTCAAGATTTGTAATGAGTTCATACTTCTTTTCCTACTCCCGAATAACTGTGATTGAGGGCTCTGTTCATGTGAACGCGTCAGGAGTAAAACAGAAGTCAGGGACCGACTTAGAGCTCAGTGGCAGCCCAGACTCAGCGTCTCCAGGGGTGCAGGTGTCGGGAGGGGTGTGTGATCAGCTGTTCTGCGGCTGTGCAAGTGGCGCAGCACGTGTGGGGACCCAGGAGATTTGCCACTGAGCTCTGGGCTGAGGAGCCGCCCCCTCCCCGTGCTGAGAAGGCAACTGGCAATAGTGGGGGGAGGCGTAGAAGTGGGGGCTGGACAGAGGGTTCTGCGGGGCTCCTGAAAATCGGAGGGGGGCAGATGCTCACCCATGCTGAGACTGGGGCGGGGCTCTGTCTGTGCAACAGCGGAAGAGATCATCATCATTTATTTACGGCCGCAGCCAAGTCACGGTGGAAGAGATGGCGGCAGCAGTTCCGTGGCGGTGAGCGAGCAAGGATCACTTCAGGGTTACCGTATGGTAGGTTTATTCAGATGCCCTAGTCATTCCCATCCCGTAGCAACCCTGATGCAAGACCATAGTGGCAAAGTGGGTCAGGCCTCACTAGAATTTTCTGTGATGTCAGAAAGCATCTCGCTTCCCCTTCCTGTGGCATTTTAATTTCTGGCAATACTTCCCCCTGTGGGATTTACTTAGACCATTCTCTGTCCTTTTAAACCACGGTTGAAGAGAAAACTGGAATAAAGAAGAATTAGATGAACTATTTATAACACGGATAAGGCGGAGCTTCATTGGCGCATCCACTGCTCCTGCCCCGCTCTCTGCTGCAGCTAGGGTGGCGTGTGGGTGGGTGGGGGAAGCCCTGGCGCTGACCCCTTCCAGCAGGGGGGGTAGCTAGGGTGCAAGGGCCCCTGGCCAAGAAGTCAAGATGGGGCCCCCTCTTTGTGTCCCGCTGGCGTGACCTGCCCACGTACCGGTGCGCCCAGGGACCTCCCACCTGGCAGAGCCATGTAAAAACAGCCTGTGAGGAGTCACTCGAAGAACAGAAGGTTTCTTCCTTGTAAACAAGGTTCCTCGAGATGTCTCCTAACATTCTCACAACACCCACCCTTCCAGCCCCGCATGGAATTTTCCTATATTCCTAGAAAGGGTCGGAAGGCACGGTCATTCTGAGGGGGAAGAGTGCTTTTTATACTAGAGGAGCTTGAGACCATCGCATGGTCTATTATTTGACTAGGGTGAGTGAGCACAACCCCATTGTCCAGAATGTTAGAAACCATCTCGAAGAACCTTCTTTACACGGCAACAACCTTCTGATCACTCACATGGGGAGGAGTTTGTTTACAAACAGCCTTTATCGCCCAGTCTGATCGGTCCCGTTGCTGCTGCTGTAGAGCTACTAGCAGGCAGAGGTAGGTGAGGGATGGGGACTCCTCCATGATGTGGGGGTGCCCTGCACTCAAGCCTCCTCCAGCCCAGCCCAGGCGCAGGGCTGCCCCTGCGGCCGGGACCAGGTAGCGGCTCCTGGGACCTAGCGGCCCCCAGCTTTATGCCAGGTTTGCTCAATGGACGCTATGTCCCTACCTTCCAGGCTGTTGGTTGCTGTGCTCCCAGGCTCCGTCCCCTGCACAGTGGGGATGAGCTGGAGGAAGTGTAAATTTACTGAATTCATGTCGATTCCAATCCAGAGAGAGGGTGGTTGCTGTGTTGGTCCCAAGTGACGGACAGGGAGATAAAGGGATTCGAGTGATCTCTTTTAGTGGACCAACGTCTGTTGGTGGGAACATACAAGTTTTCAGGCCCACACGGTGCCTTTCCTCAGGCCTGTGGTGTCACCAGTCGGAAATATATAAACTGAGCCAATGTAGGACAGGGAGATAGGACGGGGCATGGAATGGGTGGGATTAAATAGGACAAGGTGGGTAGGAGGGGGGCTAGATAGGGAGGAGAGAGAAAGGGAGATGCCAGACATTTAAAAACAGAGCTGTAAACAAATCTATATTGCTTGGTGACGGAGAGGACTCGGCTTAAGCAAACGTGGGTTGAGGGTATAGCAGGAAACAGCTCATTAGGTGAAGAGAAGACACATTTGAAAGGAACTGGTTCACAGCAGTAACACAACGGGTGAGTCTACATCTGACAGTCTCTCAGTTACAGAGAGGGAGACAAAGTGGTTAGGGTGATATCGGAAGACGTGATGAAGAAGGAAAGAACACGCTTGCAAATTTTAAAAAGCTGTTCAAGAACGTGGTTTAAATCAGTGTGGGTTGCTCAGCACACATTTTGAGCAATTGTGTCCATCATGGGGCAGACACGCTCGATAGGAACATTGAGAGCATTATTTTAAAACGGTTCAACTACTTTCATACCTACACTGTCTGAACTGAGATTCTTAAGGAATACTGAATGTTTGTTGACACTGAACACATAATTTTATCACAGCAAGACATGATGGTTCTCTTTATTTCCAGGCACTACCGAGGCTGCTTCAGATGTTTCCATCCTTGAAGTAATGCTTCCTGTCACAGGCATCACTGTAATCACCCACTGGGATTAAGACATTTTTCTAAGATGAGTTCAGCAAGATTTACCCCTGTCACGTACACTCACTCATGAGCGCATTCCATTCACACATTGAAGAAACAGAAATAGAAAACAACTCTGACTGCTTGCCCACTTTAAGAAAGGGGTACATTAGTTTAACGCACCTTAGTTCAGTCATGTGAAACCCCGATCATGGGCACGGGGGGTGGGGGGGTGAGGTAAGCATTATTTCTCCCTTCCTTTTTTAAATTCAATAACGTGTTATTGAATTTAATGGGAGAAGGGGTTAAAAAACTTAAAACCCCCATGCCCACGATCAGGGGTTTCACATGACCGGACTAACGCGCATTCAACTCACATTAGTCCCCGCCCCTTTCTTAATGTGGGCAAGCAGCCTCTGTCGTGGAAGCGGTGAAACACTTGAACTCAGTGCACACTCTCCTTCTCGAACACAAGTCCCGGAACTTCATGTCGCTGAAAGTTAAGGGACAACTGACACAAAAGCACAAGGAGGGACTTGATGAAAAGTGTTGAAGTGTTTTCTGTGCAAATGTAGAATGTCTGTACAGCACATGCTTAGAATATTTGGAGATGTGGACGGCACCCCTGGAAGAATTCTCTTCTTTCGTGTGGATTGCCCTGAGTGAGACACCAAACTCGAATGATGTGGAATTTTGTGTCAAATACCTGACACGGAAGGGAGTGCAAATTGATTACATTAAGTGCTTTGATCGATTCTGCATGGAACGCTGTAATAGAGATGAAGAGTTCAGTAAGTTGCTAGCATACAAAAAAAATGGACCAAATATTTTGAGAAGTCCCCCGCCCCCCGCCAAATTGAATGTCACTCAGAAACTTAAAGATTACACAGGTGTTCTTTGCTGTTCCCTCTCACGACGCAAATGGAGAGCAAGTTTTTTCACTGATGCAAAGTCAGTGGACATAGGAAAGGAATGACGTGGCTGTTGAGCCACTGAAAGGGATCCTTCTTGTACAGTCCAACTTCAGGTCCACATCTTGCAAAGACTTTCCCGGCTTCTTGATGAGCAATCAAGGTACGTGCTGGAGAAATATATTTCTAGGGAGATACACTCCCTAGAAATATGTATGGGCACAACAGGAAGACGCACAGGAGGAAAGGACTGACAATGTAAAAAGATAAGTTTAATTTTGATTTATTTTTGAAGCCATTACACTTGTTATTTCTAAATGGTAGATATTTAAAGTGGAAAGAAACTGTACAGTATCCACTGTCTACCATAGACTAGAATAAGAGAATATAGAAGTGCAGCTAGCCATGTGGCTTGTGGGTTCACGTCTGCCCTGTATCAGGCTATAAATTGTTGGGTGTGTGGATTCTTTGTTGTGTATATCATATAGACTAATGTTAGACGTTAGCGGCGGCCCTGCCCTCCCCGGTGGCCCTGCCCCCTCAATAGTCACACCCTCAGCAGTGTCCTCTTTGGGGGAACTTGAAAAATGGTAACCCTAGGCAGAGTTGGAAAAGAGAGCTCTCAGGCAAGGGCCTAACATGGGGCCTAGCTGAGGGGGCTATCCCCTAACGGATGCTCCCCCTGTCTCTAGGCCACTTCCATCACCCACACAATATTTCACCGCATCTTCTCCCTGCTGGTGTTAGGGGTCATCCCTGACCTGCTGTCCCCTGCTGAGATCATGTCTCTCCCAGACCCTCCCTAGCCTCATAGAGCCTCATAGAACAGGCACCCCCAGCTTCCTAGGCGCCTATAGAACACAACCTCAGCCCCACAAAACAGACACCCCCAGCTCCATAGATCCCCATAGAACAGGCAACTCCAGCTCCATAAAGCCCCATTGAAGAGACTTTCCCAAGCCCCAGAGAACAGACACCCCCCAGTTCCATTGCACCCCTTAGAAAAGACACACGCACACCCCAGTCCAAAAGAATAGACCCACACACACTCACCCCACAAGACCTTTGGTATCTGGGTCATTTTGTTTTACATTTTTACATTTAAAAACATTTATAACCTTCTCATCCTGCCACAGGCAGCTCTGGGCAGCGAACAACAATAAATCAATTTTAAAACAATTTTAAAATCGTACCAAACTGGGAGGCATAAAAATATCCTCAACCACCCCCCCTACCCACCCTCCCATCCCATGCGACACCTCTGGGGTGTCTATGAGCCCTACGTATCTAAAAGGGCCGCCTTCCTCCCATATGCCCCTCCATGGCCTCTAAGATCAGCTGAGGGCACCCTCTTGCAAGTTCCATCATTGGTCCAGGTCCTTGTTACCCAGAGAGGCATTCTCGGTGGCTGCTTCATGGCTTTGAAACTCCCTTCCCTTGGGGGTTCACCTAAGCCCTAGTCCGGAGGCAGTGGAAGTTGTATTTATTTGGTCAGGGGTAGGGGTGGGAGGGATGTTATATGTTTTATGGGGTTTTGTGGGCTTTGTTCTGTATTTTGTGTTTTTATGATGTCGTTAGCCTCCCTGAGCCTTTGGTGGTAGGATGGGATAAAAAAATAATAATTAAATAAATGGGCTTGTACAGAGCTATGGGGTGTCTGTTCTATGGGACTGTATGGAGCTATGGGTGTCTACTCCATGGGTTTCTCTGGGCCAGGAGAGATCTGAAGTAAGGGCTAACGCTGAACAGAAGGACCATCTCCCCTGCCCTCATACAGTCATGGGTCTGGCTCTCTCAGTCCCTCCCAATCTCCATTATCCCATAGCTGGTACTACTCTGGTCCCTGAGCTGCTGCTGCTGCTGCTGCTGCTGCTGCTGCTGCTGCTGCTGCTGTGATCTCAATGTTGGCGCAGGACAGCCCAGGTCCAGCTGGGTCCATCCCAAGGAAAGTTAATCTCCAGTCCTGAGGTGTGAATGATACACTCATGTGTGTGGTCTCCAGCTGTAGGGGCGGTTCAGAAGGACCCTCCCTCTGTCCTAGAGCCAGTGCTGCTCTTTGTGCTAGCCTGGAAATTTCCCTGAAATCCACCCCAGACAGAGTAACTCTTTAACCCAGCGAGCAGCTTAAGATCATATATAACCTGCCCAGGATCCCAAACCCCAGCCCCATTGCTGGAGGACAAACTGTGCAGCTCGGAGCTGATCCATTTGCAGCCCTGTTCCTCGGGGGTCTAGAAGGTGCTGGGTGGGAGAGGGCATTTCACATGGCACCTGGCAGACTAGGACGCAGCCCGCGGTCAAGAGGAAGCAGCAGCTACTCAATCAAAGCATGACTCTGCTCCGTAGCCTACCGAGAATCTAACTGAACTGTGTGCATCCACTCTGGAGATTTCCAGGGATCCCTGTTGGGGCCAACCTGCTATTTTAAGGGTGCTCCCAAGGGCATCCCAGCTTGGAGGCAAACTGATGGCTCTCTCTATCATTATTGCGGCATCTTGACTTGTTGTAAGTGGGGGGGAACCACTGGCTCTCTTAGCCCCCTAGTTTCTGACCCCTTTGGTAACCTGTTTGGTTAGCACCAAGTTGTCCAGGCAGGCACCATGAGCTTTGCCGAGCTCTTAGAGCACGTGGGTGGTATGGGCCGCTTCCAGATCATCTACGTGACCTTGCTGGCCATCCCTGTTTTCATGATGGCCAGTCACAACCTCCTGCAGAACTTCACCGCAGCCACTCCGGAGCACCACTGCCAGCTGCCTGCTGCCGTCAACGGCACCCAAAGTCTCAGTGCCAAGGAGCGGCTCTGGGTCTCCATCCCTATGGACGAGAACCAACAACCAGAGAAGTGTCAACGCTTCATCACCACCCAATGGCAGCACCTAGACATCAATGCCACGGCCGGCAACAGGAGCGAGGGGGACACAGAGCCTTGCACCGATGGGTGGATATACAATCGGAGCCTCTTCACCAACACGATCGTCTCTGAGGTGAGCCCAACCGCAGCTCTGCCATGTCACACACAATTAAAACCCAGGGCAGAGGGCGCCCAGCTGGGCTGGAGCCAGGAGAAAACCTGCTGGATGGAGCCAGGCATCAGAATGAATTAGTCTCATCAGCCCCCACAAGCGAGCCCACTGTTCTGCCCCGGAAGGAAAGCATCCCACAAGTGCGACCTGCTAGCGCGGGCCGCAGTCACTCCAGTCAGGCTTGCATCCTCGGAATTAAAATGGCCAGCTGTGGGGGTGGGGCTCCCAGTCTACCTTTCTGCACATCCCCTTCCCTGCCCTGGTCACGCCAAGTGGTTGAGGGAATTGTGATCATCCAGCTCAGCTACAGCAGCCGGTGGCAATCAACGGTCTGTACAGGGAGGAAGTGTACATGCTGTGCATGATGGAGCAGAGGGCAGGGAGCATATTCGCCGTGTGCAAAGGAGTTGGGAGCAGCGCTGGACACAGGGCCAAGTATTTGTATCTATGTTTAGAATTTGTGCTTATTTTTATCTTGGCCTGTGTTCATTGTATTTTCCCCATTGTCACCAACGTGGAAAACACAATGAACATGGGTCCCTGCGTATGGGTTATTTTGGTGCAGAAGTGCAGTGAGGCTCTGCCAATTGGACAAGCCTAATAAGGGAGGAAAAAATGTGGTTGAAACTGCTGCTAAGTCTGCTACCAATTTAAAAATGGGGACACTGGTTTGTGGGAGGGAGGAGAATACAGCTGGCTTGGTGAGGAGGATGTTAGCTTGGGTGGGGTGGAACAGGGCATGGATCTGGCTTAGAGGGGAGGTCACTGGCTTGGAAAGGCATCACTGGTTTGGGGAAATGGCTCAGGAGAAGTTTCTGGCTTGAGGAGGGGGAATGGGACATGTGGCTGGCTCAGGGGTGTCAATTGTTGGTAGGGGAGTTATTGGCTTGGGGATTCACCATTTCTCCTGGCTTAGCTGGTCTCCGCTGGGCGGGGGCTGACTGCAGTGCTGGAGACTGCAGTTCTGAGACAACGGTGGCCTCTCCGGGTGATTTCAGATGTGACGAGATCACGCTGAACCACACTGAACCACGGTGAACCCCGCGGCGGGGCGAAAGGCCCCTGCACGTCTGCACAGCGTGCGCCAGATGTTGGCCACGCTGAATCTGCAGATGGGGTCAATTTGAACCACGCTTCCCGGGCTAGCCGGGGGAAGGTCCCGGGAAGCGTGGTCAAATGGACCGCGGGCCGTGGCCAACAAAAAGTAACGTCTGGCTGCGTGCCACGGGCCGGGATCCCCGGCGGGATCCCGGGCCGTGGCACGATCGGCCACACGCGGCGGCCGCATTGGCCCCGCCGCCCGCCCGTCTCCTCGGAGGGCGGGCAGCGGGGTGCGTGGAGGGGGCGGGGCCGTGCGGCCGCACGTTGCGCCGCGCGGCCCCGGCCCCTCCCACTTTCCCCGCCGGGATCCCCCCGGCACGTCTGTTGGACCGTGCAGGGGTGACCCCGGTGGGGAACGAAGACGTTCGTTACGGTACGGGGCCAAAGGGCCCCGTAACGTCTGAAAATACCCTCCGAGTGAGGAGAGTTCACTACAGCCTCCCCAAGCAGACAAATAAGCTGAGAGTCAGAGAGCAGCTCAGCTCCAAGTTGGATATGTGCTGCAGCTTTTGGGGCCTAGTTTGGTACCTCAGACACTATGTTTTCCACAAATGTTTGGGTTCATTTGGAACCTGAATACACAGTCCTAGTATTATTGTTTCGAATATGGAACCCAGAAAGGTCTTTTTTGCATTTTATTTGTATTTTGTCAAAAACCAAATGCAGAGGCTAGTTGGGAGTGTACTTACCAGCTTTTCAGGTGACATTAAACTGAAAGGGTATGCAATCACTATGGAGGACAGGGTTAGAATTCAATTTGATGTTGATAAAGTGGAGAACTGGATTTATGATAATGAAATGAAATTCAATGGAGAGAAATAGAAAGCGATACACAAAGAGCGTTTTCAGACAAGAAACTCTCCACCCACTCACCACACACCCACTATACATGTTGCAGGGCTGCAGAGTTGCCTTATGGGTGCCCTGCAACGTGTATAGTGGGTGGGGAGTGTCTTGTTTGAAAATGCCCAAAGTTAAGAAAAAGCATATTAACAAATATAAAATAGGAAAGGCTGGTTAGGCAATAGTGCCACAGGGAGGGATCTGGGGATTCTAGGGCACATCAGTGGGATACTGCGGCTACGGAGGCAAATGCTGTCTTGGGTTGCACCTGCAAAAGCATCATAGTCAGGGCCTGTGAATTCTGTGCTGCTGCGATCGCAACCATTTTCATGGAATTTTTTATTTGGCCAAATTATCACAGAAATTGCCTCTGGCAACGCAGAATTACAGCGTGAGTGGGGAGCACTGTGAGCTAGCCAATGGGATAGCAGACCTGTGAGCTAGCCAACACCCCGTTGGCTGGTAGTGTTCACAGCTGGTATGTATTCTGAGGGTATGGGTATGGGGTCCTGTGGCAGAACTGCGGAAGAGGAGCAGGGGAGAGAAGAATCCCTCGCTGATAGGTTTAGGCAGTATTTAGTGAGGTTTTTAAAGTACATGAGATGAAGAAAATAGATGCAATGGCATGCTGACAAATTAATTTGCAGTCACAATTTGCATAATTTGTGGGATTTCATTAATTTGGATAATTTATTCTGTTTGCAGAATTGGGATTTCCTAGTTGCAGATTTTTGGGGAGGGAATTGCAGAATACATGGGGTCAGAATACATGGGGCCCAAGACATGAGACACGATTGTCCCATTGAACTCCATGTTCCTTGACTGGAGCATTGGGTTCAGTTCTCTGGTCACCATGTGTTAAGAAGGACACAGGCAAACTGGGGTGGCTGCCCTAGCGCATTGGGAAGCAAGTGTTCTCTGCTGCTATTGAGAGAAGGACAGAAGAGAACAGATTTAAGTTACAGAAAAGACGACCTAGGAAATATTGAGTTTCCAGGCTATAGGAGCAGTCGGGCAATGACACAAGCTGCCGGGGGGCTGTGGAATCTCCCTCCTGGAGGGTCCCCCCCCCAAAGAATCTCCAAGTTGTCTGGGGTAGCTGAGATCTATAATCCCTGCCTCAGTGCAGGCGGTCGGGCTTGGTGATCCTTGAGACCATAAGAAGTGCAGATTGGGTCAGAGCAATGGGCCAATGCCTCTGAGAACTTGTCCAGTCCGGGCTTGGGTCTAGGGTTGCCACCTTCTTGAAAGCTTTGACCCCCGAGGGGGCGGGGCAAAGGGACTCGTCTGCCCTTTCCAATGTGGCCACACCCCCTCGGCAAGCATGGTGATGTCATGATGCAGGGGGCGGAGCCACATTCGAAAGGGGCCAGGAGAAACTCTTGAAGCCAAGAGTGACGCTCTGACATGGCCGCCCCTCCTTAAAAAATGTTCACCCCTCCCCTTCCTAGATAACTTGGGGAAATGAAGCTTCACGCAGAGCTCAGAGCTGTTGCCGTAAACCCATGCGATGCCAGGTCCCACCAGGAGGCTGGCGACCCTAGCGAGGCCCATTCTAGCCGCCCTAGGGTCCTACTTGGCAATCTTCTGGGGCTGCTCTTGCTCGCTGGAGGGACCCATCAATCCTCCCAGCAGCTCTGAAAGCTCCAGGCTTGGTGCCTTCCCCACAGCCTCACGCCTGGGGCAGGGCGGGCCGGGAGCGAGACCGGGAGGTACTGAACCCAACGGCAGAGCCGCAATGACCACGCCGCCTCCCTTCCTGTGGGCTTCTCTCTCTCTGCCCCTGCAGTGGGACCTGGTGTGCGACGCGTGGACGCTGAAGCAGATGGCACAGTCCCTCTACATGGCCGGGGTGCTGGTGGGAGGCATCGTCTTTGGGGGCCTTGCCGACAGGTATGGGTGACTTCGTGGTGGCTGATGTGGGCAGGGCCAGGCTCTGGGGCTGGACAGGGGCCCAATTCTCCTCTCGCAGGAGCAGGAAGGTAAAAATGGAGGGCACAGAGAGGACCCTGCCGAGTCTGAGGCACTGTCCGCTCCGTAATGTCAGCCACTCACAACAGGCAGGGGTAAGGGACAAGACCAATGACACACGTCTAGGCCGTGGCAGAGCTGAGAAGCAGCCAAGTGTCCTGACTGCCAGTTGTGTCCCCGAGCTAGGAGTGGAGCAACAGCCTGGGGTCCATGTTGGGGGGGTGGAGGGAGCTCTTCCTCCTTGGCCTTCATAGCTTTGTCCCCTGTTCCCCCAAATTAGTGCTGACTTGAGTCTTCTTTCTAGTGTAGGTCAGTCAGTGGTACTGCCCTGTGTGTGTGTGCACGCGCGCATGTGTGTGTACGGAGCCCCCACAATCACATACACAAACACACACACATCCCCTTGTGCCCGAGCACACACACACACACACACACACACACACACACACTGAGTATGCTCAGTGCTCCAGCCCCCCCAGCTCCTCTAGAAGCCCTGGGCCCCCCATGCGGTGCTGTAGGGGTGTTAACAAATGAGACAATCGCCCACACCAGCTGGGCGTCCACCTGCCAGTTTATTAGGTGTTCACCCACACCAAGCATGCAGCCCCCATTCACATTGGGGTTCCGGAGTCCGCCGTGTGGGAGAATGCAGGCTAATGTGCATCCACGGGTCTATGTCCCATCAATTAGGTTGCGTGCGTCCTCCACGCATCTAGAACTGACTCTGCCAGCACCATAGAGTCTAGAGCCTTCCGAGGAGCGACCATCTCCACTCTCACTCTTACTCATGCGCACGCAATAGCCACCTTAAAAGCCCAATGCACCATTTTCAAACACATCGTCTCCCCGATGGTCCTGGTTGGCAGTATGAGCTCGGCAATGCTTGTTTTTCAGCTCCTTCATTCTCAGGAAGGATTTGCAGACGATGACCATCGCTGCGTCCATGGCTCAAGCCAACAGCCAGGCAACCAACACCGCTCCAACCACTGCACAATCACAGTCGCTCACCGCCTACCGATCCGCCTACCAATGCTGCATTCCCTTGACCAAGGAAGAGACCAAGGCCTTCATTGCTCTACGAGGGGAGCCGAAGGTTTAATATGGCCTGGTGACGCGCTACAGGAACAAGGCAGCATTCCAAGAAATCTCGGTCGAAATGGCGCAGCAGGGCTACACCTGGGGCATGCACCAACACGACCTCAATGTATGTTTCTGTGGAGGGTCCACAGTCTCCGGTGTCCATGTGGTCCAAGAAAGGGGACTAATGGAAGATGTGGGCATTGTGGTTCTTCCCAGACTACCCGGTCAGCACATCCATGCACTGGGCACAGTGGTCCGCTATAGCTTGGAGAACCACAGAGAAAAAACCCTTCTGGCTCAGACAGTCGTCCTTGCTATGGGGTGGGCAAATGATGGTGAGATGGCTCCCATCGATTTTGGGAATCCCTCCCACCAAACCTGCGTGGGGTCAGCCAGGTGCACCGCCCGGTCCAGCATCACTTCCACAATCCCTTTCGGTACGGTGCTGTCACTGGGGGGATGGGTTTTTGGGGCCCTCTCTTCATTAGAGGCTGCCCCCCCCCTTGTTTGCCCACCAGGCCAGCCACAACCCAGTTGCCTGTGCCCGCGTGGGTCCCCAAGTGATCAGAAAACCTTCCACTGCAATCAAGGAGCTTTCAGAGGTCCGCACCCCTAGCCAAGCCCCCCCTTTTATCTCCCCGCCCAGCCGTAACGCAGAGAACGTTCTCTGGCCACCTGTAGCTTGGAAGACTTTGCAGTGGGGTTGTCTTATATGAAAAAGGTTCGTCTAGGCTCACACCTAGATAGGAGTACCCCCAAGTGAATTCCCCAAGGCCAAATAATGACACAAGCACGCTAGGCTTGATTATAAAACATATATTGATTACATACAAGTACAAGGCTGTTGCTCAGATAGTGCAAGTCAATAAATCAAACATAAAGTCCACGCATTCTAAATCCACTGATATTCCCTGACTGTCCCTTACCCTAAGAGGTACAATACAGGTCCATCAGTTGTTGTCTTGGCCTGGAACTTGAAGACCGGGTTCAAATCTTAGTTCATAGTCAAGTCTTTAGTCCATAGTTTGCAATCTTGTGGCAGCTCCTCTCCTGAGCTGTTAGCTTGTTGAAAGTCAAGATAGAAGAAAGTCCATTCTTGAAGAAGAACTTCCTTCTTCTTCCTCACAGGAGGCCTGAGNAGTCAATTCTTGAAGAAGAACTTCCTTCTTCTTCCTCACAGGAGGCCTGAGGTCACTTCCTGAGTCTCCTGGCCCTTGTCATTGTTATCAAGTTGGGAAGGTTACCTGGCCGTTGCTTGGCAACAAACTACCCACTTGCCATGACAAAGGGAATCTCATCCCCCACTCTGGCAACTGGTTTCAGCATTCTGCCCCAACTGAGCTTACAATCTGTTTAACCCTTCACATCACACCACACATATCCCCAAAATGTGAGTCATCTCCCACAAATGGGTGTGTTGCCCCCATGTCCCCATGACAGGTGCCCACCGTGGAGGCTCCAATGCTACATTGCTGGGCGCCAGGGCAGCAGGAGCAGGAGTCTGGAGTGGCTAGCTTCCAGATGGCCATGGGCAATGCACTTCTCCACGGGGATGGGTGACCACATCACCGTGCTCTGTTTCTCTCGGTGTGGCCTGTGGATCTTGGCTATCTGAGGATGAGGTGATGGGGCATTCTGAAGTTTGTGAACCACTCGGCTTCTCCCCATGAGGACAACACATTCTCCTGTGTTTTTCTCCCTCACCCTGACACGCCTTTTGGTGGCTGGGTACAGGCCTGCGCAGGGCATGGATGATTGAAGCCGCGTCTCCTGACAGGTACCTCTGTGCATGCATCAGCTGCCCTTGCACGGCTTCGATCCACACCGGCACAGTCCAGTGTCGCCAGAGGGCGGCATGTGGATGGTGCAGAAGCTTCACACTATCCCAGCCACAGCTCGAGGGAGAGTCTGTCTGTGCTTTGACATCATATCATGGCAGCAACAGTAGGAGGCTTGGATCTGCTGGATTGCTCGCAGGTTCCGCTCAGCAGCAGTAATGAAAGCCTGGAGCATCATAATGAGCCCATGGAAGTTCTTGGCATGCGCCTCCATGGGTGCGGGTCTGAGTCCGGGCGTCTGCGAACTCTGCAGACCACACACCAAATGTTTTGAGAAGCTTACAGAGCTGGGCAGCTGCCTGGCTAGGATTAGCTGCGCGCTGCACATGAGCCGCTATTGGTCATGTGTCCTTACAGGACTGACTGTGCTATTGGCTGCTATGATTACAGGCCAGCTATTGGTTGAAAATGTTTTTGTAAAGCTTATGGTGTGTGTGTGTACGTGTGTGTTGCTGCATTGGCACTGCCAGTCCAGGTGGCTATTAAACTGCATAGACATTTCTGTCACAAACACATCAGTGCACACGACAAACACAAAAATGTGACAGATGTTCGCACCCTGGAAACATGGAATTTTTAAACTAGGGGGTGGGGGAGACCACTGAACCATGTTCTTGTTGCCATGGTTCGACACGGCTGTGAGTCGTGACAGGGGGCGGGGTACTGCGTGGAGAGGAGGCGTTGGTGGGCAGAGCGCAGCAGCAGAAGAATTTCTGTGTCTTAGGCTTGTCACACTAAACCTGTGAGCGGGGGCTGCCCAAATGCACAAGAACTACACGCAGGGGACTGCCTGTTTATTAGGTTCTACATGTTAAACCTGTGAGTAGGGGCTGCACGGACCGATCCCGGACTCCAGGGGGCAATTGTCTCATTTGTTAACCCCCTAGGTTTTCTTCCCCAGCCAGACACTAGAGGATGCGCAGCCGGGCAAAGTGAGGCCCCTGACAGCAGCCCACCTGCTCCCCCCTGCTTTGGGGAGCCCCCCCTCACTTCGCACAGGCCAGCTGCCTGCTTTGCCTACTCAAAACGACAGTGTCCCCCGACTGCCAGCAAGGAGCAGCCGGGGGCAAGAGGCAGCGTCGCCACGGCTCACAGAGGGCAAATTTTATTTAGTTGTTTATTTGGATTTGTACCTCACCCTTCCTTGAAACCCAGGGAGGGTCACAGCAAAAAGTGTCTATAAACAGACAACATCAACAATGAAACTCAGCAAGAACATTCAACTATATCAAATTCCTGTTAAAACCACTCCTAAGCACGTTCCCTGTCTGCTAAAAACCTGCTGAGATCGTTAGATCTTACATTGCCGCTGGGAAATGCTCGGGCTTTGGGGAAGGGATTCCCTCCCCCCCCTGCACTCCAAACCTGGCAGGTGAGAATTTTAGGCCTTTTCTACCTGGGTCGCGGGTGGATGCACCGCTGCGGGGGCGGTGGGTGCACACTGGCACATTACCCCCCCACACACATGGAGCAACCGTGCGGGGGCGATGGGTGAAGGTGGGTGGGCACGCAGCCACTGTGCAAATGAGACACACCCACGCATGCGCACGCAGTGGACCTGCACATGCATGGGTGTGTCTTGTGTAAAAAAGGCCTTAGGCCCTGACTAGCTACTTGATGCCACCCCCCTGGGTGTCCCCCAGATTCCTGAGCAGCTGGGACGCCTCTCCTGCCCGTTTCTCTCCCTTGTTCCGTGTGTCACAGGTTTGGGCGCCGCTCGCTGCTGATCTGGAGTTACTTGCAGATGGCGGCGATGGGCACGGCCACCGCCTTCTCCCCCGGCTTCAGCGCCTACTGCGTCTTCCGCTTCCTGACGGGCATGGCCTTCTCGGGCATCGTGCTGAACTGCGTCTCGCTCTGTGAGTACGGGCGACTGGGGCAGGGGCCGAGAACCCGGTGCTGATCCAGACCCGAAGTTAGGAGCAATCAGGAATCAGGAGAGAGGCAGAGCATGGCGAGGGGAGGAGCAAGGTGGGGACAAGAGGTGCACACCTTGTCCAGCCAAGCAGCTGCCACTCTCTCTGGACACTTTGTGCCAGGGCAGGGGGTGGAGACCCAGTCGAGACAGACAGGAGACACTCTTTTCCTCCCTGCTGTGTTGGGGCAGGCCCCCAGAGTAGTGAGGCTGGGAGTGAACAGGCCGTTTAGATGCATGGGGGAAGTTCCCCCATTCAGAGCGATTGGTTCAGGCTCTCTGCAGACTCAGGTAGGTGTTGGGGCAGCCCCCCTTCTCAGAGCAAGGGGCTCCAGCTCTCTGCAGACTCAGGCAGATGCATGGGGCAGTTCCCTTGTTCAGAGCTATTGGTTCAGGCTCTCTGCAGACTCAAGTAGGTGTTGGGGCAGCTCCCCTTCTCGGAGCAAGGGACTCCAGCTCTCTGCAGACTCAGGCAGATGCGTGGGGCAGCTCCCCTTTTAGAGCTACCAGTTCAGGCTCTCTGCAGACTCAGGCAGGCATCCATTCAAGCACGTGTGTGAGAATCGTAGAGTGTTTTAACCCGCAATGAGAGATTCTACGACTCCTCCTCTGCGGGGACCTGAGGCATAAGGAATGTGGCCCTTGTGCCATGGGTGAGGGTAACTAAGTACCTTATTTCTCTCACATGTCTCTCTCTCTCTTTCCAGCTGTGGAGTGGACGCCCACCCGCACTCGGGCAGTCGTGGGCACCCTGACCGGCTACTGCTACACCATTGGGCAATTCCTCCTGGCTGGCATAGCCTACGCCATCCCTGACTGGCGCTGGCTACAACTCACCGTCTCCCTGCCCTTCTTCATCTTCTTCCTCTACTCCTGGTAGGGGCAGTTGCTTTGCTCCCCAGAGACACAGGGTGATTTCAGACGTTACGTTAACACGGTGAACCACGGTGAATACCCACCTGTGGTCACTGTGTCCCGTACGTCTGGTCGCGGCGCGCCAGATGTTGGCCACGGTCAATCCCCACATGGGGTTCGTTTGAACCACGCTTCCCGGGCTAGCCGGGGGAAGGTCCCGGGAAGCGTGGTCAAACGGACCCCGGGCCGTGGCCAAGGAAAAGTAACGTCTGGCCGCGTGCCACGGCCCGGGATCCCCGGCGGGATCCCGGGCCGTGGCACGATCGGCCGGACGCGGCGGCCGCATTGGCCCCGCCGTCCGCCCGTCTCCTCGGAGGGCGGGCGGCGGGGTGCGTGGAGGGGGCGGGGCCGTGCAGCCACACGTTGCGCCGCGCGGCCCCGGCCCCTCCCACTTTCCCCGCCGGGATCCCCCCGGCACGTCTGTTGTGCCGTTACGGGGTGACCCTGGCGGGGAACGAAGCCGTTGGTGCCGGTACGGGGCCAACGGCCGCCGTAACATCTGAAAATACCCACAGTGATGGGATCAGGGTCGTAATGTGGGATTTTACCACCGGGGACAGGGAGTCCCAGACCCTGATCCCACAAGCCCCTAGCCCTAAAAGGTGTGGGACTTCCGTGTTTGGGCTACCCATCACATGTCCCTGGGTCCTCTGCCCCCGCATCTGGAGATGGCTGGGGTGCCAGCTTACATGGCTGCCCACAAGGAACTGGGTCTGTTCCTTAAATGCTAATGGATTCAGTCCCACCCATAGCAGAACTGATGTATTGCAAGGTGCGGCACCATCTGCTGCCACTAGGGGGAGATTTCCATAAGCATATAAGCAATGCCACACTGGGTCAGACCAATGGTCAGTCGAGCCCAGTATCCTGTCTCCGACAGTGGACGCTCTCAGTTGCTTCAGAGAAGTACCCAACAGATCCTAATGGACATGAGTGATCCATTCCCTGCACCTGTCATGGGATCCTAGCTCCCAGTCCCGACAGTCAGGGGTTCCATCCCCGAACTTACTTGGCTAACTGCCATTAATCGACCAGCCCCCCAGGAACTTATTCAAACTTTTTTTAAACCCAGCTTTAAAAACATCCTCTGGTAATAAATTCCACAAGTTAATGGTGTGTTGCTTAAAAAAATACTTTCTTTTATTTGTTCTAAATCTGCTTCCAGTTAGTTACACGGCGTGTCCCCTATTATTATAGCATTATTACTATTAATAGTATTATTATAGTAAACAACAGCTCCCTATTTACGCATTCCACTCTGCTCGTGATTTTATAAACGTCTATCCTATTCCCTCTCAGTCATCTATTCTCCAAGCTTCCGAGCCCCAAACTATCGAGCCTCTCCTCGTACGGAAGCTGGTCGGTACCCTTGAGTTGCTAGCAATGTCCAGTGGGGGCATCTACCAGGCGAGGGCGTCTGCTGTCTCCACCCCCAGTTCCCTGCTCACACACCAGCTACTCAGGGCGCTTGTACCAGTTGTAGCCTGCCCCTGCCCCAAGCCAATCTCTCAGTTAGGGGCTGGAGACAGTGTCCCGACTCCAGCCTTTGCCTGCCCCAGAGGTTCCTCAGCTCCCCACAACTGCTGCTGCTGCCCCAGAGAGGATTCTGGGATAGACGGGCCATGGGACCAGTCTCGGCGAGCAGTTGTGTGAAGGCGAGGGACCTCTGGGGCAGGCAAGGGCCGGCGTCTGGACACTGTCCCCGGCCCCTAACGGGCAGTTCCTACCTTCCTCACTCTCCCAGGTGGTTTGCCGAGTCTGCCCGCTGGCTGGTGTTAGCCGGGAAGTCCGACCGAGCCGTCATAGAACTGAAGAGGGTGGCCAGGATCAACGGAAAGGAAGAGGAAGGAGACAAGTTCAACATTGAGGTGAAGGCCGTGTTGGCCACGGAGCTGAGCACCCACAACTTCCCTCAGCTCTGCTTAGAGACAGAGGGCATTGATTTCACTGGAGCAGGGCCGGTTTGCACCAGCTGCGGAATTGGCCCTACATTATCACCTCTACCTTCTTTCACCTGTAATGGGATCCCTCCCAATCGACTCATCCATCGGGCCGGATCCACCATAGTTATTTCCCCCAGAACAAATACATTTTACCGTCCTCATCCTGCTCCCAGAGCTTATGTTAGTCTTTGCAGGGTTATGGAATGAGAGCAGAACAAGTTGGCAATGTCAAAGTCTGGACACAAAGACCCTCTGCCCTCCTTCCTGCCCCACCCCCACCAGTAAATGTCCAAGTGAAACTCTGTGCCATCAATTACCCAAGATCAAATGCCCAAATAAAATCATATACAAATGCCCAAGCAAGATCAAATTCCATTCCATGCTCGTGCATGCCATCAAATGCTCAATTTGAGTCAATGCACGCCCACCCACGACACATGCATACGGACAGACAGATACACACACCCCTCACTGCAGATGTGCTGACCCTGCATTAGGGACAGCCCCCAAGTGGAGCATTCTGGGATGCTTTGAGGGCTTTGCTTCAAGGCCACTCCAGTGGGCCACTGCCTAGGACAAATTGTGCAGCTTGCCAATGGGTTTTCCGGCCGTCTCTCTCTACCGGTTCACGTATCCCCATATGAACAATCAATCAATTTATCCACCCATCACCAGCGCCCTAAGAAGTCCCATCTAGCTTCTCTCTCCCTGTACGTCCAACCATTCCCATCTGTGCCCCGTTGCCAGTCTCTCTACTTAGACATTTCAGAAGGACCCGTGCCCACGTAGCCGTACTGAGGCACCATACATGCCATGGTTCTGCCCACAGACCAGCCCGTGGCAGGTCCCACCTCTGGGTCTCTGCCCCAATTTCCAGCCATTCCCATACCCAATAACTACTGATCTCTCTCCCCCACCCCAGATCTTGAGGTCCCACATGCAGAAGGAGCTGTCATCGGTGAAGACGAGTCATTCCGTTGTGGATCTGGTACGGACGCCCACGGTGCGCCGGATATCCTGCTGCCTCTGCTTTGTGTGGTGAGATGGGCCGGCTCCTTCCTTGCATCAGAGATGGGGACAAGTACAGCGGGAGCTTCAGGATGGGGTAGGGGGCAAAGACCCCACCCACTAGCTCCCACAGCTGAGGATAGAACTTGGGAGTTCTGGCTCCCATTGGGAGCCAAGTTCTATCCTCAGCTGTGGGAGCTAGTGGGTTAAGAGCAGGGGGACGGGAGATCAGGACTCCTGGGTTCAGTCCCCAGCTCTGGGAGGGGAGTGGGATCTAGTGGGTTAGAGCAGGGGATCTGGGAGGCAGGACTCTTGAGTTCTATCCCCAGCTTGCGGAGGGGGAGTTAGAGCAGGGGGGCTGGGCAGGGCAGGGCAGAACCTCCTGGGTTCTTTGCCTAGGTGGCAGCCCTAGGACGGCCTCTGGTGCAGGGATGGAATTGGTATTCCCCACCCCACCCCCCCAAATTCCACTGGCTGGGGATTCAGCTGCCCCAGAGAATATGAGCCCTCCAAGCTTGTGGGCCCCCGTGCCGGACCGTGTTACAGCTAAGTCCTTGTCCAGGAATACAGCCCCGGAGTCCTAGCTCCTCCCCGAGCCCCTGAGCTGCACCCCAGGAGGGCCAGATTAGGGCACCGAACATCCACATCCCTGCGGTGCCGGGGTCTGTCTGTGTCACCCCAGTTCGAGAAGCAGCTCCCCCACTCTCACCGAAGAGAGAACCAGCAGGGATGGGATTAAATTGCAGCAACGGAGATTTCGGTTCAATATTAAGAAAAACTTCCAAACGGTACAAAATTAGGCGCGGTCTAAGGGGGGATTCAGACGTTCTGATTTGTGCGATTTTTTAAAAAACCCGAATGTTTCATGCCTGTCTGAACACTTAAATTCGATTAAATGGAGTCAATATCGCACTAAAGCAATGCGTGTTGAAAAGCTACTCAAACCTACCTTTTTGCTGTCCGTTTTCAATAAATCCGCACTTAACAGCAGTGTGAAAGCAACATCGTACTGGTTTTAACTAGTGTGTAATCTTTTCTGATGTGAATGCAACTGTGCTTCCAAGTGCGCTGTTTTACTCCTGCCCCTACCGGAAGCAGTGAGACCAGCTGGAGCCCTGTAGTTGCCTCGCTGGGTGCAGGCTGCAGCCAGCTTCTCCCCAAAAAAGTTCTTCCCCTCCATGTTTCCCCTCCATGCTTCTCCCCAAAAAAGTTCTTCCCTCCAAGGGACTTTCAATCATCTGCCTCTGCCTCTACCGTAGTGCTGCAGCAGTAGCAGCAGCGGGATACCGGAAAGAAACCAGGGAGAGAATGCGAGGGGCTTCTTTCCAGCAGCCTCAGGCTCTCCCTCTTTACTCCCTGATTCTACAAAGTAGCAACCTTTGCTACAAAGGTTGTAGCAAAGGTTGTTGCAAAGTTTGCAAAGTTGCAGCAAAGGTTGTAGCAAAGTTGTACTTTGCTACAAAGTAGCAACCTTCTGGCTCCCCACAGGCCACTTCCTGTAACTGAACCGTACTGAGCAGCCGGGTAAGCACGCACTACAAGAAGGTCTGAATGCATTATTTCGCTGTACTTAAAAACGGTATGGCATGCATGTGAATGCAACAGGACTTGTTAACAGCGAACTATTGAGAACCAGTTTTTAAAAATCCAGATAATTGCGGCACGTGTGAATTCGCCCTAACTCTCGGGCGATGGTGTAAGCGGCCCAGGGAGGTTGTGGATCGGAATCGCCCTCCTTGGATGTTTCCAAAACCCGGCTGTACGAGCGTCTGTCTGGGATGCTGCAGGGAGAGGAGATCCTGCCTTGGAGCTAGGGTTACTAGGCACGTTTTTAAGGAACACTTCTAAAAAATACATGCTTAAGGTGCCAATGCAGGCCCTGCAACATGTATTTTTAAGACGTATTCCTTAAAAATGTGCCTAGGTGGCATAGGAGCAGGGGTCGGGCTAGCTAGAACTTGAGGTCCCTTCCAGCCAGCTCTGCCGTCCTGTGATTAACCAGTGTACCAGGTCATCCCCATCCCATCCATCCCCCGGGGGCAGTGAGGAGCCCTGCATCCCCAGCAGGTGTCCATACCTCCACCCATTGGTACCTTCTCCCTCCCAGGTTCTCCACCAGCTTTGCCTACTACGGGCTGGCCATGGACCTTCAGAACTTTGGCGTCAACATCTACCTGATCCTGATGGTTTTTGGAGCGGTGGATTTCCCGGCCAAGCTCATCTCGGTGCTCACCATCAGCTTTGTTGGGCGCCGGTTCACGCAGGCGCTGGCCCTCATCCTAGCGGGACTGGCCATCCTGGCCAACATCTTTGTGCCTCAAGGTGAGAAAGTGGCGTTCTGGGTGGAGGTGAGAAGTACTGGGTTTAGAGTGGGGTTTGGGCATGGCTGATATGTACTTTCCAAATCAAAGACAGAGTCGCTGCCGGTCTGGATCAGACCCAGTATTCGTCTAGCCCAGTGTCCTGCCCCCAACAGTGGCCGGCACCAGACGCTTCCGAGGAAGCAACGGGCCAGTTATGGAAGGACCCACCCTCTGCCATATGCTCCCATTTCCAGAAGTCACAGAGATTTCGGTTGAAGTTCTATCCCACGGACTCGCCAGGTGCCAGTTTTGGGCGCCTCATTTTAAGAGCATTTACAGATTGGACTGAGTTCAGAAGTGGGCAACAAAGATTTATTATTATTTATTTATTTTTGTAATTTATACCCCGCGTCCTCCTGTAACCAGCTCGGGGCGGCGGGTTACAGATGACAAAGGGTCTGGAAAGCAAGTCTTATGAGGAAAGGATGAGCAAAGAGAAGATTAAGATACCTTGTCACCGGGGGTCCCCTGCTGCTATTGTCCTTGTAATCAGGTGGCAGGGCTGACCTGGCCGTTGCTTGGCAATAAACTGCCCACTTGTTATATCAAAGGGAATCTCTCTTCCCTTCTCTGGCAACTGGTTTCAGTATATTGCTCCCACTGAGCTTACAATCTGTTAAGCCTTTATATCACATGACACGTATCCTCAAAAACGCAGAGGACGGCAGCAGAAGTGATAAAGAGCTCAATGCATGTCGTATAAAGACAGACCGAGGGAATCAGGAATAGAAAAAAAGACCAGCAAGACAATCCTCCACCATTAAAGTCAATGGGAACTTTGCCATCAGTGGGTTTTTTTCAAATGTGATGGCGCCCAACACCGTCCCTGACTTACCTGGACGGGGTGAGGGGGAGCATCGTCACCAAACAACCATGACAGCGGCCTCGATGGGGAGGGAGGTTGAGGAGACGCATGAACGTGTGTACGTCCCGCCCCCGGGCTGCATGCAGCAGCCCACCTCACCTCCCCCGATGGGCAACCATGGCAGCCAATGATGCCCCTGGATCCTGGGTAAATCAATCAGTCTTTTCGGGGCCTCAGTTCATATTTTGCAACCTGCCTCGAGTGGAATGGCGCCCACTCACCAGCTTGGCCCCTGTCCCACTGACTCCAATGGAATGGGACTGGAAATCTGGCCTGTCATCATCTCTCGACCTTTCTGGAGACCATAAACCTTTTCTCCAGTACTCAGGCCTCCCCCTTAACGGCTTCTTAATCTGGGTTAGCCTTGCCTCTTATCGATGCAATCACACATCTGCTAATTCCTTGGTATTTTAATGGTCCCCTCCCTCTCCTACTTCCCTATTTCCCACAATGAAAAGGGCATGAAGAAATGCCCTCTTGATATTCCTGCATGCAATGTTGAGGAAGTAGCATGGTGGAGCACAGAGTGGAGAAGGGAGTCCCTTGCTCCAGGACTCTCTAGCCACACTTCTATGGTCACTTGGAGGTAGGAAGTGGTAAACAGGAAGTGTTGTATTGGGAACCAACTGACGCTTACTCTGGATTGGTCAAATCACACAACACCGTTGCTACTTGATAGGGCCAGACCCTTCCGAGCAAACTCTTTCCAGTGAGGGGTAGTGAACAAGGGACCATCAACGCTCAGAATGTGGGTCTGTGCCACTACCCACTTTAACAGAGCGTTGTACGAATGAGTCCTCCTCAGTCTCTGCTCACCCTTTCCTGACTCCTCTGTTCTCTCCAGATCTGCCAGCCTTGCGCACTGTCTTTGCTGTTTTCGGGAAGGGCTGCCTGGCTGCCTCCTTCAACTGTGTCTATCTGTACACGGGCGAGCTCTACCCAACGGTGATCAGGTACGGAGCAGAGCTCCTCAAATTCCAGCCGGGTGCCTGCGGTTGCTACCTCCCTCAGACGGGGCGGAGCAAAGGGGCTGTCACTCCCCTTTCTGATGTAACGCCGCCCCTTACAGAACATTGTGATGTAATGATCCTCCATGGAGGCGGGGCCACATTGGAAAAGGGGCGGGGAAAAGAGGCTGTCACACCCCAGCCATTTCTGATGTAGACCTACCCTTGTGGAGCATTGTGACATGAGGGCGCTCCATGGGGCGGACCCATGTTGGAAAGGGGGCGGGAAAGTCCCTATGGCCCTCATATGACACAGCTGCCCCTGGAAGCCCTGATGCTCCAGGTTAGCCATGGGCACCCCCAGCTGACCCAGAGAAATCCCTACATCTACCCCAGTATCCTGTCTCCGACTGGCTGCAGCTACAGAAGAAGCGACAGGTCCCTGAGCCTTCTCTGCAGGAGCCAGCCCATTCCTCAGCTCTGCCGCCTGTTGCCCCCAGGTGTCTGTCCTACATCCAGAGCAGACACAGCAGCGTGGTAATCCTGTGTGTGAGTCAGTGTGCGTTGGACACTGGCACTTGCAGGGGCTCTCTCTGCTTTATCCCAGCAGCCCCGCGTCCCCCCCCCAGGAAGTCCTTGTGCTCCCTAGGCCTTGGTGACCCTTCTGAGGCTTCCCCCGGAGCATTCTGCTTTGATCCTGCCGACTGTCTCTACCCAGGGTTCACCCCAGTTCGCCTTCCTTCCTGGAGGGGGCAGCATGCACCACGGGGAAACCCTCAGGCTTTGGGTAACCAACCACCTCCCTCTGGGCATTCTCCCAGAGGCGCTGAGGTCATGGGAGTGGGGGCGGGGCATGGGGCTGCCACGCCCCTTTCTGACAGAATTCCAGCCCTATGGGGTGTTGTACTGTCACACTGCTGCCGCACGGGGGCGGGGCTACATTGGAAAGAGGGTGGTGCCAAAAGGGCTGACCTAGGGTGGGGTGGGGTGGGGGCTCTCCTTCACTGGAGGTTTTCAAATAGAGGCTGGACGACTGTGGCTTTAACTGCACTGAGCAGGGGGGTGGACTAGATGCCCTCGGAGGACCCTTCCCACTCTGAGATTCTATGATTCTATGACATCACAACACTCCATAGGGGTGTGGCCATGTCAGAGAGGGGGTGGTACAGTCACCATGGCCCTCCCCTTTCTGACCCCCCCCCCCCAATTTCTCTAGGTTACCAGGGGGCCAGGGCCAACCTTACCACACGCTGACCTGGGGCGGCCGTCCTGGGCCCCGCCCTTTCTGAGGGCCCCGCAGTGGCCTCTGTTTTCACCAGGACAGGTTGTGGGGGCACCGCTCCCTCTCAGTGGGGCCCCAAACATCAGGGCTCCACAGAAGTTGATTCGAAGGTGGAGGGGCCACTAGGGCCCCTGCATTTTTTTCTTTGCCCTGGGCCCCACAAATCCTAAGGCCGGCCCTGCCAGGGGTGTCCTCGCTGACCCAGAGAAATCTGGACTTCCCTTTTTGACCAGAGTCTCTAGGTGAACGCCGGAGAGCTGGTCATTTTACTCGTTCTCCCTGTCCCTTCTTCTGGGGAGCAAATGGAGCCTGCAGGGGTGAGATGGGGTCTTGAGGAGATGGGAAGGGAAGAGCTGGAGGGTACGGCTTGTGGGGGGGGGGGTGGCTCAGGCCCCATTCTCCACCGCGCTGCGATGGGCTGCTCCTGTGCCCCCATGGCAGCAAGCACTGCCCCCCATCAGCCCCACACAATGGGTTTTGCAATGGGGGAGGGATGCTCTGGAGACTTTGCCTCGCCTTCTGGGGAGGGGAGGCAGTCCACCCTGCCTCTCCGGGGTGGCTGCTCACTTTGCTCTCCCTCCTTGGCGTTCCCACCGGCAGGCAGACCGGGTTGGGTCTCTCCAACACGATGGCACGAATGGGCAGCATAATCGCCCCCGTGGTGAAGATGACAGGAGAATACATTCCCTTCCTGCCCCTGTTGATCTACGGTGCCGCCCCCATCATCTCGGGCATCGCCGCTGCCTTCCTGCCCGAAACCCTCAACAAGCCTTTGCCAGAAACCATCGAGGAGGTGGAGAGCCAGTGAGTAGCCCGCTAGGCCTGGGGTGTCTGGGTGAGAGAGGCCAGCATCTCCTGGGAACCCTGGGCAGCTATACTGGAAGGGCCAATACAAGATTAGAGAGATGGCTGGGATTTGCACTGGGGGCGGGGGGTGGCTTCCTTCCAGTCAATGATTCACCGGAGTCTCAGGGTGGCTGCTGGCCGGTCTCCCAGGGGGTGATGCCGATGGGTCTGGAGGACTCAGCTCCACCCAGGGAGCTAGTTAGAGCGAAATGGTTTCCCATGGCGAATACCGTTTCCCATGAAAACAGTTGATTTGCCATTTTGCTGAGAAGGTAGAAACGTACCAGCTTTGGGGATGATCCATGTGAGAGCAGCTTTCGGTACTTTGGCCGGTCATACCGCTACAGTACTATGTTCAGCACCGCCCAAAACGCCCTTTCCTTCATCTGCATCAGCATCAGCACTCTGGGCGTTTTGTTGTTGTTGTTTATTTTTGCCTTTATGCCTGTACTGTTTTGTCTTTACTGTTGGCCAAGAGACTAAGACGGAGACAACGGAAAGTGAGGAAATAACCAAAATGACAAAAATTCGCCAGCGGAAATCCCGAAAGTGGCAAATGGATGAAACTCTTCCCAAACTTGAACATTCTTGCCAAAAATTGGCAAGGTTCCCCAAACAATGCAAATTCCCATCCATTTTGGAGGAGCCAACTCCTTTCAGCTCTAAGACCAGTCCCTAATGGAGGCTCCAAGAGTGGCACGGAGTCCTCAGAAGGCCACTTCCCCGGGTGGGCACTCTGCTCTCAAGGTGCGGGCCAGTCCCTGGCTCTGGGGATGGGACACTGCCTTGCAGTGCCACCGTTTAGGGTCCTGGTCTCCGTAGAATCCCTTTGCTGCCGCTGCCCTCCCCACTTCTGTGGGGCGAGCTCCCTGATTGGTTACGTGGTGTCATTGCTTCATGACTAGAGTCACCACCTCTCGCGGCTTGATCCTGAGATTCCCCTAGGCCAAAATGAGAGTCAAACTGCGGGAAGTGGCCACCCTGGCCATGACAGCCACCTGCCCTGGCCAATCAGATAGCCTGCTCTGTAGAAATGAGTGGGCTGGCAGCCATTTTGAAATCCTCCAGCTCCCTCTATGCCCGTGACAGACAGACGACAGACAAGCATCTGTCTAGCTTTTAGCCAGTGACAATCCCGCCCCTCCAAGCTGTTCTGCTCTTGGAGAGAAAGCCAAGGAGAGGGTGTGGGAGTGGGAGAACACACAAGGGAGCTCTCAGTGGCTTCCGGCCAGTGGGGCTAGGACTCAGAACTGAAGGGGGATTCTGCCAGACTCTGCCGGAGACCGTGGGTGACACTGCTGGTCCGTGCCCCATCCCACCGCGCCTACACGAAACAGACTTCTGGAGCAAATTCTCAGCTGGTGTGAACCAGGGCAAATCTGAAGTCCCCAGAGAGCAAGGCTGATTTACGCCGGTTGGAGATCTGGCCCCATTGACTCCAGTGGAGCGAGGATGATTTACACCATCTTGAGGTCTGCCCCCATTGGCTCCAATGCAGCAAGGCTGATTTGCACCAGTTGGGGATCCGGCCCCGTTGACTCCAATGCAGCAACTTAAGGCCTGATTTATACCAGCTGGGGATCTGGCCGCATTGTCTCCAATGGAGGGAGGGTAATTTACACCAGCAGGGGATCCGGCCCCATTGGCTCCAATGGAGTGAGGGTAATTTACACCAGCAGGGGATCCGGCCCCATTGGCTCCAATGGAGTGAGGCTAATTTACACCAGCAGGGGATCCGGCCCGATTGGCTTCAATGCAGTGAGGCTGGTCTACACCAGCTGTGGATCCGCCCCCATTGATTCCAATGCAGCGAGGCAATTTTACAGCAGGATCCAGCCCCATTTGACCCCAAATGACTGAGGCTGATTTACAGTAGCTGGGAATCTGTGGTTTAATACAGGGGTGTTTTCACACAACACCTTTCAAGGGATGAGGACACAAACAAACGTTCAGTGTGTTGCGATGCAGGTAATGGACGACTGAAATGCAGGGTAACCAGCAGCTGTGTGAACACATTGCTATGGGACAAGGTAAACACAGATTAAGGAATGAGTGGTGAAAGGTTTGTCCAAACAGGCCGTAACTGAATTTCTTTCCTATTCAGATCAAAGCTTCGGAAAGATGAGGAGCAGCAGATGAAGGCTTTTCTCAGTTCCACCAAACCCGAGCCAGCCAAGGGCGCCAGCTAAGGAGAGACGCACGGACTCTATAGGTCTCCTTTCCCTTCCCTTGGTAACTGCAGAGGCTGTGACAAGACCATCCTCACAATGTAGATAATATGAGGATAATATGCCGTAGGCATGAGGGGGCGGCCAATAAATGTAACAAAATAAATAAATAAATAATTTGGTGTCTATGTCTATGTACTGCAGTACTGTGTAGTTTTTGTCATAAGAACAAAGTAGTACCGTACTGGGTCAGACCAATGGTCCATCAAGCCCAGCATCCTGTCTCCGACAGTGACCAGTCTCGGTTGTTTGGAAGAAGTACCCAACAGTTCCCAATGGGCAAATCCATTCCCTGTTGTTTACTCCCAGCTCCCGACAGTCAGAGTTAATCTCCTAAACCTATTTGTCTAATAGCTGCTAATGGACATACACTCCAAGAACTTATCCAGTGATTCCAGTCCTTTTTAAAAACCCAGTTATTAATAACAACTTGACCACAACGTCTCGCAACAAATTCCACAGGTTCATTGTGCATTGAGTGAAAAAAATACTTTCTTTGATTGTAAATCTGCTGCCAGTTAGTTTCATGAGTGTCCCCTAGTTCTAGTGCTATTTGAGAGGGTAAATAACCATTCCCTAGTTACTCATTCCGGTTCCACACCGCTCATGATTTTATACATTTCTATCCTATCCCCTCAGTCGTCCCTTCTCCAAGCTGAAGAGCCCCAACCTACCAAGCCTCTCCTCATACAGGAGCCCTTCCATGCCCTTGAACATTTTTGTTGCCCTTCTCTGCACCTTTTCTAGTTCAGCTATGTCTTTTTTGAGATGGGGCGACCAGAACTGCACACAATATTCGAGGTCCGGTCGCACCATCGATTTGTACAGAGGCATTATGATATTTTTAGTTTTATTCCAAGCTAGAGTTGATATTTTCCAATTCATTAGGAAATTGAAATTGAGATATATGTATCATAACAAATCCTCCATCCAGGTAGGATATACGCCTTTTAAGGCCAAAAGTCGATTCATGCCCCGTCAGGTAGTGAGTCCTGAAATAGATACTTTTGAAAAATTGTTATTAAGAGATCTGGAGCGATATGAAAGTCACCCAGAGACCAATTGGTGTAATTCTACAGGGGAGGACTTTCGGGCTTTAAAGCAGTTAGCCCAGGATCCAGATATTGTCATCAAACCAGCTGACAAAGGAGGAGCGATAGTGATTCTGAATAAGAAGGATTATGTTGATGAGGTGTTAAAGCAATTAAGTGATACCAACTTCTATAAAAAGTGTCTGTGTGATCCTACTAGGGAGATATTCAAAAGCATTAGAGATTGCTTGTATGAGGGGCTTTGCTTGGGTTACATCACAGAGGCAGAATATG